>QKWP01000050.1:0-38638 GCA_003550325.1 Gigaspora rosea | reverse complement strand
AAAAAAAAAAAAAAAATCTCTTAAAAATTGCCAAAGTTGACAATCTTTTTTTATCAAAATTCTAACTAGCCTCTTATGTGATGCTTACATATCTAATTTAGTACATGGGGCTGTAAATTAAATAAAGCAACTTAATTAATTGGTAAGATATTATACGAAATGCATGTATGTGAAAAAATTGACAAATATAGATGTATCGTTCCTAATATGTTTAAGGAAATTTATAACTAAATCTTGAATAAATTAATTATAATCACAAATTGACTAACGAAATCAGGTTAAATCTTGAAAGTTTAAATGATCTTTTTTCTTTTTCACACAATAAGATCATTAGAATAATGAATAACAATTATTTTACTATGTGAAATCCTAGTTTCTAAAATTAAACTATAAATAAACTATATAAATCTAGAGGCAGCATTATGGTATTTTAAAACAATAGCACCATTTTAGATACAACAGCGTTGCGGTATTTCGACATAACGGAATTACGGCGTTACGGCGTTACGAGGCACAAGCCATAATCGGATCACCAACTAAAATTCGAGAAAATAATTTATTTTTTAAGTTAAGACTCGAGATTAGCTATATGAAAATAATCATTCAAATATGTATAAAAAATTATATTTTCATTATTTTTTGGCAATTCGCACAAATAAATGAACAATACAGTAGTTCAGTAGTCCAAGTTTTTGGATAATGATCATCATCCATTTAAAGTTTATTACGGAGTTTTTAAAATTCTCTTATATGTAGGATGGTAATGTCCTGAACGTGATAAAATGATTAAATCTTTTGTGATAATTATTATTTATTTTTTCATTATTAATGGTGTAAATACATTTATTCCTTCACCGAGAGCTGAACAAGCTGCTCTTCTCGTTAATAATAAAATTTATGTTTATGGAGGAGTTAGTGAACATACTAAACTTTCGGACTTTTTTTATCTTGATATTTCATCATCATTTTTTATAAACAATATATCATCAATGCCCTGGGTTAATATTACTCCATCTACGGGTTTATCAGTTAGAACTAGCTCAACAGCTTGTATTTATGGAAAGAATATGAATCAAATTGTTTATATTGGTGGTGATGCTATTGTAGGTGACAATTTTACTACTGTATATGATATTACAACTCAACAATGGAGCATACCAAAAACTTCAGCAAGTTTTATATTAAATCGAAAGCTAATTCAGTGCGTTGTCTCAGAAGATGATATATATGTCTATGGTGGATTGGAAAATGCATATGATATGATTAAATTAGATACATTAAATTTAAATTGGACTGAATTTTCTCCTGGACCTGTAGCACCTATTGGTGTTCAAAGTTATAGAGCTATACTTTTAAACAATACATTTATACTATATATTGGAGGTCAACCAGGTGGTGATGTCCCAATACTTCCTTATTCTTCATTTGACAAGGTTTGATTTATTACATCGATTTTCTTTATCAAAGTTTCGTAATTATAGACGCCACTAATTTAAAAATTTTTAAATCAAAAAAAGCTATCAATGTACAACATAAATAATAGTACTTGGAGTTTAATCGTAAGTTACTAGAGTCGAATTTTGGTTTAATAACTTCAGTTTATATAATCATAGTATTCTTGAAATTGATGTCTCTGCCAATTTTATTTAGACTACAACAGGGAATATTCCCCCATCACGTTATGATCATGGCGCTGTCTATATACGTAAGTACTAAATGATCTCTCTATAAATAATTTCGTCAACAAATTTGCAAATATTAACAATATTTGCCTTTACTATTAATCTTTAGCTCAATATAATCAAATTTTAATATTTTATGGAATTCCAATTTCTTTAAATATGCCAATTGTGGCACTTGACACTGTGAAATTTGAATGGTCAATTCCTACAATTAAAAATGTTGGTGGGCCTACTAGTGGCTTAAGGCGTTTTATTTCAATACTGATCGGAACTTATGTTTTTATTGCTTTTGGTTCATTTGGTAAGTAAGTATTATTTTATAAAATTGAAAATTAAAAATACTGTAATTACTGATAAATAATTTATAAATTTTTAGATATTGATGGACAAAATTGTACAAATAATTTTTTTCTCCTTGATGTAAGTCAAAAAAATAATTATGAATGGGTTACTTTATATGATTCTACCAAACAATTTAAACAACAACCACCTCCAACTACAAACACAATTTCGGTTACTTCTACCATTTCACCATATAATAATGTCACTCCTAATATATATACTAATAATATTGGAGCAATTATTGGTGTCGGATTTGCTGCAATTGCAGGGATTATAATATTATCAACTGCTGCAGTTCTTGTTATTAAAAGATATGGCAATCCCCTTCCACATTATTTTGCTCCACATGAAAAATCAAGTAATGGTCCAAATAATGAAGTATTTCTTGATTAAAGGAATTATCTCTTCAGCATCGTAAAAGTTTCATAAGTCATAAGTGATTAATTATACTTTTAAGTAAAAGTGGTCCTATTTTTATTGAAATACAAGCTGAACATTTTTTTTTAATTTTTTGATGATAAATCCACTAAGTGAAATGCTTAAAAATACTCTAAGTTAAAGGAAATTAATAAGTTTCTTATATACAATGAAAAATCACATAAATAATATCAGAAATTCATTGTCAAGTGAATTATTTTGCTGGAGAATAACTAGAAAGAATTAAGATGTGTAGTTATGCTTATAGAGGACAACTTGGTGATTCTGAGTTATGCTAGATCATAATACTGTATTTAATCAAATAGATCACCATGATAATAACTACAAGATAATTCATCTTTATATAATTTATAGAAAAGTAATCATTTCTATTTTACTAAAGATAAATATGTTAGAATTATAAAAAAGAAGAATGCAACATATTCAAAAAAATAAAAAATTAAAAAATTAAAAGGATTACTGAAAAACAATTAGTTTTCTAATAGTATTAAATCAATTCAAGTTTTATGTGATAAAATATAATACAGTTACTATATTACCTAAAAATTTTACATAAAAAATTAACAAACTTTTTGATTGTTTTTTAACGATCAATGATTATCGTTTCATCAGTTCTTCGATAAAAAAAATAAAAAGTTCAAGTGATAAATGTATTTCCGCGATTAAGCATTTTTTTATTTTTATTATCGCTATCATTTATTACATCTGTGAATTGTTTATATTCCTGTATTCCTATTTTAATATATGTGCAACCGTTCTTTTATCTTACATAATACCAGATACTGTAATATAGATGTATTTCCAAATTATGGTTTCATAAATAATAAAATCATGGTAAAATGAAACTTAAAATTTTAAATTTTAGCAAAGATTTCTTAATCAAATTCAAAAAAAAAAATCGTCGTTTAATTCAATATTTTTATAAAAAAAAAAATTTCATCAAATTTGGATAGGTAATTGTTGAGTAACATCTAAATTTTTAAAAAAATATTCAAGAGGTAGTTCGCAATCGAAGGAGCGTAATATTATTATTAGTTTTATATAGAAGTGGAATGTTATACCTTTTTTTTGGTATTAAGAAACCATTATATAGTAAAAAAAAATAATTATATGATCTACTAAACTGATTTTAATGGATTAGCTATTATTAGCATCAGAAAATAAGCTATACAAAGTTTATTTAGAAATCAAAAGGGGCTTATTTACAGCAGTAATATATTATTTTTATATATGTTGTAAGTGGGAACGGAATTTAACAGTTAAGTAGATTTGGAATTTCCTAGTTAAATTAGGATTAGATATCTGATATGGATGTACATACCGTATTGGCGCGTAATAACGCGTTATTTCGAGACCCTGCGCGTTATTTCGAGACGCGCATACGCGATATTTCAAATCATTTTGACAAATTTGGGGTCGTCCAATTCAGTATACGATCTACTTATATAAGGGCGCGTTATTTCGGGACGCGTATGTGGGTTATTTCGAGTCAAAAATGCAATTTTCAAAAAATGTCGTGTTTCGAAATAACGCGCATGTGCGTTATTACGCGCCAATAAAATCAACTCTATAATGCTAATTTACACAGAGATCATAAATAATGCAACCAAAAAAAAATTTGGTTAAATCGCATTATTTAGTGCAATTCTAGACGTATCCTTTTTTTTTTATTCATAAATAGTATGGCATTCGTGTATAAAAATCTTAGAAAGCATTAATGAGGCAAATTTTTAACGGCCATGAGTTTTATTTAAAATTTCGTGTTGCATTATTATTGTTCGTTTTAAACACTGCACGGACATAAAACAAAAAAAATTTTTTTTGCATACAGTATAAAAAAAATTTTTTTTCTACTTTAATATTTTATGGCCGCCATAACATGGTGCATCTACCTTGTGACTTGATAGCTTTACGAACTTGTTCTGGCATTGGGATGGATCAGATGATACGGGTCCTCATTTCGATTTTCATCTAGGCCACCTAGATCTACTCAAACGAAACTCGAATAATTAATTCAATCGAATGATTCGAGCACTCTTCTGAGTTTAATTCGCGAGTCACAAGTTTATACGAGTCTAGTCACTACTAGTCTGTAATAATTTGAATCATTTCATCACATGAATAAAATGATTGGTGAGAATTTACATTACATTCGTGACAGACGATTAATTTTATAAAAAAAGAGGTATTTATTTTATAAACTTAAATTCTAAAAAAAAAAAACAATATAAAGCAAGGTATAGGATATACAAAATAATCGTACAACGGTCCTGGTTTTAGCGCGACTGCATCGCGAAGCCATCAGAATTTTAAATAAAATGAACCTAATGTAACTCTGAATCACATAATGATAAAATATCATAAGACGAGGATTCTATAACACTTTGGTGCTATAACATTATAACAACAATAATCATTTTTTTATATATATATATAATCAATTTTAACACTCACCGGATGTGCAATTTACCAGGAATGTTGTTTTCAAATACGGTTTTTGACAATCGTTTAAGTAAAAATATTTAGCACTTAAAAAAAGGCCCAACTCCTACTTTAAATTAAACCTTAAATCCTACTCCCTAAAACTTTTCTTTAGGTCATATAATAATTAAAACCATTTTCGTGGTGAATTTCATCTTCGATGAATATTGAATAAATTCTAAATTTTTTTTTTTTTTAAATTTTGATCAAAGATAAAAAAATAAAATCTAATTTTTAATATTTTATACTGATTTACTTTGCTTTATTTCATTGTAAAACATATCATCATTTTTTACAAAGTTTTTAGTATAATACATTCGAAAACATTTAAGATTCTATAAATTTTTGTAAATTCTTGAATGTACTCAAACATGAAATTGATTGAAGAAATTTAACAGGGCATCTCTCAACTATAAAATTTAACGTTTTAGCACATTTTAAAATTCTATAGTATAAGCTTTATAATTTTTAAATACCTTTCAACATTTGTTATTGCCAAGATAACTTATTTAAAGGTTGTATATAGTACTAATATTTTATCGTTAGTCGTTAGATTATTATATAATCCTTTTTATCCCTTATATTGGCATTACCAATTTTTTTCTATAAAGGTTGAGGCTTATACACAGGATTTTTCGGTGGCTTGTCTTTATCATTCTTAAGAACGTCCTTCCTGTTGATATTGTAATTAGAAATATCATATTCTGTACAACCATTAATAGCCAATTGACTTAGGCATTTTTCCAATAATGGAACAAATTTGAAAGCCCAACCGGCAGTGAAAATAATAATATTTTTATGGGCAGGTCCTGAAATAATTATATAATTGTTATTAACTAAAAGCAGAAAGTGAATTAAAATGTTACAAGGTTTATAAAATTTTTTAATTATTTACCTAAAACTTTTTCTGGTGCAAAATCAAGTACAAAGTTATTATCATGCACATTGGGCATTAGACAGGTACCCTGAAATACTGGTTGTTTTTGCACGCCAATACAGTGCTTTTCTACCCAATTCGAAGTAATCTGAGGTTCATATTCTGATACTCCGATATGTCTTTCGTTTGGATCATAAATCATACGTGACGCGTAATCAACGGCAATACGAGTTTGATTTTCCGGTCCCCAAGAAACTTCGGGAAATCCATAAAAAAGGTTTGATTTAGAATCTGGTGTCGCATCTTGAAAATTAAACCACATTGATGGAACCTATTTAAGGAAAGAATGTTAAAATTATTATTGCTTTAAAATTTGTCAAATTAAAATTATTTTTCTTGGAAAATACCTGAATTGGTGGATTTGAAACTGCATCTAACGTGAAATACATGAAAACCATTTCCCAAATACAAAGTTGAATTTGAAAGTTGAGTGACTTAATTACATTATTGACATATGCACCAGCGGTAATTATAACTTTTTTTGCGCTAAACAGTGGTATATGATAATCATTATTAAAAGATTTATGTAATAATTGCAGGTAAGTTAAACAATTTTCAAATATCCGAAATATTATACTCAGTAAACGCGTACATTGTTATTTCACCAGGATAAAAGATTTGTTTAACTCATACCGGTACCAGTAATAATGTATTCAAATATATTATTAATTTACCTATATGTCATTGTTTCTTGTGTCCCATTAATCACATTTTTCCTGATAGTAGTGACAATAACATTATGATCTTCGCTGTGATTCTCCTTGTTTAATTCCAGTTTCGTTACCTCTTCATTCTCTCTTAATTCTACGTTGTACTTCTGTGCAAGCTTGTACAAAATGCGTAACGTTAGAAACACATTAATTATCCCATTATCTTTAGCAAAAACTCCTTTAAAGTTAGATGGAAGGTTTCGAAATGGATACTGCTCCATGATTTCCGTACTGGATAATTGCTGATACTCCATATTAAGCTGGTTCATAATTTCAATGGGCTTTGTCAAGTTACCTTCAGGTCCATCTTGATAATTTGGATCACCAAAGTTCAATAACCCAGTCATTTTAATAAGTTCAACATTAGCCTCTTTCTCCAGTTCAGTCCAAAGATCTCTTGCTTTGAGAGCCAGTTTACATAGATCTATATCACTATACATCTGAAATTATGTATTAGATGTTAAAACATGTCATATATGATTATCTTGTAAAAAACATATGATTTAAATATTTTTATTTACCGTACGAAACATTCGAACAAAATCTCCTGAACTTCCCGCTTGATTAAAATACATGAATTTTTCCAAGACTAATACTTTTTCACTTTTTTCACAAGACTTTCCAAGATTATATGCAGTAGAAAGTCCAACTGCACTATGTTATATTCAAATTTAAATAAAGTTGTATCGATATTTGTCCAAGACACTGAGTAGGTATGATTAATCAGCGTTGTCTGATTTTTATGTGGAAATTAAAGTAGGCAGTGTCTGGATCAAATTTGATGGATTAAGATAAAGGGCACAGAAAATATAATCCGACTGACATCCCTAGATCAACTTTTAGGGATCAAACTTTTGACAGCATTCATTTAGTGAATAACGAGAAAAACTGCATTTGTTAGGGTAACATACAATTTTTTAAATTCTTTGTCGTTTTTGGTAAATTTTCTTTTTAGATTTTTAATTTTAAGGCCGCATTTAGAAAGTAGTAATTACACACACGTATGAAAACCTGTCAAATTGCTTCCAAATTAGCCTGTTTCCTTCTGTAATCTTGTTTCCCAATATATTGTTGATATTAATTGCTAAATTTAGTATACTAGGGCGTAAATGTTAGAGGTCATATTGTATGTCTTTAAACGATGTTTGCATATGCATTATAAATGATATTTTCTTTCTGAAATTAGAGAGAGGAGGGTGCTCTTTCAATCCCCTTAATATAAATAATCATAATTAACATTCATCACGACCTGAAATAAAACCTAATTTGTCTGCTAGTCATACCTGTCCTAATACCAGTATGATCACATGAAGTATGTGAAGGACGGTTTCGTCCAACTTTTTGGTTGCCTATATTTTTCCTATTTTAGAACATTCTTGCTTTAAAAGGTATTATTATTTTATCAGTTTTTTTCTAATTAGGTTATGGTCTAAAGTGATGGGAATTTATCGATTCGTTATCTATCTATCTAACCCACCTTAAACCATCTAATTCAGAGTTCGTCCGTTTAAACATTTTTGATTGGTCATCTTCAGTAGGGCGTGGGGGAAAACAATACGAAATTTATTTTTACAAACAAGCTCGTAACCCCGAACGTTGACCCAGGAATGAGGTTCATAATTGTTCTTTATCTTAGTTTTTAAGTTTATTAGCTCTCAGAGCCTGGGCTTTGCTCTGAGCATGAGGTTTTTAATTGTTTTTATTTTGATTTTAGTTTTTAGTTTATTTAGTTCTCAGAGCCTAGGCTTTGCCCAAATAAGAAGGCTTAATTTTTTTTTTAATCTTAGGTCTAAGTACTCAGAAAATTTAAATTTTGTTCTCTAAATTGGGCTGAATTTAAAATTTAATAAAGGCTCAAATATAAAAGATACTATTAAGTAAAGGCTTCTTGTGTCCTAATTGAAAGTTAAAGAGAAGGTTCTTCTGATTCCAAAAGTAGTTAAATCATCAAAATCAGCTTGATGAATTTCAAAATACTTGGGATCCACCAAGCCAATTTTGATAATTTAAATTTGTAAAACCTTCTCTTTAACTTTCAATTAGGATGCAAGAAAACCTTTGCTTTATAGTATTTTTTATATTTTTAAAAGATTATTTAACCACTCATATTATTGCTTTTACTTTACAGGAATTGTAAAGATAAAAAATACATTAACTTTAAAGAAATATTCTCTTTGAACTATTTGGAGGTAAAAACTAAAACTTTAAATTAAAGATTATTAAATGCTACAGAACATATATTTAAATTTAAAGAAAATTATCAATTCGCAATAGAAGGAGAATCTTAACCGGGGGAGATTTTTATAATAAAACATAATAAATTATGTTAATACAGGAATCATGATTTCTATAGTTTTATAAAATTTTTTGAATTTTAATTGCTTGTAACTTTTTATTTATCTAACTAATTTTACGATCTAGCTATTATTAGAATCACAAAAACTAGCTCTACAACTTTATTAGAAGTCTACAAGATGTTAACTTAATAAAAAATTAACTTTACATAGTCAGGAATGCTGATTTTTGTGTTTTATATGTAATTTATATTAAGTGTTATGTATTTTATTAATACGAATTCTCCTTTTTTCATGAATTGTCAATTAAGAGAGTTATTATTTATCACAACTCTCTGATCGACCAATTAGAACACAGGATTAGATATAACATAAAATCGAAGCGAAATAGCTTTTTTTTTAAAAAATCACTTTTAACTTAAAATTTTAATTATGAAACTACAATTTTTTCTTAGCAAAAAAAATTCTGTGAAATTTTAGATTAAAGAAGGTATTTAATAATTGCCCCTACCAAACCCTAACACTAATCCTAACCTGGCTGCTATTTGTTTTGTTTTGATTAATATAAATCAAAACAAACAAAATAATTGGTCAATTAGGGGTAGTGATGCATCACACTAGCAATGAAAAATAATTGTCTTAATTTAAATAATTTTTTTGCATAAATTTATATATAAAGTTAGATGTGCCAACTCATTTGATTTATATGTAATAGCATTTGAAAGAACATGTTCTGTAACTAATAAGATATATTGTTAATAATAATCAAAAAGTATTGTATAATAGAATATCATAATTATTACTCATATATTAATTAATTTGGGTATAGCAAACAATTTTTATTATAGTGCAGGTATTATTAAACCAACAAGTTATTTATATAGATGACCAAATTTTAATATTTGTTGTATAACTTTATACAAAATAAAGCAATATTATTGGATAGGGCGTTAGTTTATGGTGACTCTGTGATCAACCAATCAAAATCAATTACATGAGTCATGCGATGACCAATTTGTAAAAAGCAAATCATTGAACACATGACTCATAGAACTGATTTTGATCGATTGATTACCCAAAAATACACAAGTAAAAAAAAACAGATATTTTAACTTCTAACACTATTATTTACACTTTTTCACTCAACTGATTTTGATTGATCGATCAACCAGAAATATACAAGTTAAAAAAAAAGAGCGAATCTATTTATCACTACTGGGTACAACCCAAAATTTTTTATTTTTTTAAAAAAAAAATCAATGATGTATTCATTATAAAAATAATATATCTGGTACCAATTTTACATATTATTTATAAAAAAAAATCTATACTTTGCCCAGCCCCATGCACCCATAACAGAGCCTCTAACTCAACCAATTTCCTACGAAGACAAAATAAAGATACCAGAAGCATCCATTTTCTCTGAGTTTAAATTTTAAGAACAATATTCCAAAATGACACCTTCAAGAACAACTACTCCAAGAACAACAACTCCAAAAACAATAACTTCAAGAATAATAACTCCAAGAAACAAACACCTAAAAAAAAGAGAAGTTAGTACCCATAACCAAAAAAAAACTAGTAAAAAAAACACAAACTGGCAAAGATTTCGACCCCTAGTACTATGATAATTCCAAGAATGATATTTCCCAAAATGACGACTCCAAGAAAAAATAAAAAAAGAGAGAAGTTAGTACCCACGACAAAAAAAACTACAGAGTAAAAAAAATACTTATAGTAAACTGACAAAGATCTCGACTCCCATTCTAGGAACCATAACCAAAACTGACAGCTCCAAGAAGAATGACTTCAGGAAAAGAAGCAACTAAAAAAAAGAAAGAATTAAAAAAAAGCCAATAAATAAAAAAAACCCTACTAGCACTTATCTAAAAACTGGCCCAGCCCCATTTCATATTTCAACTTGCAACAATAAGAAAAAAGAATGCCAGCCACAAGAATACGAAAAATAGTATCCATAAGACAAAGAAAACAAAAAATTAGCAGTAGTGAAAAGACAAAAACAACAAAGAAAAAAAAAACTAGTACTTATCTGAAGACCAGTCCCAGCTCTACCCATTTCGCAGCTCAGTTCCGGTGAAATTAAAGTAGTATTTTCACTCACTTAGCGCTACTGCTAATGCTTTTCCGTCCTCAGAACCAAGTTAAAGCTGATTTCAAACAACAAGACCAAAGAAAAAAGAAGTTAGTAATGGCAACAAGCAAAAAAAAAAAAGAAAAAAATATACTTATCTAATAACAGCCAAAAAAGAAATACTAAATTTAGATCATAAAATGAAAAAATCTAGATTTACCTGTAGATATAAAGATATAATCTAATCGAATCAGGTATCTAGATTGAATCAGGTACTCCAAAGACAAGCTATCGGTATATGATTACTAATCTTAAATCTGATTGGCTGATCATATAGGTTGCTATAGTAACAGATTGCCATTTATAATTTTCCTATTGAATAATATAATAAAATATTAGAATATAAACCAATATTTAATAAGAAATTTTTTTATAATTTTGACCAGAATTATTTTATTTAAATAATTTTAACCAAAATTAAAGTGGTTTAATTTTAAAAGAATATATCTTGATTAAATTCTAATTATTAAATTTATTAATAAAATTAGGTAACTTCAAAAGAATCAAAAGAATATAACTTGATTAAATTCTAATTAATTAAAAAAATAAACTTCATAACTTTGTTCTTTAGATTTGATTTTTTTTATTTTATAAAGAGATTTGGTTTATAACTATTATAGTTTTTTATTGATAATCTTTTAAAGATCATATATTTTATACATTGATTTAAGAATACCTGCACTATAATACAAAAGAACTCATATAAAGAAGTTTACAAACTACTAACTATATAAAAAAATTTATAACAAATAGAAAATTGCTATTTTCATTACCACTTTTGCTAATGCTACCTCTAGCCAGCCAGACCTAGTTATGAAACATAGTATGGCTTTTAGATTTGTGCATTTTAGGGTATCTAGCATTATGCTATACAATAAGGTAAATTATGTGGACAAACTGAGGCTAATTCTGCGATGAATGTAAAATAAATTTAAAATTATACAATCAATTAGGTTGATTATGTAATTTTTATTATATCTAATTAATTCTTTTAATTTTGTTTTTCAGAATTTTTTAGTCATTTAACAAAAATTTTATCCCAACTATACTCATAATTTAAGTTTTTTTTCATTTTCTACATCAGAACTTTTTAGGACCTACATTTTGTTACCACTCTGTCACCCAAATTACAGATTTAAAACTTGTCAAATAAAGTAACATATTTCTAACAACCAATCAGATTTTATTAATATAATTTATGCTTTTTTTTGCTTGATTATGCAAAGTATATACAATGCAAAAAAATAGCAAATTATGCATATAACATTGTATCACATAATTCTGGACTAGTGATTTGAACTAGTTGGACTATAATCGGTTAACCAACCCAAACCAAATAAATTTTGGGTAACAGGTTAAGCAAATGCTTAATCAGTTGATCTGTACAACCGGTTGAGAATCAATAATCAGTTGATCTGTGCAACTGAGAATTAATAATCGGTTGCCAAAATGTAAATGATATCAGAAATGAGCAAAGATTCTGAAAAGAAAATGAATGAACAAAGACAAAGATTTGAGTAAAGATCTGATAATTTCTGAAAGTAAAATGTGAAGTAATCTTTATTGGTTGCAATTAGTTAATATCAATTGGTTAACTGATTAATGAATTTTTCTCAGCTCAAATCACTACTCAGTTGAGCCAGTTAACTTGGATAATTCAGTTGACCCGGGCCAACTGAAATAATCTTGGTTAACTGATTATACTCAGTTTGTCAGGTCATTTAACCAATTGACGATTTTGTTATTTGGTTCAAGTCACTATCCTGGACACTCTAGTGCATTTTAACAAAATTTAGGTTATGAAAACCCATGATCACGTGATTCATGTAACCAAAAAGCAGTCAAAAAGCCAATCAAAATTTGAACCAGAACTTGGTCCAAATTGAATCAATTTGAATTCACTTGAACCAGAACTTGGTTCAAATTGAACCATTTCAGGTTCACTTGAACCAGAAATTGGTTCAAATTAAGTTCAAATTGAACTATTTCAGTTTTATTTGAACTAAGTTCTAGTTCAAATTAAACTACTTTGAGTTCTTTTGTACCAAGTTCAGGATCAAATTGAACCACTTCAGGTTTACTTGAACCAAGTCTGGTTCAAATTGAACTACTTCAAGTTTATTTGAACCAAGTTTTGGTTCAAATTGAACCACTTTGGGTTCATTTGAACCAGAAGTTTGTTTAAATAAATCTGAAATGACCCAATTAGAACTAATTTCTGGTTTAAGTGAATTCGAAGTTGTTCAGTTTAACCAGAACTTGGTTCAAATGAATCTGAAGTAGTTCAATTGAACCAGAACTTGGTACAAATAAACCAAAGTGAATCAATTTGAACCAGAACTTAGTTTAGATGAATTCAAAATAGTTTAATTTGAACCAGAACTTGGTTCAAATGAACCTGAAGTAGTTCAATTTGAACCAAGTTCTATGAACCTGAAGTGGCTCAATTTGAACCAGAAGTGGTTCAATTTGAACCAATTTCTGGTTCAAGTGAACCTAAAATGGTTCAAATTGAACCAATTTCTGGTTTAATTTGAACCAAGTCTGGTTCAAGTGAACCTGAATTGGTTCAATTTGGACCAAGTTCTGGTTCAAATTTTGATTGGCTTTTTGGTTATACAAATTATGTGATCACAGGTTTTGTGTAACCCAAAATTATAGTAAACGGAAAGTTTACAGACATGTACTAGTCATATAATTTTCATCTTACAGACACGACCAAAATAATAAATTTTTTTTAATTTAAAAAACAATAAGACAAGGCTTATATACTAAGTTAACCTTTATTATTCTAATAAACATGTTCTGGTCTTTCTTGCACTAATAATAATAAGATTATTAAAATCAATTTAATAGAACTAGAGATATAGCCTTATGATTTATTCAATGTTTTTACATAATCTTATAACATTGTACAAGTTTCAAAGGTTATATCTCAAGTTATACTGATTATATTTTAATAATTGAATCATCATTAGAACCAGAAACCAGAAAAACAAGTTTTTTTGAATAATAAAAGAAGTTAACTTAATTCAAAAGTCATCTGAATTATTTTTTTTTCTTTTTTAAATTTAAAAAATAATTTAACTAAGCTTTTATAATAGATTAATCTTCTTTATAGTTTTAAAAAAACTTGTTCTTTAGGTCTTTGGGGGCATCAAGAAATTATGTAATATTTTGTTACTAATAAATTTCAAAATTTTACCTACCCACCCACACCTGATACTCTATTAGCCAATCAGATTTATATTTTTTAAAATTTATTCATATATTTCAATTTATGGAATTGATAATAACTATTGCTCTACTGAACCAATTTAGATGATTTAATTACCAAAATGTTCATCTCACTGAACAAGCCCAAAATCATTAAAATTTAATAAAGAATCCCAAAATTATTTAATTTTTGTATAATTTTAATTTCTATAAGAAAAGTGGTACAGGTTGTAGTATAGGTTGGTGTTAGAAATGCTCGAAATGGCACAGATCTTATGGCATATACAGCAATGTTTTACGAAATAGCACAGTAAAAATGGCATGGTCATTGTAGCAAAGAGTAGCACATAATATCACATCATATAAAATGGCATGTTCAGATGACACGTATGTATACATTATACATGTGTTGGCTTGTAATACATGTGGGCTCATTTTGTGGAGAGCAAAAGATAAGTAAATGATTTTTTTTTAAAAAAAAGAGCAATATCTTATAATTTCACTAATGAAGCTTCCCTGTGTTAGGGGTCTTAATGAGTCAGGTTGGGTCGGGTTTGGGCCTGACCCAGGTCAGACCCACTTGGGTCAAAACCTGACCCGGGTCTGACCCGCCTCATGTCAAACCCAACCCGGGTCTGACTCGCCTCATGCCAAACCCAACCCGGGTCTGACCCGCCTCATACCAAACCCAACCCAGGTCTAACCCACCTCATGTCAAACCTGACCCGGGTCTGACCCAACCCAACCCAACCCAGGTTGAACCCGGGTTAATGATGGGTGATACACAACTTTCTGTTATTTGTTCGCTATACCAGTAATTGCAATATATTGTGGGTTGGTTTGAATCAGTATAAGCTAACTATAAAAAGTTTGTTACAAAGCTCATTATTCCAATAACAGATAGTATACAGCTTAGTTTTATTGGTGAATGAGAAAACATTATATTGCTATATTAGTTTTAGCTCATTGATAGTTTGTAGATCGATATAAAACTACAAGTCACTGAGAAAATTGATTGATTATCAGATAATCCGGGCGGCAAAATTCTGACCAAAAATTCTAGAAATCAATAAATATTTGGTTGATGTAACTTTTTTTGATATTCGCTAATATATTCACTATTTTTTTATTAATCATATGTTTTATCTATAATGGAACATTTGTCGTCTTCTTGTATTTGTTCTTGAACTTGCACTTATTCTTTGAACTAGACCATTATACAAAACCTCATGAATTTTTTAGCCCAAAATAGTTTGTGAATATTAGGCCGGTAAAATTAGCCAAGTAATAAATATTGCTGTTGGCATCAGAGGAGTATTATTAATTTTGCCAGTAATTTTGGTTAATTCTTTTTCTTGGGTCTGTTCCGTTTGCGGTTTTGTTTCTTCCCAAAAAATGACCGATTGAAAATCAGAGGAGTATTAAGATTAGAAAAAAAAGCAAAACGAGTTCATTGTCAAAACCAGCGAGGGAAGTGCCATCAGTATAATGAAGTTCATTTCACTCTTCTAACTGTTGTTTAGTAATTCCACTTCTAATTTTCACTCTTGTTTTTGTGGTTGTAACTCAGCTAAATCAATACTTTTTAAAAATGCGAACTTATGCTCTTTTTCATATCAAAACCTATAATTGCATCCTATTTTTAACCAAAAGGGTCACTTCTGAAAGTTCAATTCCCTAATAATTTAAACACCTTTTTATATTACTCAGCGGTGAAATCTCTTTTTAAATTAATTATCATCCGGTAATAATTTACTTTTCACAATTGGTCAAAAAATAAAGTTTATAATCCTGTCATGTACTATCCATTTTCTTTTCGATATGTCACGCAATTTTTTAAACTCATTATAAGCTACTAATCTTATTTTGCTATAATCAAGAATGTCGAACTTGTCATCCGGTCATTTATTAGCACCCTTATGATTAAATTCGTCTACGACCTTATTTACCTCATTTAGGTACAATCAAACAACAAAAGTAAATTTGGAACATTCACGTTCACAATTTTGTGTTGTTTAAGAGCGTTAATAAGGGCATTAAAAAATGATATAATAATTACTGATAATAGTCATAATCATCTTATGTATTTCTGTTAGTTTTCCTGCATTTAGGACACATTTTTCAGATAACAAATCAAAAATGTTAAAGCGAACAACCCAGTATTGAAGTATATAGATAGATTAAAAAGTTAATTATACTTATTTTATATTTAATTTTTCTACATAAAATTTTGATGGATAAAATGCATATGATTCAGAAACATGTGTATTAATGCGCATTCATGCGCATGATTGAGGAATCATGCGCACGCATGAAACCCATCTCTAATACATACTTTAAATGATGCAGATTTTGCCTGTAAAAATTGTACGTACTGTACGTACGAAGTTCTTTTTATTAGATGAATACTTTTTTTATCAATGAAATGATTTCGTCATGCGTTACCCATCATTAACCTGGGTCTGACCTGGGTCTGACCCGACCCAGGTTTTTTCTGACCCGCGTCTGATCTGACCCGGGTTTTTTCTGACCCGGGTCTGATCCGACCCGGGTTTGATCTGACCCTACCCTGTGTCTTAACAAAAAAAATTCCTTACAAAATTTTGCTTTATATGCAGTTAGCTTGTTTATCTTATATTGATTACTTATATAAATTTATGTTTTAATAGTTAATCCACATCGTTATCGCTGTGGCACATAAATTTACGTTCATTATCTATGCCAAATCCCGTGCTAATTTAATTAGTAAACTGTTACAAAACCTGTGCTATTTATGGTCCAATTGGCACAAGCACATGGTCCCACATGGTCCACTGAATCTGAACCAAATCGGGCCATACCTGACCAAATCCGGGCCTTGATCTGTGCCAAAATAACCCATGCCTATTCGATTCTATCCTGTGCCTATACAGTACCTTTTTTTTGTAGGAAATAGTGATTTTTTAGAATCATTAAGTAAATTTCTTTAATATTGAATAACTTTTGATCCACTGGCCCATTTTGGATGATTTAACCACCAAAATGTTCATTTCAGTAAGACAATTCTAACAAGCCTAAAATTGCTAAATTCTAATTACAGAATTCCAAAATCAATAAAAATTTTATTGTTACAAATCTTTATCAATTTTGAAATTCTGTGATTATAATTTAGCGACTTTGGGCTTGATGGAATCGTCTCACTGAAACAAACATTTTGGTAGTTAAATTATCCAAAACAGGCTAGTAGATCAAAAGTTATTTAATATTAAAGAAATTTACTTAGTGATTCTAAAAAATCACTATTAAAATTGCACAAAAGTTGAATGATCTTGGAACTCTGTGATTAAATTTTAATGATTTTGGGCTTGTTAGAATTACCTCAGTGAATAAACATTTTGGTAGTTAAATCATCTAAATTGGTTCAGTAGAACAATAGTTATTAATAATTTTACAATTTTATACTTTTGACCAGAATTATAAAAATTTGACCAGAATTATAATTATAACCTGATATTTTCAGGACCCCACCTACCCACCAAAAAATTACATAATTTCTGAAAGCCCCCTTTTAGTTTAATGATAGCAAGATTATTAAACCAACTCAGTAGAACTAGAGATATAGTCTCATGAAGTTTATGCCCATTTTTATATTATTTTTATCCTTAAACTATAATCTAGCAAATTTGCTTAAATGCTTTTAGAAATATTACAATTTTTTAAATAAAATAAAAATTTATTAAAAATATGGTGTATACTTTATTTATAAATATTTTCTTTAAAATATATTTTATAAATTTAATTATGAAAATTTTTTAAAATTATTAATAAACTTTAAAACAATAAATGTTTAAAGTTTTATTTTAAAATTTTTACTATAAAATTTTTTTTAAATTGTTTTGAATTTTATATGCTCCTGTCTATAAAAAAAATTTTTACTTCTAATATAAGTCCTAATTTTTACAAGTAAATTACAAAAGTTGAATAATAAAAATTGTACTCTTTTCATAAACTATAACATTTTATAAAAACAGAAAGCTAGAGCTAATATTTATAGAGTTTACCAAAAATAAGTAAATAATTTTTTTGGTTAAAAAAATTTTTAAAACTTGTTTATTTTTAGCTTATTTTTTTTATTTTTTTTTTAACTTTGGCAGTCTCGCCGGCAAGTGCTTTATTAGAATTTTTAAGATATATAGACTTTTACAACAGTAACGAGAATACAACTAGCCACATGTACACTTTTGGTGTCTAATTTAAGTGGTCCGCCCTAAGGTTCCATACTAGCTGCCATACCTGCAACCCAACTACGGGAATTGCCTATTTAAATCNACTAGCCACATGTACACTTTTGGCGTCTAATTTAAGTGGTCCACCCTAAGGTTCCATACTAGCTGCCATACCTGCAACCCAACTACGGGAATTGCCTATTTAAATCCTCTGATTATCCGCTAAGCCCATCTACCCACTAATGCTTAACCTCCGACATTACCTGGCATGACACCTCTTATTGGTAGAGGTTGTACCCGAAATTAGTGATTTGAACCAGTTGGGCTATAATCGGGTAACCGACCCGAACTGAATAAATTTCGGGTAACCGGTTGAGTAAATGCTTAATCGGTTGACCCGTACAACCGATTGAGAATCGGTTGACATAATGTAAATGATATCATAAAAGAGCAAAGGTCCCGAAAAGTTCCGAAATGAAATGAATGAACATAGTAGACGAGACAAAAATTTGAGTAAAGGTCCGAGAATTCCCGAAAGTAAACATGAAGTAATCTTGTTCGGTTGAATCGGTTGACAGCAAATATTTCAGTTCGGTTAACTGATTAAGGAAAGTTTTCTCGGTTCAAATCACTACCCGAAATAAATTTCAAATTCTGGATAACCCGCCCGTTTACTAGATTATTACCGGGTCACAAACCGGATTGTTTTAAAAAATCTGGGTTACCCTGGGTGACCCGGTTGACCCGGTTTGTTTGATTGGCTAATACAAAATTGAGGTAGCTCTTAATGGTATGTAATTTTTTTAGAGATTGTACTCGTTAAAAAATTTAAACTCCGGGTTACTCACCCGTTTACAACATTATAAGCTGGGTCATCTTAATAATTCGGGTAACCCAGTTTTTTTGATTGGTTGATGCAAAATTATAAATTCTCTTATATGCATTTTTTTTAAAAAAAACTACGTATAATGATAATGGTAACTGATAAATTTATTTAATTTTTATGTATAAAATTTAATATATAAGTTTAACTGGCCTAAAAATTATTCGGCAAATTTTACAGTGCCCCAAGAATCATGATAATAGCTGTAACATAATCAGTTTATTCTCCAACGGCTAGAGGCTGTCGGAAAATAAACTGGGTTTAAATAATAATATTTAAAATGACCTCACTCCCAACGGACATACGTACTGTACATATGTTTGTACATCACATTATCATGCTTATGGATAATTAATCCGGGTCACCCGGTTAACGATAGCTATGACCCGGTTGACAGGTGTTAACCGGATTACCCAGGTAACACTTATACGGGTACAAGCTCTACTTATTGGGTGAATTCCCAGGAATGACCTGCCGCACTATGCCAATCAAACCTGATTGACATAGAATTTACCAGTACAATACATGTGCCACCCATTAAGTCGTATGGTTTCTTTTAACGATTGACGCTATGGCTTTACCTATATACTCGCAGTCCGAATTTCTGTGAACCGCTGATATCGCCTACTACAACCCTTGTAAGGTTCGTTTTCTGGCCCGGTACCCACCTCTTCCGGTAGCACTGTCGTAGCCGTCTATCTACCTCCTTACTTGGGATTTGCCAAGGGGTTTCTGTTTTTCTGGTTTTCTGGATTTGTCGATGTAACAGTACACCAATTCGCCCGAAAGCTTCCATTCAAGACGGTGAAACCAAGATTACAGGTATTTCTACCCAACTGATCTTGAGCTACAGTTACTGTAATACAGGCCTATTTTCAAAACGTCTCCAGTGGGATTCGAACTTTTGACTTGCTGCTTGGGGAGTAACAACCTGGCAACTTCTCTAAGTCGCCACACCCTTTATTTTTAGCTTATTAGCAACTTAAACTTTTTTATATAATATAAAATTAAATACTACTATAATATAATTCTTATTTTTAAATATTATCAAAAAAAAATTTTAATTAAATATTTTAGGTTTTAAAAAATATAGATCATAAGCATATTTATAGCAATTTCAGGCAAATTTGCCTGAATTTGCTTACAGTTTAAGGGATAATGCTTTGAAATATTATATTTTTAGTTCTACTAATCAGATTTTAATAATTTCATTACTATTAGAACTGGAAAAACAAGAAGAACAAAGTTTATTAGAAAGATAAAAGATTAACTTGGTAAAAAGCCTTGCTGAATTATTTTTTAAATTAAACCAAATTATTATTTTGGCATGTGCCTATAAAATGAAAAATCATATAACTAGTATGTGTCTATAGATTTCCTTTTTGATAAAAAGCATGAATCTGAAAGTCATATGATCTTTATTTGTACTATATTGTATAACTAGGTCATAAGAGGCAGAGGCTGGCTACTGGCTGGCTGGGTGGTATTAGCAAAAGTGGGGTAGAAATAGCAATTTTCTAACAAATATTTAGAAAATAGACAAATATATATAAAGTGTAATAAATATTATTAATAAACTTGAACTTATTAAAGAATCTACAAGATATAAATTAAGTTTTAATATATAGTTAACAACTTTAAATACAATAATCTAACAGGACCCCAAAAAACTCTAATACAACTTAAATAATTCTAAAAAAAAATTTTGTATAGAAATTCATCAAATGTTGCATTTTTATATAGTAAATTTTCAAATTTTGCTCTATTTTATACATCTATTTAGCTAAAATACTGGTAAAATTATACAAACTCAGATCTGAGTTGTATCAGAGTTCTTCATGGTCCTAATCTAACTAACAATTGCAATTCAAGAGTACTAATCTAATAATAAACCCAAATCTGAGTACTAAATATACTAAATACTTAAATTAATATATACAAAAAACCTACCATATTCCTTAAAAATAAGGCTATGCCAATTTGATTCTTTGTTTAACATAACCACTTTATTTTTTAAAATTTTAGATATAAAATAAATACTAGTTTGACTAATCAAATTGTAGTATTGGCTTTTGAAATTTTTATATTTTGTTAGCCAATAGAATTGCTATTTTTTTGGTTTGTTGCTGAGTTTTACCCTTCCTTTTCTTTTGAAAAATATTTATGCTATGCTAAACAAAAAATTAATTTGAAGTGGTCTAAGCACCTTTTTTTGCATATAATACAGGCTATGACTATTATAATTTAGGCAAAAATTGACTTAATATAGGCAAGAGGTGTTTATTTTTAGAGAAATATGGTATATACTACTATATTCAATGAACTAAACTCTATAAAATCAAATATAGTACTAGAAGCCTATACTTAATAGTTATACAAAGTGGTTTAATTTTTTAAATACCTATAACTTTTTATTTAAAACTTTTTAAAAAAATTTGACTAGCAACTTTGTGACAAACCATATCTGGTTATTTTTAGAAGTAATTGGATAATATTGAATTTTTAATTGAATAAAATAAAATATAATTTGTATATACTATATTATTGTGAGATAGTACATACCTGCATAGTATTTTGATTATCTGCATAGTATTTCAAGTACATACATGTGCGCTATTTCAAAGCAACCCAATTTTTTCACTTGTTATAATTCATTTATAAGATATACTACTATAGTGAAATCTCTCTAAAAGTATAGGAGCATCTAAAAATAATGTATATATCCTCACATAGTAGCTCTTGACCCACTAGATTATATAAAAAAATTTTTAAAATTCATAGTTTATATATAAATTTTACAAAAATTTAAATATTTTGTGACATAGTGATTTGATTTAAATAAATTTGGTACTTTTCGATTCTTTCTAATAAGTTGAATCCAATGATATCAAAATTATATTATTTGGATTATTGAATCAAGAGATATTTACAAAAAACTATTGGTTATATAGTAATTTTATAAAAAAAGATATAAACAATAGGATTTTGTTAATACAAGTCACTCTCATTATAGTAAACGCTCGATATAGTGAAGATTGGCTATAGTGAAAAATTTTTTTAAAACAGAATTATTATTACTATAATAAAAGGCTCTCGATATAGTGAATCTCTTAATATAGTGAAGAAATTTTACAGTCTGAGGACTTTACTATAACGAGAGTGACTTGTAATATGTGATCCAGTAATCCAAATTGAATGATTTTGGTACATTCAATTTCTCTTATTGAGATAAATCGAATGGTACTAAAATCATTCAATTTGGTTAGGGGTGTGCTATTTATCACATGATTTATACCATAGATATATGGGTCAGGGCAGGGACAATGATTTTATGTGGCAACAAACCATTAATTATGCATGCAACAAAAGTAAATTATGTGCCTTGATGCGCATACATTTTTATATAATTATGCGCTATTCTGCATCCAAAATTCACATTTTATGCACAATTATGCTAAGTTTTGCAGAGTTTTAGTATGGACCAGCATTCAGAATACTTCAGAACTTCCTCAAATTTTTTTCTCAACTTTGCTCATAATTTGCGTTGATTGATTTTTTATTCGGAACTTTTCGGAATTGTACTTAAAGAGTTAATTATGTGAAAATTACTTAATGGCAACATACTTTATACAGTATTATGCGGCAAATCTAATGTATTATGCATTTTCAATTATATTATGCGAATTATGCGGTTTTATGCGAATTGCATAAAATCATCGTCCCTGGGTCAGGGTAGTGATCACATCTATATATAATATATATAATATATATCAGATATATTAAATTATATACGGTATATAATATATATATAATATATGTATTATTTAATATTAAGTACGCTTTTCTACTGGTCCGTTTTGGATATTTTTACTACCAAAATTTCGTCTCAATGAGACGATTCTAACAAGCTCAAAATCATTAAAATCCAATTACAGGATCACAGGATCGTTAAGGTTTTGCATTATTAGTTATATAAATTTTAATATATATATAAATAATAATACAAAACCTTAGCGATCTTATAACCCTATAATTGGATTTTGATGTTTTTGGGCTTTTTAGAATCGTCTCATTGAGACGAACATTTTGGTAGTAAAATCATCCAAAACGGACTGGTAGATCAAGAGTTATTTAATATTATATATATTTATATAATATATTATAAATATTAGTCGTTATATTTTCCAATCAGAATTGAGATTAGGGTGATCACACCATACATGGATGGGGGCAGCTATTAAGTAAAAAATATTACGTAATAAATGGCACGCCCCTTACTAAATCAAAATTTAGACAAATTTTTGTAAAAAAATTATATTATATTTTTTTGACTTCTTATTTATTAGAAAAATATTATACTATACAAAGTTGATTAATTGGTTCTTTTAACCTGACCAGGTCAAATTTTGAAAATTTTTATAAAAATTTTTTTATATGTTTTAATAACCAGAAGAGTTTTAAAAAAAAATTTATAAAAAATTTTACAAATTATTATATATAAAATTTAAAAAAAGCTTACCAGCCAGGTCTATTTAAAAGTTTTAAATTATAAGAACTAATAAATTAAATTTGTGTGGTCTTATATTTTGTCTGACTTCTTTTTTGTATAATGTTATTTATAGATGCCCCTATATACTTAGTGCCAGATTTTAATAATGTACACTTAGAGAACTATACAAAAACATGCATTTATGAAGGCCATATATATATTTAAACTAGAATTTGAATGTGCATTTAGAGAGGGTGTGTACTCATAGAGAGTGCAATTAGAGGTTTACTGTATATGAGGATGTACTATTTCAGGACACACATAGGTATTATTTTGAAGCCAAGTATCTCTTAAACTGTAATCTAGACAATTGCCTAGATTTTTTAAAAATATTTACAATTTTTTAAATAAAATAAAATTTTATTAAGAATATATATATTTTATTTATAGAATTTTTTTTCCAAATTAAAGTGCTCACTTTGGAGATAAAATTTTATTCAAGATATATCAGACGCTGGCACCCTATATGGTGGAACATCTGATATTTGTACTTTGACGAGAGTACAACTAGCCTCACCTGCAACTTTTGGTTGCCTATTTAAGTAGCTACCTGAAGGTTTTATACTAGCTGCTATATCTGCAACCTACCTACTGATAATGTCTATTTAAACCCTCTAATTTTTGCCTCTTACAGTTCATTTTGTATCACTAAAATATTGTTCTGAATACTAATTACACCCCTTAGAACTAGTTTATTCTTAGTGGGAGACTTGGTAGAGTGGTCCCTATTTCACTCAGATATTGCCTACATTTTAGTAACTTACATATTTACTGAAACTTACACTTGCAATCAGAGGTTATCTTGAACACTACTATTACCTACTTCTGCACTTGTAAAATTTACCTGATTCCAGTACCTTCTCTTTCCTTTTTTAGTTTCTTTCTTCTAGAAGCTTTTTTCTCTTAGTTACAGGTCTACTCCCAATCTGATAACCCAAAAGGTTTTGTCTGCCATTGGTGAACCCAATGGTCTCTCTCTCTTCTTCTGGTACATATTTTTAAATCACATATCCTTTTTTCTAATGTGATTCTGGTAGTTGAGTTGGTAGAGTCTGCTATAAACCCTTGAAGAATTATATGTTTGCTTTCATTCAGTTTGTTACCAGTCAGTTCCCATCTGATTCCAGTTCAAGCACTGTTAAAAGTCCAGCTATCTCTTTATTTGGGTTTTGCCAAGTATGGTTTCTCTTGTTTTATGATTTTGTGTGTAATATAGTACCAATGCAGGACCCTGAAGAACTCTGATACAATACAGATCTGAGTTGTACAATTTTAGCAGTATTTTAGCCAAATAGATATATAAATAGAGCAAAATTTGAAAATTTACTATATAAAAATACAACATTTGATAAATTTCTATACAAAATTTCCTTTTTTAGAATCATCTGAGTTGTATCAGAGTTCTTCAGGTTCTGCCAATGTACTTTAGGATCTATGTGCTCTGATTCTTATGTAATACAATACCAAGGCTTCTAATACAAGTTGGTATAATCTAGATTACTGATCTACAATCCGGGCTTAAAGTCCAGGTTACTATAATGCAGATAAAATTTTTTGAAATTATTTCTAGTAGAATTCAAACTCTATACCTTTTGTTACAACTATTGGGAGTGACAACAATCCAACTACACTTCGTTGTCACACTCTTAAAATATTTTCTTTAAAATATACTTTATTATGAAAATTTTTTAAAATTATTAATAAACTTTAAAGCAATAAAAGTTTAAAGTTTTTATTTTAAAATTTTTTCTATAAAATTTTTCTTTAGATTTTTCTAAAATTTATATATTTCTATCTATAAAAAATTTTTTATTTCCAATATATGTTCTAATTTTACAATGTTATTCTATAGTAATATAGTATAATTGTTTATACAGTTAGTTCTTTTTAAACCAAACCTCTCTGTAACAAATTCTAATATACTAAACTAAAAATTTTTGAATTTTATAATAGTTCAGTATGAAAAGAGTTATAGTTCTTAAAAAAATATAGTAATTTTATATATGTTATAACAACCAAAACCAATAGTTCATTAGAGAGCATTTATAAATAATATTTTATACTACTATATAGTAGCTCTTGACCTTTTAGACTATATAAAATTAAATAAAATTTTATAAAAACTTGGATATTCTTGTACACAATAATCCAATTTAGATAATTTTAGTACTAATTGATTTGTTTTGGGGGAAAAATCGAATAGTACCAAATTCATTTCATTTGGTTTACTAGATTAAAAAATATTTATAAAAAACTATTAGTTTTATATAATTTTATAAAAAAAGATATAACCAATAGTATTTTGCCAATAAATTTTAATACAGTAATCCAATGAAATAAATTTGGTACTATTCGATTTTTCTTACCAAAACAAATTAATTGATTGGTACCAAAATCATTCAATTTTGATTTTTGAATTAAAATTTAGACAAATTTTTATAAAAAAATTATATAATATTTTTTTGACTCCTTTCTTCTTAGGGTGCTAACATTTATTAAATAGTATTTTAAAATAGTGGGAAGTTAAGCAAAATTTTACTCTTTAGTTAAATTTAATTGGCTAAAATTATATATTTATATATATTACTTTGGGAATAAACGATAAACCTCTATAGTAAATAGAAATTAGGTAATAAATATTAGCACTCTTATCAAAAATACATTATATTTTGTAAGACCCCCTCCTTTATCTTGTATAATGTTATTTATGAATGCCCCTTATATAAAGAGTTAACTATATTACTTTAAATAAAATATTTTTTTGTTTTTTTTTAATTTGTCATAACTGGTCTAATCTTTATTTTTAATTTTTATTTTTTTTGGCTTTGACAGTCTTGTCAGTGCTTTATTTTATATAATACTATTATAATACTTAATACAAATATTACAAATTTACTATATTACAAATAAAAAGCCTGGCATAATCCGGTTGCTTCGTGAATACCTAGATGCAACCTGTCGCACTGGCTTACGGGTAAGCCAGGTTACTGTGTCAGCTCTGTCAAGAACTAAACCATAGTGGCTTGAAACCACTTTTAATATATTTCTCTATTGCCTTTGACCAAAGTGAGTCAACTTCTCTTTTTCTTGCCACCTTGGTGTTTCCTTCATTAGTAACACTTTGCTTTGGACCACTCGTCGTCGCAGTATTCTTCTTTTTGTTTTTGCCTGAAGGACCAGATCTTTTGTGCTTCTCATGATTCCTGTTCTTTTTTCCCATTCTGCGACTCTTATACACCTTTCTCTCCAAATAGAGTCGTAAAAGCCGTTCCGTATCGAAAAAGAAAAATCTTAATGCAAAACCTAAGATTTCTTTGTCTGACTCCTCTGGTCTCCAACTCTTTAAAGATACTTTCTAGAAGTAATCCCTTGGCTAAATGCACTCTAAGGAAAGCTTTCTCCCTATCACTGAGATTCACACCAAAAAAAGAATCTCCTTAAAGTCTTTTAGAGATCCAGACTTCTTTTTTCCGCTGAAATTTCCTTCCAAGCAATCTCTAAAGCCACTGTCTTAATATTCTGCCATATTACCCTCAGGCTCTTGCAAACCGCAAGGTGTTCAAGAGTTTCTGGCACATTTTCACCACACAGCTTACAGCTGGTATCCTTGTATATTTCTGGTCTTCTTTTTCCTAACTTCTGCAATAATGGTAGCTCATTACACAGAAATTTCAACCAGAACGCTAAACGGTTGCTCCTTGCTATTGAGTTACATTTTACACCTGACAGTTCCCTTAGGTGCAACCAAAATAACTGCCAATAAAATAGCTCCTTACTATTTTCTTCCTGCTCTAGACTTTTGTAAGTACCTGAGGCCAGTATTGTCACTTGGACGTTTTTTGAACATTTTGGACATTTTTTTAAATTAAAATTACTTAAAATTTTATTAAGATAATCTATTTTAATTTTTTCACCAATGAGTCCAGCACCTAAAAAAATATATAATTATATATTTTTTTAAATTACTTTATTGATTAGTTAAACATAGGACATAGGCTTGGACGATTTTGGACAATCTTGGACGTTGGACAAAAAACATAGTATGGACACGTCCAAGTTACAATACTGCCTAAGGCTTTCCACTTCGCGCCGATTTGAGTATTTTGTATTCTTTTAATAAAAGATCTTATTCTCATTTCTACTACGTAATTTTTCCAACTTAGGCTACATGTCAACCAGTCAGTCATTTCTGGTATGATATCTACTATTATATCCTATCTGGCTCCTTTCTTCGCAAAAAAATCAGCCCTGTTATTCCAGAAATTGTTGTCATGGCTTTTAACTTTAATAAGCTCCAAATTAATCTGCTTCATTCATATTAGGTCCTGAATCTTCATCTGTACATTGTAGTTTTTAACTTTACGCCATTTCGAGATCGTATCTAGGTATCTTTTCCCACCTCTTATACATTCTATTGCGACAGCACTATCTATATGAATTAAGACTATACTATTAATAGGAACTGTTAACAAAACTAGCCAAATATCTACTAATTCTGGCTTTGAAGATGAAGACCAATTTTCCAGTTTGGCAAAACCCTCCAAAATAGTCCTTGACCTTTCACCATTTGTCTGTAACCAACCTGCACCCATAGCTGAGATACTCTTCCCTTCTCTTTAAATAGTGAACTATGTTCGTCTTGGCAGTTACATTCTATAAGTGACATCTTACTATTTTCTAAATTTATACTATGACCCATATGCTCTGCGAGAATTCTCTTCTCTCCTTTCTTAATAACTCTGTGTACTTCACCTGAATTCTCCTTGTCTTGAAGCCATATCCACTCTTTGCGCCTATCATTATTAGAAATTAAGATCCATTTCATGGTTATCCTTGGAATTTTCTGAGAACGAACTGTAAACTCTCGCTTTAATATTCTTGTCCCATGGTTTTGAAGAACTTTTCCCTCAACTACAGCAAAGCGTTTCACTTTTCTTTCTTTTCTACTCAACCCACGTGCCAATATAAGTTGCTGTCATGATATTAGGCTCTTCCCATCTTTGGTAATAAGTTGATTAAGATAAAAGATGCTGTGTTTTTTGAGCTCTTTAGTTATAGTTAATGCATCTGACCTTTTTAACAGAGCTCTAATTGTAATACCAGACCCTGCAAGGTTCCACTTCTCATTATTAAAATGAAAGTTGAGCCCTAGCTCTTTTGCTTTAAGTAAAACCAAACATGGCAAATTACTTTTTCACAATCTATATAGGTCCTGTATAGTAGCGTTATCTTCTATTTGCTTTGTTAGACCAATGTTAAGGTACCCCTGTTTAATTCTAATTCTTGCAAAACCAGACCGAGGGTCCTCCTGTTCACTTGCTTATATAATGCTACAATTTGCCTAGCTGCCAGCTCGCAGTCGAGGCGTCAACAACTACTGAGGTCCTTGTGCATAATAACAAAGTTACCTATGGACCTTTTAGCTCCAATTTTGTGTTTAACGAGCTTTAAAAAGGGCTATTGTATTTTTCTCAGGTTCTCCGGTGATAATCTGGAGACCTAGAGCATGTATGTTAGCTTTGGTAGAAGGAACATATTGTTAATGTAAGCGTATTGGCTAGGTGTGATATACTTTTTCTGAAGAGCCAATGTTGTCTGACATACTATTTCTTTTGCTCTATTCATAACTAGCTTTTCTTTTAAATTGTTTCCTAACCATACCTCTAACATTCTTATAAGGGATTGATTTTTTTCGGATCTAACCACATCCTTATTAACTTGAATGCACTTTTCCTCTTTACTTAGATTAGAATTCCATACTAGTAGCTTGAATTTACTACTATTGATCTCAATATTGTTAATTTGGTAGAATTCTTATACAATACATAGAATTTGGATTATTTCTTCTTTATTTTTAGCAATCCACGAGGTGTCATCTGCAAAAGCAATAACTGTTTGTCTATGTGTATGTTTGCAGTATGAGTTCCTGGACAGGTTTGTCAGCTCTTGAACTTCTACTGTATAACCCAGATTCTTTTCCTTTTGAACTCTTACCAGAAGAGGATCGTATAAGATGTGCCATGCTAGAGGGGAGATTACCTTTCCTTGATCTATTCCATCTTCAACTGTAATCGCTTCCAAAAGACCATACCTGTTATAACTCTAAACTTTCTGCTTTTAAACAAATTTATAATAAAATGAATTGTTTTTTCCGTGACCTTGATTCTTTGAAGAGCTAACTCTAACATTTCATGTGACACTGAATCAAATGCTTTTCACATGTCTGGTCCTAAATCTCCTTCGATTTCTCCTTGGCCTCTTTTAAAATTGCATTCATGAGCTGTATTGGGTACTCTGTTGAAGATCCTAGAAGTGCTATGAAATTTGCTCCTTTAAGGATAGATCTTTCGACCAAAATCATTGAAAGCCTCTTTGTGATCACTTTAGTAACACACTTTCTGAAAGACTCTAATAGTGCTATTGGTCTAATATTGTTAAAGCAGTACCCCAATCCTCATTCTTCGGAATGGATGCAATTGAACCAGTTTCCATTTGGCTGAGATTTTGGCCTCCATTATATACCTGTTTGCAAAAATTCTAAAAATGTTTTGGACCCTGTTTTCTGCATTCTTAATTAATGTATAACTAATTCTTGAGTTCCCAGGAGCTGAGTTTACTTTAACTACTTTCAAAGTATCTTGTCACTCTTTCTCGGATGTATCTAAATCCATACTTGAGTACCAATTATCTTTAATTAATTTGATTGGTCTATAAATCTCAGCCCATTCCTTGGTCATCTTATTCTTTCTAATTTCTCTCTTTTTGAACTGATTTAGAAAGTGTTTGTTTGCTTCCTCCAATACTTTACTCTCATTGTTTATTAATGCCTTATAGCTCTCTCTCTCGACTATAAGTCTATCTATTGAAATCCGATTGAAAGGTTTATCAAGAAGGCTTGATAGCATTTTCCCCTGCTCTTTAAGAATCCTCTCGCATCTTTTATCAGTATTTAAACTGATTGATTTATATGTTGAGCTTTCTTTTTCTTTTAAGGGTAGAGTGTATGTCGATCATTTTCAATAATAGTAAAATTGTTGTATTATGTAGCATGGCATAAAAAAACTTGCTACTATAGTTAAATAAAATACATTTTTGTTTACATCAAAAAAAAACTATATTTACGGTATTTTCAATGTCCGAATTTTCATTTCAAAGCAAAGAATTTAACATTTTATATTTAATTTTTTAAAAAAATATGACAAGAAGTTAGTAATAGTTATGGGTGTTAGACATTTTTTGTGGGTGCTAAAACAAGTTAAAACCGGTTTTTTGATAGTAAATAAAATATCTAGAATATTCGATATATATTAGTATTAGAGATTTGTGTTACCAATGATTATAACAATAAGTTTCATAATAGAAATGACGTCATTACACTCTACCCTTAACTATCTACTCTTTAATAGTTTCCACCAGCCCTTGATATCTGTAAACCAATCATCTGAAATTGGCTGTGGGCCAAAGGTATGTCTGTCTCATACTTCTTGTTTATTGCAAGCAAGGTTTGATTCACTTCACTAAGGTCTTTGTTGTCAAAGTTTCTCTCTTTATTTAGTTGTTTTCTCGCTTTTTTCAAAATTTTGCTAATTTTAACAATATCCGAGCATATGTTTTTCTGCGCCTTTGCATTTTTCCTTCTATTCTTAGAATAGTTGTAAATTTTCTTTTGTGGAATGTTTTTATTTGCTGTATAGATGATGCTGTTTTCTATTGCATCCCATGCTTCATCCAATGTACATATCTTAGGATTTTCCTGAGCAATTCTGTTGACTAATCGTTTAATACTTGGCTTATTGTACAAATACTGGTAAAGGTCTTTTTTATAGTTCTGCCAGTTTTCTTGTGTAGCCTTGTCATATTCGTATATTGTTCTAGTGATCTTCTTTTTATGCACTTCTGCAATGCTAATCCTATCAAGTAGCTCTTCAACCTGCATTTTTGTATCAATTAGTGTGTGATCACTACAAGTAACATAGTCCATACTATAAATTTCTGCTCTCGATAAAGTGTCTGTCAGACCTTCTGACAGCCAGATCTGATCGATTCTGGTTTTAGACCTACAGTTGGACCAAGTATATGCTCTTGTTATCGGGTTCAACTGACGAAAAGCATTCTTAAAACCCTGACATAAACAACCAGCTGTGTAAAGGTAATTTTTTTTGCACGGGTTTTCTGTTGACTCCATTTGTCTAGTGCCGGATCCAGAATGTGGTTGAAATCGCCCATTATAATAAACTGCGTTTTGGCAGTTCTCTTCATATACCTCTTAATGATCTTCTATTGAACCCGTTTGATTTTATCTTTATCATTTGAAGGTAAATACACCATAATAATGACTATTTCTAGTTGTTTAAAATAAAAAGCTGCTTCGATCATAAATTTACTATATAACTATTTGACCTAAATGTTTTTCCCAATCCTCTCTCATGAGGAAACTGACTCCTAAACCCTTTTTCTTGTTTATATCACTACTTGACCAGTACCCTTTATAATTCTTCAGATTCTTTGTTAGAAAATAACCTTCCTTAGCTGAAACATTTGTCTCAATGAGCCCTATAACTGCATAGTCTCTTGTTTCCATCCATTTTCCAAGCATTTCTAACCTATGCCCATTTGAATTTTTGATTCCATTAATATTATGACTTGCTACCTTGAAAATAATTTCTTCTCCATCCTTAAATCGCTTTAGAATACTGGCAGTCCCTATCTTGTTGAGCTCCAGTCTACCTACTCCAGAGCCTTCCCTTTCTGCTTCTAAGTGTATTGATTCAACTTCCTTTTGTTTTTTGAAACTTCATATTCTCTTCTAATAAACCTATCTATTTCGGAACCCTCTTTGTGTATTGTTTTTTGAGAAGTTACTGCAGTAACTTGCGCTGTTGTTGTTCTACTTTTAGGAGAGTACAAAATCTTCTCTTTTTTCTTTAAGACGCCTAGGGCACCATTTTAGGAGTGAAGAGCAGGTTGTACCTGCTCTATACTTCCATATCTTTCTTCTATTCTAGCTAGTCTTTTTAGGATTTCTTCTAACATTCCTATATTAGGGTATTCCTCTTCACGTTTCTGAAATCTTAACTGATTATCTTGGCTATATTTTTGTTGAAACCTCTTCTGTTTTTCGTTGTTTCTGTCATTGTTTTTTTTGTTAATACTACTGCTGATATCTGTTAATAGCATTTTCTTCTGAATGTCTTCATTTTCTTGTGTAAAAATTTCTTTAGATTTAGCCCCTCATTTATGTTTAAATGCATGATTACTTTTTTGCTTTTCTCTATTGACAGATGCTCCTATGTTAGTTGCCCAACTCAATTTAGTGCTATAGTAGTAAGCTGTTCCCTTCAATGCATTTTTCAGATCTTCTGCTGTTTCAAAATAGACTATTTCCAAGCCTCTTTGATTTCCATTGCTATTAGCAGATATGTATACTGCCTTTGCGTTAAACCTTTTCATTTGTCTAAACAAAGCAGATTCCACTACCACTTTTGGTACGTTTTTAATGATTGCCTTATAAGCACTTCTTCTTGTTAATGTGTCTGTATCAAACCTTCTATGTGTCAAACGAACGACCTTTCCTTGATCAAAGTGTATCGCCCATATTTTTTTTAAGAGATCTTTTTTGGTCTCATTATGTAAAACTAATTCGATATAGGCTGCTTTATTTTTTCCAAACGGCATATATTCCTTCACATGTGCCAGTCCAAAAGGGCTTAAACATCTTTTTATCAGTCCTGCTCTTGTATTTCTTGGCAAGTCCCATAATGTTAATTCAATTCTAGGCTTTACTTTTGTACTCAGAATTGGAAACCTTTGCATATATGAATTTTGATTAAAAAATCTGTTGCCACTAGAACAAAATTTAACTATTTTTGATTGTGATAGATTTGTACTATCTTCTTTAGGTTTCGCTTTATTGTCTAGCCCATCAACTTCCTCAAAGTATTGGATTGCACAGTCAATATGCATTTCGTCTTTTAACTCATTTAGTTCAAATTATTCTTTCATTAAAATGTCCTTTTGTATATCTTTTTCTACCAGTCTTGTTATTCCGTTGAATGTTACTTTCTCTTCTAGCATTACTTTTCTCTGTCTTTTCTTTTGTAGAACTTTTTCCTTCAAAGTTTCTTCTACTTTTTCTGTTCTATAATCCATGGTACCGCATTCTAAGTCTAATATTATCTCCTTTCTTGACAAGCTATTTCTTTGTGTTTAACTTCAGATATTCTTTTGTATGGATTCTCTAGACTGAAGGTAATCTCCTTTTTTTTATTGTCTCCAATTTCCATTTCCACAAATTGATTCTCTTCCTCCGATGTTGATGTTCCTCTTGCTTTTTTTTGCTCTATTATCCATATGTGTCCAGCAATTGTCTAATTATATAGACAATTTTTGTCCCTTCTAGTCCTAAGAATTTCTCTATATGCTTGTCTTTTTTAAGTAGTCTACACCCAACCTCATTAAAAATGAGTTCCTGTAATTTCTGTTTCTTGAGGAATAACTTTTGGTATTTAATTTCCAACCCTATTTTTTGGGACAAATACGTATATATTCCTTAATTTGTTATGCAAGTATATTTGCCTGCGAAAATTTTAAAATTTTAAATTTTTTAAATAAAACCTTAAATATTAATTTTAGCTATATACTTTCTAAGTAAAAAATATAATATTAGTTTTGTTTTATTAACTTTATTATAAAATTTTTTTAATAATAAAAGTTTAAAGTTTTTAATTTGGAATTTTTACTATAGAAATTTTCTTTATGTTTTCTCAAATTTTATATGTTCCCGTCTATAAAAAAAATTTTCACTTCTAATACAAGTCTTAATTTTTACAAGTAAATCATATAAAGTCAAATAATGAAAGTTGTCATCCTTTAAATAAACTACAATATTGTATTAGAAACTATATTTTTAAAACCAATATTTAAAGAATTCGCCAAGATATTGTAAAATATTTTTTTGGTTAAAAAATTTCTTTAAAATTTAATATTTTCAGCTTATAAGCAACATAAACTTTTTGTCTTATATTAAATATTATAATACCAAATTTTATTTAAATATTTTAAATGATTAAAAAAATAGATCAGAAATATATTTATAGTAATTATACAGGCAAATTTGCCTGCGAAGTAGTACAAACTAAGGGATAGCTTGTGCTAAAATTCTAGAAAATTCTGTATCGTTATTTCAATTTTGCTTTAGTGCATGTGATTTGTTTATCGATTTTATGCATGTGTTTTGTTTGTTTACTTGATCGTCTGATATTTGTTTGTTTGATTGTTTGTTTACGCATTATTCGATCAGTCACCAACGATCTGCAGATAGGGGTAAGCTAATTTTCCCAAAAAAGTTTTTAAAATTTTTCCAAAATTGTTTCAAAGTAGAAAAAACTATACAAGACTCAACAAGTTTATGTCGTTGAGTCTAGAGCCACTACTAAACTACTACATATTTTTAGTAACACACTTCTTTGCTTAGTCGACCTGAGCTTGTTTTCTAATGTGGATTTTGCTTTAGATGCAGTTTCTTTTCTGTAACGTTTTGGTACAGATGATTATCGGGAAGAGTTCTCTGTTTTTTTTGTCTAATCTTTATTAGAAGAATTATATAGAGGCAAAATAATGTATATTCTAACTATAATAAATGACACGAACCCAGCTGCTTCAAATGAGTGCCCAAGTTTGGTTACTGCACTGATTTTTGTAAGCACTAACTATGTATCGGCCTTCCCAATACATTGAATAGTATATAACTAGTATTTAGCTACCTACTTTATAATCTATTCTTCTAAAAAACTTCCTTTTTGAGCTACTCATGACAAAGAATAAAAAAGGAAAAAGATTAAATAGAGGACAAAACAACTAACCCTAAATGAAAAACCAAAACAACCAATTAAACAACTAGAAGAAAAAAAATAAAAACAAAACACAAAAAAAAAGCAGAGTAAAATAGAAAATGAAGGTGCTACTATGTCTGTATATAACGATAAAAATTATATAACACTATATAGATTAAATCTATTAAAGATTTATATTATAGCAAAAAATGAAAAAAAGCTATTAAAACTATACCAAGAAAAAAATAAGAAATTTTTCACATGCCCTTCAGATCCAACTATATCATTCATTGTTTATTTGTATATAGCGACCAAACTCATTCATAATGGTACTGGTTCAAATTCAGATCATATTTCCAATTCAGAAGGAGTAAACACTGTTGATCTTTTGGAAAGAATAAACTAAATTTCAAAAAATCCAAAGAGGTGAGAGGGGAGAGTAAAAAGATACCAAACAGAAGAGAACTTGTAGAAGTAATGCTGCACATAATAGTATTTCTCAAAACTAAACTCTAGTGTCTAAGCTTGCTACTTCTTTGCTTAATAGCACTAAGGTCACAAACCGGGAGAGTCATCTATCAAGTCCATCCGGAAACGTCTCAGGTTTCTTCTTTTTGCGGTGTTTTAGTTTTCCAATAGATAGTCTTGAGTTCCAGTCACTATTTAGTAGAGTCAATTTACTATTTTATATATTAAAATGCAGTTTTCATAGGTCAGCCTTTTGGAAAAGTTTGGTACAAGTGATCATTGGAAAGAGTTCCTTGTTTACTTTAACTCAATGTTTAAATAAAATATTAGTAAAACTGCTAAAGTAAAAATAATAATAATTATTTTAACATTTTATTTATATAATCTAATTAGTTTTTTTTATAAATAAATATATACTTACATCCTAATATTGCACCCTAATTTGATTAGCTAAATTTGTAGATTAGTATTTTTAAAAAAACTAAATAAATTATTATTAAACCTTTTAAATTAGAGTTAGTTTAAAAGATTTTAGAAAATTTTTAAATTTTTTTGTATTTATATGCAAAATTTGTATTAAACAAGTTTACTTATTGGAAGTAAAAAGGTTATTTTAATAAAATTTAAAAATATTTGCAATTTTTCATTTTTTAACTTATTTTTTAAAGATTTTTTTAAATTTTATTAAAATAATCTTACTATTTCAACTAAATAAACTTGTTTAGTACTAAATTTTGTATATAAATGCAAAAAAAATTTTAAACCTTTTTTTAATAACTTATTTTTTAGAATAGTTTTTAATTTAAAGAATTTTAACAAAAATTATTTATTTTTTAAAAAAATATATAAACTGCAAATTTAGCTAATCAAATTAAAGTGTAATATAAGTATATCATATTTATGTAAAGCATATTAAACTTCTTTTTTATTTTAAAAATTTATTTTTATTAGAATTTATTATTTTGTGCTAGTGCATTGTAATATACTCTATAAAATCTAGTATAATATAAAATAGAAACAAAACCAAAAACAACTTATTCTTTTTAATGGTTAGTATTAAAATGAGGTAAGAGTAATATATAGATGAGATAAAAGATTTATAGTAAAGTTTTGCAAAAAATTTTTTTGTTAGAGTATGAAGAGTAGTTTTATAAGCAAAAATAAAAGCTACAAGCAATTGTTTAATATATTACTAATTTTTTTATTTTATATTATATCTGATTCTATAATCTGATTGTTTTATTAGGTGGGTATATTACAATACATATAACTAAATTATATAAACACTTTATTAATATTGTAAAACAATATAAAAAATTTACAATTAGTTAATAAAAATTTTAATATAGTAACATAAATAAAATTAACTAATTTTTTTATATTTGGCCAAATCCAAAAATTGCAAAATCTGTTTTTTTTTATGCTATAGTAAGTAGATAAATACAGTGTTTAAAATTTAAAACAAAAAATTACTTGCAACTGTGCAAGTAAAAAAATTTTTTACTTGTACAATTACAAGTACAAATTTTTTTTGTTTGTATAGCTACAATTTTGCAAAAATATATATATTTCTACTATGGTGAAATTCACCTAAAGCCAACATATTTTATATAGGCGCCAATTTTTTAGCTGCAGTATAATCTAATTATCCAATAAAAATGCAGAAAAACTTAATACAATTTTAAATTTAATTAATAACATTTAAAATTTTGTTAATAAATTCAAATTTTGTTATGTTTTTTTATATATTGTTACAAGCGACTATAGCCTTCTATATAGTACTTGCAACACAGCACACAGCGACAGGGATCTTGTAAGGGTCAGAGAAGATATGAAGCGGTGTGGAAGTGGAATATTACTTCACTAGAGCGGTTCAGTTTATATTTATTAATTAACAAGAGTATTATTTATTTAGCAAAGATATACAGTCGCACCCCCCTAAGTGCATGCCCTCGGGACCATAGTGAAAAAAAGCCAAAATGTGCACTTAGAGGGGGTTTGCACTTAGAGGGGTTAAAATTTATAATTGTTATATTGTTTGGGACCAAGAGGGGCCGTGCACTTAAAGAGGTTTTTCATATACCGTGCACTTAGGGGGTGTGCACTTAGGGGGGTGCGACTGTATTTTATTAATTTAGATAATAATATTCAAGAGATACAATTATTTAAGTATTGGAGGGAGGAGAAAGGGAAGTCTGAGTCTAAGCTAAAAGCTTGTGGGTAGAAGGTCAGAAAGCTAGGGTTTATATATCTTTTTAGGAATACATTCGTGTAAAAGTATAAAAGTATAAAAGTATAGTAATAAAGTATAAAAGTATAAAAGTATAAAAGTATAAAAGTATAAAGGTATAAAGATATAAAGGTATAAAGGTATAAAGGTATAAAGGTATAAAGGTATAAAGGTATAAAGGTATAAAGGTATAAAGGTATAAAGGTATAAAGGTATAAAG
>QKWP01000049.1:587793-643579 GCA_003550325.1 Gigaspora rosea | reverse complement strand
ATTGTTATCGAAATGGAATTGGAGTTGAAAAGGACGAATATAAGGCATTCATTTATTATCAAAAATCTGCAGAGATTGGTAACGTTAAAGGAACATATATTGTTGGATACTGTTATGAAAAAGGAATTGGAGTTGAAAAAGATGAATATAAGGCATTCATTTATTATCAAAAATCTGCTGAAATGGATGACGCTGATGGAGCGCTCAATGTTGGAGATTGTTATCGAAATGGAATTGGAATTGAAAAGGATGAACATAAGGCATTTTTTTATTTTCAAAAAGCTTTCGATATGGGGAAATTAATGCAATTTATTATCTTGGAGAATGTTATCAGAATGGAATTGGAATTAAAAAGGATTTAAAAAAAGCTTTTGAATTGTAGTGATGTAACCCGGGTTGGAGCAACCCGGGTCACCCGCGGGTGGGCGGGTGACCTGGGTTGAGTTATAGCAACCCGGGTGGAATAGGTGGGTCAATCCGACGGGTCAACCCGCGGGTTGACCCGTCGGATTCGAGGTAGCAGGGCGAACTTTAATTCTGATTCAGCTCTAGAATACGTCACGAGACTCTAATATAAGGTCACGGGATTTGGACTTTAATACAAATTCACTTATCGGGAGGTTATCAGTTTATTAACAGTTTATTCGATTGTCTATCGGGGAAATTACTAACGATAACACTTCTACTCTAATTTCGAAGGTTATTACTTTACAACATAGAACTCTAAAGCTTTCGAACTCCACTGAGTTTTTAACTCTAATCGAAATGAATTGTCAACTCTTATCTGAGTTCTTTTATTGAGGTGAGCTCGAGGCTCTTATATACTTTTAATTACAGACTAAAATGAAGCTTTACTAATTTTCTAATCTATTAATTCTTTTCGATTGATTGAATCTTTCGAATCCATTGATTGATTCTTTTAAGTACTATTAAAAATGATAATTAAAATAGAAATCGAGCACCGGTTTGTGCTAGTCCAAATTTAACTCTCACAACGGTCAATAAAAAAAGAAGATTAAGACGTTACACATAACTTTAAGTAGTAGGCCGATTATATGTATAAGTGCTATTGTTTTATTATTATAGGTAAGTTTGCTCTTTAATAAAGGCCGTAACAACTAAAATAAGAATTTCGTTAACGCATATTGAATTTTTTAAATATCTGACCCGGGTCAAACGGGTAACCTGTGCACCCGGGTGGACCCATCGATCAACCGGGTGACCCGGGTTGATTTTTTTGAACGGGTTATATCACTATTGAATTGTACCTGAAATCAGCTAAACTTGGTGATGTTGATGGAATAAAAAGCGTTGGATATTGTTATCGAAATGGTATCGGAACAAAAAAAAATTTAAAAGAGGCCGAACATTGGTTTCGAATGTGAGCTTTTAATAAATTTCAAGGTATTATTTTTCGTTCAATTTTTTTATTTTATATTTTGCAAAATTTTATATTTATTAAATTAATAATAAATAGAAATAAAGAAATTTACATATTTTGATGTTGATGACAACGTGAAAGAAATATTGGATGATGAGAGATATCAATTATTATGGATCCCATATAATAAATTTGAAAATATTAAAGAGATTGGGAAGNTATTGGATGATGAGAGATATCAATTATTATGGATCCCATATAATAAATTTGAAAATATTAAAGAGATTGGGAAGGGTGGATTTGCGACTGTTTATTGCACTAATTGTAAGATTGAATATAAGGACGGTTATGTTGAATGGCCGTTCGTAATTAAAAAAATCAAAGATCAAGATTTTTTTGAGGAGGTAAATTTACTAAATCTTGTTTGATAATTGTATTTATGATTAATTTTTTTCTTTTTTTGAAAAAAAGTTAAAAGCATTTTGTGAGATCGGATATAAAAATCCATCATTTTTAAAATGCTACGGGCTATCAAAAGATGACACAGGAAATTTTATTCTTATTTTGAAATATGCCGAAAAGGGTTCTCTACGTAATAATCTTCAAGAAGTATTACAAATGAAATGGGAAGAAAAGCTAAATTTATTAAGTTGCATAACATCCGATCTTGAGGCAATTCATTCACAAGGATTAGAGCATCGAGATCTTCATAGTGGAAACATTTTGCAAGACGAATTAGATAATGCATATATTACAGATTTAGGACTCTCTAATTCAAAGAAAGGGGTGTGCGGAGTTTTGCCTTATATGGCACCAGAGATTTTACTAGGAAATCCATATAATCAAGCAGTTGACATTTATTCTTTGGGTATCATTATGACAGAAATATCAACTGGAAGAAAAGCTTTTGATGGCAATAATTTCGATGAACTTGCAATACAAATCTGCCATGGGTTACGACCAGAATTTACATCCAGTACTCCTGACTGCTATATGAAATTAGCTAAGCGATGTATGAATTCAAATCCGAAAAATCGGCCTACTATCAGATCTGTTAATGCTTTGATTACTTATTGGATTGAGGAAATAGAAAGCCCAAGTGATGAAAATGAAATAAAAGAACAATTTTTAGAAGCTGATAAAATCGAACCTATAATTGAGTCACCAAAACATTCAAATAATATGTATGTCAGTAAACATATCGATGTACCAAAAATATCAAATAGATTAGAGTATGAAATTTCTGACAATTTATAAAAAGGGTTACGGATTAACTTCCCAAAATTAATTTCATTGAAATACATTTCATCAAAGCTATATATAATATTTGATACTGTAATTTATACATATTGAATGTAAGAAAAATTCTTTAAGAAAAATTTTATAAGCAACCTTACATTAATACGCAAAATGAACAATCATATCGCTTATGCCTTAAATGCTCGAGCTTTGTATCATTGGTAAATGTTAAGATTTTCAAATATTTTTACATTTCTTATGGCATCTTTGAGTATGGAAACCGATAATGCTGTAATTCTAAAGCTTCAATAAATAAACGTACCCTAATTTATTGCAAATGTTTTACGATGTTTATTATGTAATGATTTATACACGCAATGATAACTTAATTTTCTTTTAGAAAAAAATTCAAAAATTCATCTTTTTAATTATTTCTTTTTGTTTGCTAGCATACACCTTATTGTTCTATGCCGACTACCTGTAATAATTGTAAACATAGATATAATGCTTAAATCGGCAATTCAAATTCATCATTTCATATTTGTTATGATTGTAAACATAGGCATTACCCATTAATCGGCAATTCAAATTATCATTTCATTAAATATAATTATTAGTTATTTATTTAATGTGAGTTATTTTTATATTTCCGTATTTATTTAACATGGGAAATCAAATTTATAATCTCAAAAATTTTCAATATTCCTGCATACTTATTAAGTTTTAAAGGTTATATTTGAAGGTTATATATTTGAAAAGTTCTCAGAAAAAATATATATATATCTTTCTTCAAAGACGATAACTTTTAAACATTCTCACAATTGGTAATCTAGTGCCATGGATTACTATTAATAATAGATCGCTAAAGCGGTGGCATTTAAAGTTTCATTTTTATACATTTATTTTAAATACCAGTTTTAACGAATCTCTATTAATAAATGTCGTGGTTGAAACTGAAAATTTTAATTATTTTAATGTATTTACCAACTAATATTACGTTTATAGACTTTTACCCTAAATGCAATACCTCTCTAAGTGCACGTTTGGCTAAATTTTTACATAAGGTCCTGTCGCATTGCATTTAGAGTTGTCTGACTAACAAAAACTGAAAATAAATTATATATTGAACCATAAAATATCAATACAACCGTATGAAATAAAGTACAGTCATTTGATTAGTGGATAAATTATTTAGATTTAGAATTCACCTTTCAATTTACAAGTTCTGTCATAACTTTTTTTTAATAAAGGGATACACGAAAGGTGGGAAACGGGCATTTAATTTTTTTTTCTCATAAAGATTGGGCTATTTTAATAATATTTTCTCAAAACATGAAACAAAACAAAAATTGAATTAATATTTATCAGATTCTTAAAGTTTTTAAAATTTATAAACAGAAATCGGACCGCCAAGATAGCATAATATGTGCATAAACTTTAAATTTGCATCGTGAGTTATAACAGAATTCATATAATTATTTAAGTTCGCTGTGGCATAAGCTGCATATAAAATGATATTTTGAATTCGGAGCAGGATTAGCCAAACGACATAAGGCCACTCAAAGTTGATGGTTCGTTTTTGAATTAATAGATTTATAGCCATGGGTTACTGTAGCTGTTACTAAATAGCGGTGTAATGTGGTTAGAGTTAGTGTGAGATTTTGGTTATGTTAAGACGAATGCCGGTCAAAATCCCGACAAACAGAATCCCGACAGGTCATAGTCCCGACAAAAAAATCCCGACAGTAAAAATCCCGACAATCCCGACAACAAAAAATTATTGTTTATTTACTGTAAGTTAGGTTAGGGTTAGGGTAAGTGCTTAGGTTAGAGTTAGGGTGAGCACCTAGGTTAGGGCTTGATTTAGGCGATTTTATAGTAAAATCTCTCAAGAAAAGCTTTTTTTTTGATTGTCGGGATTTTTGATTGTCGGGATTATGACTTGTCGGGATTTTGTTTGTCGGGATTTTGACCCAAACCCTGGTAAGACATAGTTTATACCAAAATTTAGAAGGAAATAGTTTTTGTTAGAATATAGAAGATGGTTTTGTAATTAAAATTTTGAGTCATTACAATGTTTTGTAAAATGGCTATAATCAGTGTCGGAATCTGTTTTGATATTTATGTCTCATGAGAACAAATTATTTAATTTAATTCTCATAAATTTATTTATGTTTTCATCAGTAAAATTTATTTATATCCCTATTTTTTAAATTCTTAGTTCGGAACATATCGGATGTTTATTCAGATTTTTGTACGAGGACATAAGACTCAAACACTGGCTACAATAGTCATACTTACAAATGTATTACTCCTTTTTTTTTAGGTGTCAATTATTCTATTTTTTTCCGTCTTTTTTACCCGGTTTCACTGATCGACCGATTCAAGTTTCAGATTTCATGTAATACAAAACGAAAAACAATTTTACAGTTGTTTTTAGATTTAAAATTAATAATAATAACAATAATAATTATAATAACTCCATCCGTCCGTCCAGAATTTTGAAATCCATGTAATGCAAAACGAAAAGTCAAACATTGTGCTGGGTTAACATAGAAATTTTGATATAGACAGTAACAAATTATTAACGTAAATTACGGGTGGCTAAGCGTTCTAGAAATGTGTGTTTTAGTTGAAATATTAAGTAGAAGTCACACTCACAATACAACATGCAATCCAACAAAAATATATAGAGTATTCTGCTTGGTTAATCACACAAATCACACAAAATTTCAATAGTCTAGAAATAGAATTTTATTATAATTATCTTCAAAGCAGTAAGTAACATTTTTTTTATAAACATAAGGAAATTTAAAATAGGAGTGGAATTTAAAATACTTGAAACTAGGGATGTTATCCTGCTTGTCGAAACTCAGTTCGACCCTGTTTGGAATGAACTCGAGTTTTTGCGGTCACATGATTTTTGTTATTAAATCATCCAAACGAGTTTGAAATAGATCGAGTAAGCAATATTGATTTGTAATCATCTTTAAATGTAAATTCATGTATTTGTTTTAATAAAAAGTAATAGCGATAGCAGGTTTTATTAAACTGTTCATGCAAGTATATAAACTGAGTTCGAAAATCGGTTTTTATTAAATATGTTCAGAACAGAGTTCCAACAGTTTTAAGCACAAGCAAACCGGTTGGAGCAGGATAACATCCCTACTTGAAACTTCAGATAACTTAAATTTGGTATATGAAACTATCTGTTGCATCCTAAAATATAGTTCCTCGAGAGCTTTTGCATATTACAATGTACAGTATAATTATGCAAAACATTCAAAATATAACTTCATTACAAATCGAAAATAAAATTACATTAAATCGTAAAATCGTGAAAATTTACTATTCATTTTCAGTTTAAGTTTTTTTATTTTATTCTGATTAAACAGATCTAAAATTTTATTTATGGTATAGAAGTTCATTAACAATAGAGCTTCTTTGGTTTAAAAGAATTTAATTTTAATAAAATTAATATGAAAGATTCATGTGTTTACTTTAAAAATTTAATTTTTCGAAGCCTAATGAAGATGTTTGGCAGAAAAACCTGACATTTCTGCAGTCAATATAACATATATGCACAAATTATAATTTGGTTGTCTCCAAAGCAAATACATGAAGAAATTGCGCAGCTATCTGGGTTGCTTATAATGGTTTGCATAATATACTACAGTATTTTTAAACCAAATTTAACATGGCTTTTGTAAAAAGCTTTATCATCTCTAGGGATGTTAACTATCAATAATAAATTTAGATGCCGGTTTTCAAAAAACTGCATTAAACTTATTTTTGGGCTATACTTAAATACATAAATATGGTAGATTCTACATATTTAATTATGAATACAAATTTATTTAAAAGGCTGTACACACGAAAATTCGTTTTGCAATAAAATTTATGAATTTTATTGATAAACTCTCGATCATGATTGGTTGATTTTGGGAATCGACCGATATGGGTAATAAGTTGTGCACTGCAAATAATAGTAGTACATATGTAAGCACTTACATCTAAATTACTATTTTAGATTTGTTTGTTTTTTCTCATATTTAAAAAGTAAAATGGATTATACTAATTCGTTTCGTTATAAAAAATCATCTAATTTAGACCCTTGTGACCTTGGAAACAATTATCTGTATGGGATAGGAGTCGAAAAGGATGAACATAAGGCATTCATTTATTATCAAAAATCTTCAGAGATGGGTAACGCTAGTGGAACTTTTAAAGTCGGATACTGTTATGATAAAGGAATTGGAGTTGAAAAAGATGAACATAAGGCATTCATTTACTATCAAAAATCTGCAGAGATGGGGAATGTTCTTGGAGTTTATAATGCAGGTTGTTGTTATGATGAAGGAATTGGGGTTAAAAAGGACGAACGTAAGGCATTCATTTATTATCAAACATCTGCAGAGATGGGTAACGTTAATGGAATAAATAATGTTGGAGATTGTTATCGAAATGGAATTGGAGTTGAAAAGGACGAACATAAGGCATTCATTTATTATCAAAAATCTGCAGAGATGGGTAACGCTTATGGAACATATAACGTTGGATATTGTTATCGGGATGGAATTGGAGTCGAAAAAGATGAATATAAGGCATTCATTTACTATCAAAAATCTGCAATGATGGGTAACGTTAATGGTGCATATATTGTTGGAGATTGTTATCTTCATGGAATTGGAGTTGAAAAGGACGAACATAAGGCATTCATTTATTATCAAACATCTGCTGAGATGGGTGACTCTCGTGGAACGTTCAATGTTGGAAACTGTTACCGAAATGGAATTGGAATTGGAAAGGATGAAGATAAGGCATTTTTTTATCTTCAAAAAGCTGTCGAAATGGGATACATTGGTGCGATTTATTATTTTGGAGAATGTTATCAGAATGGAATTGGTATTAAAAAGGATTTAAAAAATGCTTTTGAATTGTACTTGAAATCAGCTAATCTTGGTGATGTTGATGGAATAAAAAGCGTTGGTTATTGTTATAGAAATGGTATTGGAACAAGAAAAAATTTAAAAGAGGCCGAGCATTGGTTTCGAATGTGAGCTTTTCTTTATTTTTTTTGTGTTTAAAAAAAAAAACAAAAAAAGCAAAAAATCTAAATACTTAATAATTATAATTGTAGAGAGAAAAATAAATTTCAAGGTATTGTTTTTCGATCGATTTTTTTTTCATTTCACAAAATTTTTATATTTTTAATTTAATAATAGAAATAAAGAAATTTACATATTTTGATATTGATGACAACGTGAAAGAAATATTGGATGATGAGAGATATCAATTATTATGGATCCCATATAATAAATTTGAAAATATTAAAGAGATTGGGAAGGGTGGATTTGCGACTGTTTATTACACTAAATGTATGATTGAATTTAAGGACTTTTATGTTGAATGGCCGTTCGCAATTAAAAAAATTAAAGATCAAGATTTTTTTAAAGAGGTAAATTTACTGAAAATTTTGCTTGATTATTGATTTATGATTAATTTTTCTCTTTTTTTGAAAAAAAGTTAAAAAGGTTATGTGACATCGGATATAAAAATCCATCATTTTTAAGCTGCTACGGATTATCAAGAGATGATTCAGGAAATTACGTTCTTATTTTGAAATATGCGAAAAAGGGAACTTTACGCAATAATCTTCATAAAGTATCACAAATGAAATGGGAAGAAAAGTTAAATTTATTAAGTTGCATAACATCCGATCTTGAGGCAATTCATTCACAAGGATTAGAGCATCGATATCTTCATAGTGGAAACATTTTGCAAGACGAATTAGAAAATGCATATATTACAGATTTAGGACTCTCTAATTTAAAGAAAGGGGTGTGCGGAGTTTTGCCTTATATGGCACCAGAGATTTTACAAGGAAATCCATATAATCAAGCAGTTGACATTTATTCTTTGGGTATCATTATGACAGAAATATCAACTGGAAGAAAAGCTTTTGATGGATATAATTTCGATGAACTTGCAATACAAATTTGTCTTGGATTACGACCAGAATTTACACCCGGTACTCCTGATTGTTATATGAAATTAGCTAAACGATGTATGAATTCAAACCCGAAAAATCGACCTACTATCAGATCTGTTAATGCTTTGATTACTTATTGGATTGAGGAAATAGAAAGCTCAGGTGATGAAAATGAGGTAAAAGAACAATTTTTAGAAGCTGATAAAATCGAACCTATGATTGAGTCACCAAAACATTCAAATAATATGTATGTCAGTAAACATATCGATGTACAAAAAATATTAAGTAGATTAGAGTGTGAAATTCCTGACAGTTTATAAAAAGGGTTACGGATTAACTTCCCAAAATTAATTTCATTGTAAACAATACATTTATAAAAATTAATACAAAATATAAAATATAGTATATATAAAATAATTTGAATAAATTTTATAGAAATTATTACAAAATATAAAATATAATATATATAATATAATATTAATAAAAAAGTTTATATTATATGTGAGATAAAAAAAAACCTTAATATTTAAGGAAAAAATCTCTATATATAATATAACATTAAATACAAATAAAAATATAATTATTTAAATTTAATAATAATAAATTTCATCCATATCATCAAAATATTTTTGTGCTATTTGGCTAGGATCATAATCATCTTGATCTTCTAAATCTTGAATAAAAGTATTTAGTTCTTCATCATTATTTAAGTCTTCTGTTATTTGATTATCATCTGTGTCATCAAAATTATGATTTTCTAAATCAATTATTTCTAATAAATTTAGATTTTCCCACACAGTTCCTTCATCATCATCTAAATCATACTCATCTAAATTAATATTTTCTGTTTCATTTTGGTCTTCTTCTTCCTCTTCTTCAATTTGCGCATTATAACATGAATAATAACTATTTTTTAAGTATAACTTCCCAAATCAGTTACATATAGGGTTTAAACACATATAATTTAATATAATAAAAATTTTCATAATAAAATCACCTAAAAATTCATATAATGCTAAATATAAATTGTATTTTTACGGAACTGATTCAGGTGGTTATGCTTGAGGGGTTAACTATTTTATTGCACAGTGTCTTACATACAATCCTGTGCTAATAAATAAATGAAAAAGCATGGGTTGTTACATAAGACCCGTGCAATAGGTTTTGATTCTGACATAATCACATTTGAATCAAAAAATTGTCCAACCTAAAAAATTTCGCTAAAAAAATTTCACCGCAAGATTAGTGTTAGATTAATTTAGATTAGAAAGAGCTTTTTAATTTCAAAATTTACAAGTAAAACTTTTTATTAATGTGCAGAAAGCAGTTTAATAGGTAAAATGTTCAGTTATTAAGGATTTATTGATTTGTTTTGATTGTTTGTTTCTTCTGCATAACACTTAATCTTGAAATCTGATTGGTTAGCAGATTTTTTTAGGTTGGTAATGCTAGGACATTTTTATCAAAAATTATCAAATCGACAAATATCCAACTGGTCAATTTTTGTCAGTTTTTTAGAATTTATGTAAACAGCTGTAAAAATATTTTTTACCAGTGTTATAAAAGCCTGGCCAAACATAGCCCATTCTAGACCCTAATGCATTTAACTAAAATAAATTTTGAAACAGGATGATGTAAGTTACATTTAGCATTAGACAATAGGTATAAAAAAAAAATATTGATATCCGTGAGTTCAGGCAAATATAACTTAAGTTACAACTTATCAATAGTGGGCAGATTCATAATTTTGGTAGTAGGTGTGTGAGTTCATAATTTCAATTGGATTTACAACTTTAGTAGTGGTAAGTTAATAATTTTAACAGTGGTGGGTTTATGATTTTCAATTAGGTAGCTTCATGATTTCAGTAATGAGGAGGTTAGTGATTTTAATATGTGAGTTGATGACTTTAAGAGTAAATAGATTTATATTTAAATTCATAATAGTGGAAAGTTTATTATTTCATAAGAAGACTAAATTAATAATCTCAGACTTTTAATATATGTATTTGCAATTTTGGAAGCTAAAAACGTGAAAATGATTGGGGTGTTTACGTACCAGCAATTTGGTTTACAGAGTAAGTATATAGATGAGCACTAGTTCTTCAGATGTTTAGAAGCTTGTTAACTGTAATTCGGTCAATACTATTATTCAGCTAATGGCCGACAAGCCACACAAATTATAATCGAATTTTTCATAGCTCGATCATAGTGGTGTCAATTTTGTAATATCACAAGAATTTGGATTGTATGAATATTTGGGCACAGCCACGTTGTCGCAAACGTTTGTGTTTTAACTATTCCTTATACCGTTTTGCAGGAAAATTTGCATGAGTTGCATTTTCTCAGCAAATTACAATCTAAGGGCTCATGACATTATAAGAAGACTATATTGTTTTGTTCGAGAGTTTTCAGAAAATGATATTCTTTTTAGCTCACAGTCTTTCTATTCTTTTATTTCATTGCTTACTTTTTGGGAGTCCTCATTCTTGTACTGCCGACATGTCCAAATATTAATAATCTTCAGACTTTTAATGTATGTATTTGCAATTTTGGGGAGCTAAAAACATGAAAATGATTGGGTGTTTACCAGAGTTGGGCAAAGAAACCCGAAACTATATATAAAATCCCGAAACCTTTTCCGAAACCCCGAAACCTTTTCTGAACCCTATACTATACTGAAAGGGTTAGAATTTTAATTTTAGACTTTAAGACATAAAGTACATGATAATTAGATTGCATTTCAGAAATTTTTTGGTTACTTTATAGTAAATGTGCATTAGTTATTAAAATTCTAATTTGAAGGTTTCGGAAAGGTTTCGGGTTTCAGGTCACAACTCTAGTGTTTACGTACCAGCAATTCAGCTTACAGAGTAAGTATATAGATGAGCACTAGTTCTTGGAGGCTTGTTAACTATAATTCGGCCAATACTATTATTCGGCTAATGGCCGACAAGCCACACAAATTATAATCGAATTTTTCATAGCTCGAATATAGTGGTGTCAATTTTGTAATATCATGAGATTTGGATTGTACGATTATTTGGGCACAGCCACATTGTTGCAGACGTTTGTGTTTTAATTATATAGATTATGAATACAAATTTATTTAAAGGCTGTACACACAAAAATTCGTTTTACAAATTTATTTGATAATTCTCAATCATGATTGGTTGATTTTGGAGTCAAACCAAATCGGCCGATATGGGTAATAAAGTTGTGCACTGTAAAATAGTAGTACATATGTAAGTTTGTACACTTACATCTAAATTACTATATTAGATTTTGTATTTTTTTCTCATATTTAAAAAGTAAAATGAATTATACTAATTCGTTTCGTTATAAAGAATCATCCAATTTAGACCCTTATGACCTTGGAAACAATTATCTACGTGGGATAGGAGTCGAAAAGGATGAACATAAGGCATTCATTTATTATCAAAAATCTGCAGAGATGGATAATGCTAGTGGAATATGTATGATTGGATATTGTTACGAAAAAGGAATTGGAATTGAAAAGGACGAACATAAGGCATTCATTTATTATCAAAAATCTGCTGAAATGGGGAATGCCCCTGGAACCTATAATGTTGGATGTTGCTATCGGAATGGAATTGGAGTCGAAAAAGATGAACATAAGGCATTCATTTATTATCAAAAATCTGCAGAGATGGGTAACGTTAATGGAATATATAATGTTGGATATTGTTATTGGAATGGAATTGGAGTTGAAAAGGACGTACATAAGGCATTCATTTATTATCAAAAATCTGCAGAGATGAGGGATGCTAGTGGAACTTTTCGAGTCGGATACTGTTATGATGAAGGAATTGGAGTTGAAAAGGACGAACATAAGGCATTCATTTATTATCAAAAATCTGCTGAAATGGGAGTTGCTGATGGAACAAATAATGTTGGATATTGCTATCAGAATGGAATTGGAGTTGAAAAGGACGAACGTAAGGCATTCATTTATTATCAAATATCTGCAGAGATGGGAGATGCTTATGGAACAAATAATGTTGGATATTGCTATCAGAATGGAATTGGAGTTGAAAAGGACAAACGTAAGGCTTTCATTTATTATCAAAAATCTGCAGAGATGGGTGACGCTAGTGGAACGCGCAAGATTGGAATTTGTTACCGAAATGCAATTGGAGTTACAAAGGATGAACATAAGGCATTTTTTTATTTTCAAAAAGCTACCGAAATGGGCGACATTTATGCGATCTATTATCTTGGAGAATGTTATCAGAATGGAGTTGGAATTAAAAAGGATTTAAAAAAGCTTTTGAATTGTACTTGAAATCAGCTAAACTTGGTGATATTGATGGAATAAAAAGCGTTGGATATTGTTATCGAAATGGTATTGGAACAAAAAAAAATTTGAAAGAGGCCGAGCATTGGTTTCGAATGTGAGCTTTTCTTTCTTTTTTTTTTTTTAATTAAAAAAAAAAATTAAATACTTAATAATTATAATTGTAGAGAAAAAAATAAATTTCAAGGTATTGTTTCGTTTGATTTTTTTTTTATTTTACAAAATTTTATATTTATTAATTTAATAATAAATAGAAATAAAGAAATTTGCATATTTTGATATTGATGACAACGTGAAAGAAATATTAGATGATGAGAGATATCAATTATTATGTATCCCATATAATAAATTTGAAAATATTAAAGAGATTGGGAAGGGTGGATTTGCGACTGTTTTTTACACTAAATGTAAGATTGAATATAAGAATGATTTTTTTGCTGAATGGCCTTTCGCAATTAAAAAAATTAAAGATCAAGATTTTTTTGAGGAGGTAAATTTGCTGAATTTTGTTTGATAATTGAATTTATGATTAATTTTTTTTCTTTATCTAAAAAAAAAAGTTAAAAGCATTTTGTGAGATCGGATATAAAAATCCATCATTTTTAAAATGTTACGGGCTATCAAAGGATAGTCCAGGAAATTATATTCTTATTTTGAAATATGCCGAAAAGGGTTCTCTACGTAATAATCTTCATGAAGTATCACAAATGAAATGGGAAGAAAAGCTAAATTTATTAAGTTGCATAACATCCGATCTTGAGGCAATTCATTCACAAGGATTAGAGCATCGAGATCTTCATAGTGGAAACATTTTGCAAGACGAATTAGATAATGCATATATTGCAGATTTAGGACTCTCTAATTCAAAAATAGGGGTGTGCGGAGTTTTGCCTTATATGGCACCAGAGATTTTACAAGGAAAACCATATGATCAAGCAATTGACATTTATTCTTTGGGTATCATTATGACAGAAATATCAACTGGAAGAAAAGCTTTTGATGGTCATAATTTCGATGAACTTGCAATTCAAATTTTTCTTGGTTTACGACCAGAATTTACATCCTGTACTCCTGATTGCTATATGATATTAGCTAATCGATGTATGTATTCAAATTCGAAAAATCGTCCTACTATCAGATCTGTTAATGCTTTGATTACTTATTGGATTGAGGAAATAGAAAGCTCAGGTGATAAGAATGAAATAAAAGAACAATTTTTAGAAGCTGATAAAATCGAACCTATAATTGAGTCACCAAAACATTCAAATAATATGTATGTCAGTAAACATATCGATGTACAAGAAATATCAAGTAGATTAGAGTGTGAAATTCCTTTAAATGCCCCTGTTGCCGGTGCTGCGTTTAATAAAAGGCTTTCGAATATTTTTACTTTTCTGATGGCATCTTTGAGTATGGAAACCGATAATGCTGTAATTCTAAAGCTTCAATAAATAAAACGTACCCTAATTCATTGGAAATGTTTTCGGTGTTTATTATGTAAAAATTTGTACACGCTATGTTAACGTAAATTTTCTTTTAAAAAAAATTCAACAAATTCATCTTTTAATTATTTCATAACATTCACCTTTCGTTTTATACTGATTATTTGTAATAATTGTAAGCATAGATAATCGGTAATTCAAATTTGTTTTTATGCTTATTATGACTATAAACATAGACATAATCTTTAAATCGGGCAATTAAAATTCATTTTTCATTAAAATATAATTATCAGTTACTTATTTAAACGTGACAAAAAAGTTTTTTTAGGGCAACAGCGGAATTTATAAAACTAGCATACGTTTACACTTTATATGTAATGCCTATTTGTATTTTTATTTATTTTTTTTTAAGCATTTAATAATTATCAATTTAGTGCCAAGCTTAAAAACTACCGATTCATTAAAAAAAATGAGTGCATTTAATAATGTAATATTAAATCTTCAAATTATTCAAAAATTAAGATTAATCAAGTATTATCCAGGTTCAAAGATTATATACTCTTAAAGATTGGATTGATGATTATTGGATAATAAGGGAGCGGAGTGAACGAAGTGTATGATTTAATGGCAAGTGAAGCGGCACATCTAATTCGCATTAATTAGTTGATCCATCATTTTGAGTATGTTGCTAGACCTTAAAAACATTAGAGCTAAAGAAATTTGATGGTTCTTATTATTATATAATTGCTATGGTGCCGAAGTTTATACGAGTAATGTTTCAACTTCTCGTGATCATGGTTGACTAATAATATTTCTGCATTTAGTCATACTACGCCAAAAAAACAGGATTTTATAAAGTGCTAAAACTTTTTACAGATACATAGAATTCTTATGTGTATAGTTATCGGTTTGATTGTTTAAAAAAATTTACCTATAAAAAGTTTTAACGGTTTAAAAAATATTGTTTTTGGCGCAATATGTCTAAATACAATAATATCGAAACTTGATAAAGCCACGCAAAGTTGATTTTTCGTTTTGTATTACTCGCCGTCACATTTTTCAATTGTTCAAAAAAAGCTTGTTTTTTTTTGAACTAATGGATCTATAGCCATGGGTTACTGTAGCCGTAACTAAGTGCAGGTGTAATGTGGTTAGAGTTAGTGTGAGTTATGGCTAGGGTAAGACATAGTTTATGCCAAAATTTAGAAAGGAATCCCTATAAGAAAAGGGCACGGGTGGTGTTACGGGTTGGTGTCGGGAATGCTCGAAATGGCACAGATCTTGTGGCACGTGCAGGAACGTTTTACGGAATGGCACGGTAAAAATGGCACGGACATTGCGGCAAAGGGTGGCACGTAATATCACGTCATATGAAATGGAACGTTCAGATGACACGTATGTGTACGTTACACACGTGTTGGCTCGTGATACGTGTTGGCTCGTTTCGTGGAGAGCGAAAGATCAGTAAAGGATTTTTTTTAAAAAACAGAGCGATATCTCATGATTTCACTTATGAAGCTTCCCTGTGTGTCTTAACAAAAAAAATTCCTTACAAAATTTTGCTTCATATGCAGTTAGCTTGTTAATCTTATGTTGATTACTTATGTGAATTTATGTTTTAATAGTTAATCCACATCGTTATCGCGGTGGCACGTGAATTTACGTTCATTACCCGTGCCAAATCCCGTGCCGATTCGACTAGTAAACTGCTGCAAAACCCGTGCCATTTACGGTCCAATTGGCACGGGCAACGGTCCCACACGGTCCACTAAATCCGAACCAACTCGGGCCATACCCGTACAAATCCGGACCTTCAAAATGACCCGTGCCTATCCGATTCCATCCCGTGCCTATACGGTACATTTTTCTTATAGGGAATATATTGTTAGAATATATAAAATGGTTTTGTAATTAAAATTTTGTGTTATTGCTTTTGTAGAATGTGGCTACAATCAGTGTTGGAATCTGTTTAGAGATTTATACTCTCATGAGAACAAATTTATTTAATTTAATGCACTCAGAAATTATTTATGTTTTCGTCAGTAAAATTTATTTATATCCCTATTTTTTTTAAAATTCTTAGTTCAAAAACATATCGGGAGCTTATTCAGATTTTGTACATGAGTACATAAGATTTCCAACACTGACTACAATAGCTATAACTACAAACTTATTACTCCTTTTTTTTTTTTAGGTCTTTTTAGGTGTCAATTATTCGATTTTTCATTTATTTTTTTACCCGGTTTCACGATCGATCTATTCAAGTTTCAGATTTCATGTAATACAAACCGAAAAATAATTTTACAGTTTTCTTAACGTAAGTTATTTAATTTAAATTATAATAATAATAATAATAAAAGTTGTACGTCCGTCCGGAATTTTGAAATCCATACAATGCAAAACGAAAAATCAACATTGCATGGCCTAATCTGGGTTAACACGGGAAATTTTGATATGGACAGTAAAAATTATTAACATAAATTACGTGTCGTTCTTTATGTTTTGATAAAAATATTAGGCAGAAGTCACTCACACGATACATCATGCAATCAAACAAAAATATATACTTGATTAAGGATTAGTTAATCACACAAATCACACAAAATCATAATAAAATCTTATTTCAATAGTCTAGAAATAGAATTTTATTATAATTATTTTCAAAGCAGAAATATTTTTTATAAAACATAAGAAAACTCAAAATAGGAGTGGATTTTAAAATACTTGAAACCACTGATAACTTAAATTTGGTATATGAAACTATCTGTTGCATCATAAAAGATAGTTCCTCGAGTATATTACAATGTACGGTACAATAACGCAAAACATTCAAAATATAACTTCATTGCAAATCGGAAATAAATTACATTAAATCGTAAAATCGGGAAAATTTACCATTCACTTTCAGTTTAAGTTTTTTATTTTATTCTGATTAAACAGATCTTAAATTTTATTTATGGGATAGAAGTTCATTAACAATAGAGCTTTCTTTGGTTTAAAAGAATTTAATTTTGATAAAATTAATATGAAAGATTCATGTGTTTTACTATAAAATATTCTCTAGGGATGGTAACCATCAAAAATAAATTTAGATGCCGGTTTTCAAAAAACGGTCTTTAAACTTATTTTTGCCTATAATTAAATACATAAATATGGTAGAACATATTTAATTATGAATACAGATTCATTTAAAAGGCTGTACACACGAAAATTCGGTTTGCAATAAAATCTCAATCATGATTGGTTGATTTTGGGGTCGGCCGATATGGGTAATAAGTTGTGCACTGTAAAATAATAGTACATACGTAAGTTCGTACACTTACATCTAAATTACTATTTTAGATTTTGTTTGTTTTTTCTCATATTTTAAAAGTAAAATGGATTATAATAATTCGTTTCGTTATAAAAAATCATCTAATTTAGACCCTTATGACCTTGGAAACAATTATCTGCATGGGATAGGAGTCGAAAAAGATGAACATAAGGCATTCATTTATTATCAAAAATCTGCAGAGATGGGTAACGCTAATGGAATGTATAGTGTTGGATATTGTTATCAGAATGGAATTGGAGTTGAAAAGGACGAACATAAGGCATTCATTTATTATCAAAATTCGGCTGAAATGGGTGACGCTGATGGAGTACGTAGTGTTGGATATTGTTATCTGAATGCAATCGGAATTGAAAAGGACGAACATAAAGCATTCAATTATTATCAAAAATCTGCTGAAATGGGCAATGCTCTTGGAACCTATAATGTTGGATATTGCTATAAATATGGAATTGGAATTGAAAAGGACGAACATAAGGCATTCATTTATTATCAAAAATCTGCAGAGATGGGTGACACTGATGGAACGCGCAATATTGGAAATTGTTATCGAAATGGAATTGGGGTTGAAAAGGATGAACATAAGGCATTTTTTTATCTACAAAAAGCTATTGAAATGGGAAATATTTATGCAATTTATTATCTTGGAGAATGTTATCAGAATGGAATTGGAATTAAAAAGGATTTAAAAAAAGCTTTTGAATTGTACCTGAAAACAGCTAAACTTGGTGATGTTGATGGAATAAAAAGCGTTGGATATTGTTATCGAAATGGTATTGGAACAAAAAAAAATTTAAAAGAGGCTGAACATTGGTTTCGAATGTGAGCTTTTCTTTTTTTTCTTTTTTAAAATAAAAAAAAATAAAATACTAAATACTTAATAATTATAATTGTAGAGAAAAAAATAAATTTCAAGGTATTGTGTTCGTTCAATTTTTTTATTTTTTATTTTGCAAAATTTTATATTTATTAATTTAATAATAAATAGAAATAAAGAAATTTACCTATTTTGATATTGATGACAACGTGAAAGAAATATTGGATGATGAAAGATATCAATTATTATGGATCCCATATAATAAATTTGAAAATATTAAAGGGTGGATTTGCGACTGTTTATTACACTAAATGTATAATTGAATTTAAGGATGCTTCTTATGTCGAATGGCCGTTCGCAATTAAAAAAATTAAAGATCAAAATTTTTTTGAGGAGGTAAATTTACTGAGTTTTGTTTGATAATTGAATTTATGATTAATTTTTTTATTTTTTTGAAAAAAAGTTAAAAGCATTTTGTTGCGAGATCGGATATAAAAATCCATAATTTTTAAAATGCTACGGGCTATCAAAAGATGTTTCAGGAAATTATATTCTTATTTTGAAATATGCCGAAAAGAGTTCTCTACGTAATAATCTTCATGAAGTATCACAAATGAACTGGGGAAAAAAGCTAAATTTATTAAGCTGCATAACATCCGATCTTGAGGCAATTCATTCACAAGGATTAGAGCATCAAGATCTTCATAGTGGAAACATTTTGCAAGACGAATTAGATAACGCATATATTACAGATTTAGGACTCTCTAATTCAAAGAAAGGGGTGTGCGGAGTTTTGCCTTATATGGCACCAGAGATTTTACAAGGAAATCCATATAATCAAGCAGTTGACATTTATTCTTTGGGTATCATTATGACAGAAATATCAACTGGAAGAAAAGCTTTTGATGGCCATAATTTCGATGAACTTGCAATACAAATTTGTCTTGGATTACGACCAGAATTTACATCCGGTACTCCTGATTGCTATATGAAATTAGCTAAACGATGTATGAATTCAAACCCGAAAAATCGACCTACTATCAGATCTGCTAATGCTTTGGTTACTTATTGGATTGAGGAAATAGAAAGCTTAGCTGATGAAAATGATATAAAAGATCAATTTTTAGAAGCTGATAAAATCGAACTTATGATTGAGTCACCAAAACATTCAAATAATATGTATGTCAGTAAACATATCGATGTACAAAAAATTTCAAGTAGATTAGAGTGTGAAATTCCTGACAGTTTATAAAAAGGGTTACGGATTAACTTCCCAAAATTAATTTTATTGAAATACATATTATCAAAGCTATATATTATCTAATACTCTAATTGGAACATATCGAGAAAAATTCTTTAACTACATTTTTATAAGCAACCCTTACTTAAATGAACAATTATATTGCTTACCTATTACTGCCTTAAATGCTTGAGCTTTGTATCATTTATAAATGTTACCGGTGCTGCGTTTAATAAAAGACTTTCGAATAGTTTTACATTTCTGATGATGGAATCTTTGAGTATGGAAACCGATAACTGTAATTCTAAAACTTCAATAAATAAAACGTACCCAATTATAATCATCAAAAGGTGTTCATTGCAAATGTTTTTCGATGTTTATTATGTAATGATTTAAATGTAATGATTTATACACGCAATGTTAACTTAATTTTCTTTTAAAAAAAAAAACACCAAATTCATCTTTTTAATTATTTCATTTTGTTTGCTAACATTCACCTTAACGTTTTATACAGACTATTTGTAATAATTGTTAGCATAGATATAATGCTTAAATCGGCTATTCAAATTCATCTTTCATATTTGTTATGATTGTAAACATAGGCATTATACTTAAATCGCAATTCAAATTCATCTTTTCATTAAATTGGTAATTTATTTAATATTACGTTTATAGATTTTTACCACCCTAAATACAATACCTCTCTAAGCGCACGTTTGGCTAAATTTTTACATAAGGTTCCTGTCGCATTGCAATTGGAGAGCTCTGACCAACAAAAACCGAAAATAAATTATATATTGAATCATAAAATTTCCGTACAGCCGTTTGATTAGTGGATAAATTATTTAGATTTAGAATTCACCTTTCAATTTACAAGTTCTGCTATAACCTTTTTTTTAATAAAGGGATACACGAAAGGTGGGAAGGTACATTTAATTTTTTTTTCTCATAAAGATTGGGCTATTTTAATAACATTTTCTCAAAGCATGAAAAGAAAATTGAAGTTTTATTTATCAGATTCTTAAAGTTTTTCTAAAATTATAAACATAAATCGGACTGCCATGATAGCAAATATGTGCATAAACTTTAAATTTGCATCGTGTGTCATAACAGAATTCGTATAATTACTGTATTTAAGTTCGAGGTGTGCATAATCTGCATAAAAAACGATATTTTGAATTCGGAACAGGATTAGCCAAACGACATAAGACCACGCAAAGTGATTTTCGTTTTGCATTACTCGCCGTCTCATTTTTTTTTTTTGTTAACCTCCGTAGAGGACGCCATGTAGGCGTACTTTATTAATAATTTACTTACTTACAACTAATACAAAATCATACTAAAACAAAAGTAAACCTATTGGCCTATTTACATCTTTATTCGGAGGCAAGTCCTTTCACTTGCCCTAAAACCTATCTAGACGAGCCCAGAGAAAGATACTTCGTTACCTTCTCTAGACTGTTACGTCCCTCCTTTTGTAAGGCCTTTAGAACCTTTAACTCCTTGCTAATTCTCATCTGAACTATTGCAGGTAATATCGCTTCTGGTATCCATTTCTGTCCCCATTTGACCTGGTATTCCAGCACCAGATCTCATATAGACAGGTGATATGCAGCCATATAGCTGCTTTACGGTTGGCAGACGCTTTAACATTCGCGGCAGAGAAATTTCATCCCATGATATTGGAGGTCCATCCTCTTTTGAAATAGCCAGGAGTTTGTAAGCTTCGGACCATATTATCTTACTGATTCTACACTCCAGAGCGAAGTGTAATAGGGTTTGTATTTCTCCAGGGCATGCAGGACAGTCCCCATTTTCTTCCCGACTGATATATAGTAGCTGATTCCCTAGGGAAGTGTTCTACAATTTAGCCTCCACATCACATCCTTCTTTCTGTTAATAGTCCATTTCTCCTTAATCCAACCTACATGATCTGTTTGGCTAACATTAACGTTGACTTTACACGTAAGTATTCCATGGCCTTTTTTACTGAGAAATTACCATGTTGACTTCCTATCTCAAAATCGCCAGGGCCCCAAGGCCCATTGCCTTCTCCTAGCATTTTCCCTCCAACCAATTCCATGCTTGCATATATGGTTTCCATCTCTCTGTCCAACCCTTAGTCGTGGCTGAATTGCTACTTAGACCCTCTTTAATTGTTATGCTCCTTTTACTCTGTAAACTTTCATTGACCAATGCTCTTTCTACTTTTGCCCAGAAACTATCACCTTTTAACAGCTGTATCAACACCGAGACCAAACTTGCATCCAACATATCCTTCAAAATCAGAGTCGCCAAGCCTCCTTGGTCATACCCTGTTGAAAGATTGAGTATCATAGGAGCATTCTCAACTTGTTTTTAACCCAATCCATGATCATGTTATTAATGATATGCTAGATACCATATTTTCGAGATAAACAAAGATTTCGCTACTAATATTCTACCTTTAAATGACAGATTTCTATTTGCCATAGAATTGATCTTATTTTGAATCTTATGGGCTAATTCCTCCTATGAATGTTTTATTGGATTCCCTATACTATCTACCTTATGACCAAGTATAGATATTGGTTCATCCTTTGTTACATTCCTAAAATTGCATTCACTGGTCAAGTTATATACCCGTGCTATCACTGTAAGTGGAATTAACATTGTCTTAGACCTATTCACCCTGGCATTGGATGCAGCTTCATATGACCTAATTATCTCCATAACCTTGAGCTAATCAATTTGAGACCCAATGTCTATGGTCAAGTCATACGCATATGCCACAATTTTAAAACATTGATTCTTGATCTCAATACTGTGAATTCTCTCATGTAAACATTTCAACAAAGGTTCTATTGCTAGTGTAAACAAGAGTGGGGACATCAGGTCCCCTACAGTCCCCTCTTTCCACCTTAAATGGTTTTGAGAGCATACCTGAGTTCGTGATGTACGCTTGTTGAGATGAAAATAATGCATTCACAATATTAACAAATTTTTTATTGAAGTTCATCTTGTTTAACACCATCTTAAGTACTCATGATTGACCCTGTCAAAGGCCTTTTGCTAATCCACCAAAAGAGGCCAATGGTATTTAGATTGATCTATTTGGTTTCTCAACACTGTTAGTGCATCTATAACTGCGTCTTGTATCAATCTTCTGTTCACAAATCCTCTTTGATATGGGCTGATAATATCAGCACAAATTACATTTAGTCAATTTGCTATGATTTTAATAAATATTTTGATATCACAATTCATAAGTAAAATTGGCCTCCAATTACTTATTTCTTCAAGGTTATCATCTTTTTTAAGAATCATGAAATGATATTTTGACTCCATGAACATGGCATTTTCTCTGACTCCAATACCATGTTAAACAATTTTACAAGTATCAGAAGAACTCCTCTCTTGCTAACTTGTAAAACTCATGGCTAAGACCATCAGTTCTAGGGGCTTTATTGTTAGCAAGAGTATCTATGACCAGTGTTTAAAATTCAAATCTAAAGTTATGTTCTCAAAAGAACATAATTTAAATTTTTATTGTTCTCAAAAACTTTTTAATATTCATTATATATTAAATAAATTGAATATTAATTTTTAAAAAATGTTCATATTCTATACTTACAATTCATATACTAAGTTCATACTTATTTATTAATAATTTTTTAAAGTTTGTATATAATTCTTTATATTTTTTCAACATAACACAATATATTATACAATTCAATTTCTAATAATTTTGTTAAATTTCAAGTGCTTTTCATATTTGCTTATAATAAAACAAGACTTTCTATAATATTTTACTGATGCTACTATTGGTTAATGTGATAAATTAGAATCAAATTACTTTGTTATTTAACTATTTAAATTTCATACTAACAAATACTTTGTATCTTTTGGCTTGCTTAGTATTAGCATATCATTTGACACAAATTATCTATATAAGTTTATACATAATTAATGAATGTTTTATTTTAAAAATCTTTAAAGATGATTTTCTTAATATTTATTTGTTATCTATATTGTGCAACTTTAAATATATGTACTATACATAGTATGTATATACATATATATATATTTATGCAGAATTTATCATGATCAAATTACATTATCAAATTGATGAACATTTTATATAATTTATTGTTCTTATTAATAAATCTAGAACATAAAAATTTTATAAATGTTCTCTTTGAACCATCAAATAAAAGAACCTTTTCTAAATATCAATGTTCTTAAAAAAATTCAAATGTTCATTGAGAACCATGAGAACATTGAATTTTAAACACTGTCTATGACCCAGAATTTCCTCTTTTAAATCTTCTTTACTAAGGACATATTTTGAGCTAGTGATGCTGTAGCATACCCTGAATTAAGCTATTCACTGCTTCCATGTCAAACTCCCCCATTTTATATATCTGTGCGAAGTTGTTACAAATATAATGCAGTATGGTAATCAGATTCTCTTCTAGAGGTTTTCTCAGGTCTCTGATTTTTGTGGTAGGTGTTAATGAAGCTCTAATCTTATAACGCATGAAAAATTACTTCATGGACTTTTTCTATATTCTACCCATTTAGCCTTTGATATAGTTTGCTATTTTTTGGCTAATAAAGATAGCCCCTCTTGCAGTTGTTGTTGTATATCTTCAACAACCAACCATAAATCCTCTACATGTCACTATGTAAAATTTTCATACCTTATTACTGCGAAATAGCGCACATCTCACGGTGTTTTGATTACCTGCATAGTATTTTGAGTACGCACATGTGCACTATTTCGAAACCAATCTAGTTTTTATGCACAAAAGAAATTTTTGAAATAGCACCCATGTGCAGTATATAAATATTTATTTGAAAATCAATCTCCTTAAATAGAAAATACATAGCTTTGTGGCAAATAATTTTCTAAATTATAGATCTTCAATTTGTTATTCATGTACGTATGTATGTAAACAAGTAGTAATCCTGTTCAGTACTAAAAACTAAATAAATAGAATAGAAGAATAGTTAACATCATTCTCAATGCCCACTTTTAGCAGTTCTGTTCAGATAAAATTCTACTTAGCAATAATTAAATAACTATTTTTTATTAGCTCATTATTATTTTAATTTTTATTTATTTTTTTATTTGCTATTTTTACTCTAATTTTTATTTTATCGATATTGAATTTATTTATTTATTTATTTATTTATCTATTTATTTATATGCTTCATGACCTCATTGTATTAATTGACTCTACTGGCGCATATATAAAGTATTGCTGTATCATATTATCTGGCTTAACTATCAAATATTCGCTATAAAAATTTATGAAAAATGGTTAGTATTGTAACAAAAGAAGAGATGAGATAGCACTAAGAATTTTTCCTGTGGTTCAAAGTTATAGAAATACATTTATTTATACAGTATACTATATAAGGTGCGCACTATTTCAGGACATGCATGGTTGTTATTTTGAAACCCAGTATGCTATTTTTAGGGGATGCAATTTTCAAAATAGTGCCCATGTGCGCTATTCGCGGTAATATAGTATTCACTTCTGTAAGCTTTTTATGAAGTTTTTGGATTTTATTTTTCAAAGCCGTCTGCAGTTTGTATGCCCTAATAATTGACTAAAAAACACTTATAAAAGTCCCATTTATTTACATTCTTGATACTGCATAATTCCTTCTCAACTTCTTCTCTAATTCTTGTGTTCGACCAACACCTTTTATCAAACTTCCAAAAAGCAGCTCTTGATAGATTCTTTACAAAACACAACTCACATTCAAAAAATAAATGGTTAGAATTACTATACCATGTAGCGATTTCCATACAATATTGAGTATAGTTCACATCTATAACATATAGTCACTATTAAATAGCTTCTGCATGTTCTCTGATAAAAGGTGAGAAAGGGTTTAGGCTATTATCTTAGCCATATCCACAACTCGTGCATCTTCTGGTTTAAAAGCTTACATGACAGATTATTATGTGGCTCTGCATGACTGATTCTGTTTTCATATGGATTAATATTCACATTTATATTCCTAGCTATGATATTAATAACTTCCTCATTTATTTGTGGGGACCAATTATTAAAAAAAGTAACTCAATCTTCTATATTCAATAAAGTGTATACACATTGGTGACCAGGTAAGAATGTCATTTAAAATTAAACCTTGCTGATAACACTCATCTATTAGGGGGATCCATAAATAACATTATGTACCCCCTCATAGTAGCGCTTGACCTGCCCCCTCTACTATATAAAAAAAATTTTCAAAATCCGTATGTTTATATATAAAATTTTACAAAAACATGAATATATTGTGACACAGTGATCCGATTTGGATGATTTAGGTACCATTCGATTCGTCTCAGTGAGATGAATCCAATGATACCAAAATAATTTCATTTGGATCACTAGATCAATAGTTATTCACAAAAAACTATTGATTTTATAGTCATTTTATAAGAAAACATAGTAACCAATAGTATTTGGCCAATATCTTTTGATCTAGTGATCCAAATGAAATTGGTACCATTCGAATCCTCTCACTGAGCAAATCGAATGGTACCAAAATCATTAAATTTGGACTATTGGATCAGTTTTTAGATGATTTTTTCTAAAAAAATTGCATTATATTTTTTTGACTCCTCTACTTAAAAAGAAAATCATTATTTTTTGTCTGACCCCCTCCCCCTCTTGTATAACGTTATTTCTGGATGCCCCCTTACATGCTTCCTTTATTTCCTCAAACTTAATCTCCTTTCGCCTGCTAGTAACACCATTTTTGACATCCAATGCGAGCTATATATCTACTACTAAGCCAAAAAATTTCTAATCAAGTAGTTGTGAAGGTTGGTTTCTTGTATTAAAATTAAATCACATCTATATGATTTTAACAAAGTTTGCTATTTAAACCCTTTACATTTAGGGTTGCTATTTTGATCATATTATGCATATATATATAAAAGAAAAAAAATAAAATTGCTTGCAATCTATAATTACTACAATATATAATTGTATTCATCTGCCTGACGAGGTTTTGCTTCTTTTAGATCTTCTATCCTTATCATATGGGGAAGCCCTCTTGTTCACTACTGAGTTACTATTTTTCTTCTTATTTCTTTTGCTAGTTACTGAGTAAATCCTTCATCATTGCTTATCTGCTTCGATCCATCATCCGTTTTTACTAATACTTCTATTTTCTCAGCCTCTTGGAGCCTTTGAACAGTCTCTTCTATGCTGATTTCTTCTTTTGGCCCAACAGAAGCAGTCTCCACTGCTTTCTCATTCTCAGCTCCCAAGGTATGTTCCATGTTAACTAACTCCTGTGTGACTTCTTCAACTTGATTAACCAAAGAAGTTCCATCTATCACATGTTCTAAGTTTTTTGTTACTTTCATCACACACTACTTCTGACTTATTGTTATTACTTTCTATGTTTGAACTATATGCCCCATCTGTTACATATGGGCTATTAGTGCTAAAGGTTATTTAATCCTGACTTTGTACTTTCATTTGATCATTTAATTGTGTCCCATGCCTTCTCTGTCATTGTCTAAGTTCAATCGACTTTCTAAGTTCCTCACAGTCCCTCTTTATATGGCCTTCCTTGTCACAATAAAAACATTCTTTGGGAGCCTCCTTCCATTTTTCAAAGTGACCTTCTGGTCCTAAATGTGAGTATGTCTAGGGATTCTCTTAGCAAGGTCTGGGTTATCTATTGTCTCGAACATGACAATCCACTAGTTGGTGCATACTAGTATTCCTTTATAGACCAAGGGCTTAATCGAAGAAACATAGCCCAAGTCCTTATTGGCCTCTTTATTCTGTCTTGTAATAATATCTTTGGGTTCTATTGGGACATTTCGTAATTTGACATGCAAAAAATTGCATCTAAGATTAACTGGGATATACTTTAGCAATGTTTGTTTGAAGATAACAATTCCTTTGTAGTATAAAATTGTTGCCTCTCCTGATTGGTAAAAACAACTTTGAGGTATAGATGACTTCCTCTTCTAAAATGTGGCCTAGCTGCAATTAGCTCATCTCACATCTTCACATTAAAGCACTACAATATCGTTAATCTAAATGCTCTCAAAGTTTTGTATTTTAAAGATTAATGCATTATCATTTTTTGTATATATTCTCTCTCTAGGAGCAAAATTAAAATATGTTGCTCTACCACTACTTAGTTTTGTAAACAAACTAGACCATTGATAACCTTTAGATGATTTAGTTCTCAAATTTATTGCATTATCACCCAAATTCTGGCTCAGAACATCATTCTGCATAATGATGTTTATTACGTTAGCCCTATCTGCAATATTTCCTGAACTTTCTTTCATATTTCTTAGCGAATTTTCCCTTTCTTAGAAAAGCTTGAACCTGTGTCTGTTGGGTCTTTACCCACAGAAAACTCCAGGTCCACATCTTCTAACCAACTTATAGACATGTTATTGGAGGTTTCTTCCTCCTGTTTCTGAACTTTATCTAACTTAACTGAAGCAGTCGAGCTTTCTTGAGACACTTTCGCTTCATTTTTCTTTTTAATAGATTTTGACCTTGTATTATAAGTCTTTATACGATTTCCTTGAATATCATATATACTAAGGCTTGTGAAGTTTCTTTTTCTTGATATTAGGGCTTTCGGCCTATATAACAGCCTTGCGCTTTGTTAAAGCTAACTTCTCTTAGTATATTGTTTCTTTAGCACTCTTCTAGCACCAGAGCGCAGTAGAGAGCAAATTTTTCCTATCCCCATTTCATTTTCCAATTGTTCAAAAAAAGCTTTTTTTTGAATTAATAGATCTATAGCCATGGGTTACTATAGATGTAACTAAGTGCAAGTGTAATGTAGTTAGAGCTAGTATGAGGTTATGCCTAGAGTATGATATAGTATATGCCAAAATGTAGAAAGGAATATTTTTTATTAAAATATATAAAATGGTTTGTAATTAAAATTTTTGCTATTACTTTTGTAGAATGTGTTACAATTAGTATTAGAAATCTGCTTTGAGATTTATGCTCTCATGAGAACAAATTTATTTAATTTAGTGCACTCAGAAATTTATTTATGTTCTCGTCAGTAAAATTTATTTATATTCAAATTTTTTTAAATTCTTAGTTCGACCTGTAGGTCAATAGCGTAAGTAGTTATGCTCCTAGTTGCCAAACACGGTTCAACTCTACTAGGGACAAAGAAAAACTATTTGTCACTTGACCCATATCTCTACAACTATGAAATACATATATGGGATCTTGTTTCGCTACTCACGTAGTCCCCTAAACCAGTGTTGTCACTTGGACATTTTTTGGACATTTTGGACATTTTTTCAAATTAAAATTACTTAAAATTTTATTAAGATAATCTATTTTAATTTTTTCACCAATGAGTCCAGCACCTAAAAAATATATAATTATGTATTTTTTTAAATTACTTTATTGATTAGTTAAACATGGGACATAGGCTTGAACGATTTTGGACAATCTTGGATATTGGACAAAAAACATATTATGGACACGTCCAAGTGATAACACTCCCCTAAACATCTATAGTATTGCTAAACTAGTTATATATTTACCTTTTCTCTTTCAATATCTGAGCTGTATAGTCAGGCTATTGAAGCATTATTCAGTGTTATAGTTGAGTGAAAGAGCTTCAGATATTTAATCTGGTTTAGCATCAATCATGAACAAAATAGGGTTGATTTAGATACTACTGAGGAAAATCAGATCATGAGTTATGAAATCACAGGACTTTATAATATACAATAGATTTATGCAGTTTAAAGTTTAATTGAGCAGTAGGTATTAACTTGAAAACTTTAGGAGGTTTAAGGGTTTTCTTTATTTAATATTTATAAATGTTATATACAATGGATTATCTTTTAGTACAAATGCAACTTAATCTGCAATTGACCGCAAGCGATAATTGTCCTCTCTTATGTCCAAAAACCCAACCTATTTATATAACTTCGACTCATATGTAAATTTTATTCCTTGGTTTATGATCCAAATCACTTGCTTGGAGATTCGATCTCCTGATTGGAGACTCGATATTCCAATTGGGTATTTGATTACCTACTCAAGCTACACTAATTTTTTTCTAACATAATGTAAAATAACAATATGATGCTAACCAAATAAAGAAAACAACGAAAAAATGTAAAATTAAAATTTCTGCACATGATACTAATATAGCCATCTGGGCTACTAATCATTCTGTTACTTAATTTAAACTACTGAACCCTGTCCTTAGCGATGGGTAAACAAGTACTAACAACAAATCTAGACCTATGTTGAGCTCAGCAGCAAAAACAAAAGATGGAGAACAAACTCCTACTCCTTTCCTTAAATAACCATCTCCTATGATCTTATCCTTATACAACTTATTCACATAATCTCCTATGCAAAACCTCATTCTTATCTAACTCCCATGTCTCCTAAACCTCATCACTAATACCTCATACTTACTCAGCCATATTAATAATTCTCACACAATACCTCATACTCACCTAACTTCTTTCCATTACAATTACCTCATATCTGTTACTCTTTGCTCAACGTCATGGTCTCGGTCCATGGTTTCGTGCCAAATGGCTGCCCTTGACTCTGTTCATAGTATCTCATACTCGATCATGAGATAGACAGGCTGAACTAGGATGCTAGGACTGCATTTAGAAAAATCTAACCACATTACCTATGTATGCATTCTTTATAAGGACAATCCCGTGAAATCTGGTTGATAAACTTGAATACCTCTGGCAAAGTTCTGGTCAAAAAATTAAATACCTCTGGCGAAATTTCTGTAGAATTAGAATACCTCTGGCGAAGTTCTGGTGGACAGACAAGATACCTTCAGCGAAGTTTCTATGGACAGACAGTTCCAGTTAAGGCCTCCAGTAGTAAATAGGTCAGCCGGTTAATTCCAGTTGTGCACAATAGAATTAGAGTTACTAGTAAGGCTGCTTGAAGTAAATTTTTTGTTTAAGTTACCCCTCTCCACCCCTAAGCTCCCCTCTAAAATTAAACGAATAGAGGTGACAAATTAGAGCAGCACGGTAATCAGAATTTTTTGGCTATAATCAAGATTTTTCAGTATTCTATATTTTTATTTTTTATGTTTAATTTCTCCCTTTTCCTGTGAATTAGAAAAAAAAAATAAGATTAAAAGAAATTTTAACTGCAAGCAGCCTATGTATTAAAAAATTTTAAATAAATTTTTATGTTTGAATGCTAATTAGATTATATAAAACTTTAAATTAATTTTGCTCAATAAAACTAATTTAGGTTTAAATGAATATGGATTAGGTTTATTTGAACCTGATTTAGAGTCATTTGAACCTGATTTAGGTTCATTTGAACCTTGTTTAATTTTAATGTTTGTTTAATTTTTTCCCGCCCCTTTGTGCAAATTTCAAAAAAATAACGTTAAACAAAATTTTAATGCAAACAGGCTAAATAATAATAATGTATATAACCAGATTTGTAGGGGACCCTACATTTAAGGAAGGCCTCAGTGAATTAATGATCTAATAAAAGTGACGCTACCCTCATTCGTTAGTAATCAAGCTGATGGTTAAAAAAAAAATTTCTAGTTCAAAACATATCAGAAGTTTATTCAGATTTTGTACATGAGAACATAAAATTTCTAATACTGGCTACAATACCATAACTACAAATATATTTCTCTTTTTTTTATATATATTTTTTTACTCTTTTTTTTTAGGTTTTTTTTAGGTAAATTATTCGATTTTTATTTATTTTTTACCAGGTTTCACTAATTAATTGATTCAAGTTTCAGATTTCATAGAATACAAAACCACTAATCGATCGATTCAAGTTTCAGATTTCATGGAATACAAAACGAAAAATTTTATAGTTGTCTTATTTAATTTAAATTAATAATAATAATAATAATAAAAAGTCATCGACCGTCCAGAATTTTGAATTCCATATAATGCAAACTGAAAATCAAGTTTGAATGACCTAATCTGGGTTAATATAGAAAATTTGATATAGACAGTAAAAATTATTAACATAAATTACGGTAGTCTAAGCGTTTTGTATATTTTGATTAAAATATTAGGTTGAAGTTATCTTACAATATGTCATGCAATCAAACAAAAATATATACTGTACTTAGTTTATTAATTTAGGATAGTTAATCACACAAATCATACATATCGTAATAAAATCTCATTTAAATAGAATTTTATTACGATTATTTTCAAAGCAGAAACATTTTTTTTTAAAAAACATAAGGAAACTCAAAATAGGAGTAGAATTTAAAATACTTGAAACTACTGATAAATTAAATTTGGTATATGAAACTATCTGTTGCATTATAAAAGATAGTTTCTCAAGAGCTTTTGTATATTACAATATACAGTTAAATAATGCAAAACATTCAAAATACTGTATAACTTCATTGCAAATTGGAAATAAAATTACTTTCAGTTAAGTTTTTTATTTTATTCTGATTAAACAGATTTTAAATTTTATTTATAGGATAGAAGTTCATTAACAATAGAGCTTTTCTTTGGTTTAAAAGAATTTAATTTTAATAAAATTAATATGAAAGATTCATGTATTTACTATAAAATTTAATTGTTTGAAGCCTAATGAAGAATGTATGGCAGAAAAACCTGATATTTCTGCAGTCAATAACATATATGCATTTGGTTGTCTCCAAGGCATAATACATGAAGAAATTGTGCAGCTATCTACATTGTTTATCATAGTTTTGCATACTATACCACAGTATTTTTAAACCAAATTTAATATGGTTTGTAAAAAAAAAGCTTTATCATCTTTAGGGATGGTAACTATCAAGAATAAATTTAGATACCGGTAAAAACAACCTTTAAACTTATTTTTGGCCTATAATTAAATACAAAAATAAGGTAGATTCTACATATTTAATTATGAATACAGATACATTTAAAAGACTGTACACACAAAAATTCGGTTTGTAATAAAATTTATGAATTTTTTTGATAAAAAACTTAATCATGATTGGTTGATTTTAGGGTCAATTGTAATAAGTTGTGCACTGTAAAATAGTAGTACATACGTAAGTTCGTACACTACATCCAAATTACTATTTTAAATTTTGTTTGTTTTTTCTCATATTTAAAAAGTAAAATGGATTATACTAATTTGTTTAGTTATAAAAAATCATCTAATTTAGACCCTTATGACCTTGGAAACAATTATCTGCACGGAATAGAAGTCAAAAAAAGATGAACATAAGGCATTCATTTATTATCAAAAATCTGCAAAAATGGATGATGCTAGTAGAACTTTTTAGATTGAATACTGTTATTATGACGGAATTAGCATATCCCGTTTCTCAATTTTTCTTCTTATTTTCTCTTCTCTTATTCTTCATTTCTATGTTACCCAAAGGTTATACTGTTGTTTCCACTCTTTTTTTACTTTTTCTAAAATTTCTCTTGTCTATCTTTGTGGTATCTTCTGCTTCGTTATTACCAAACTTTGAAGGATTTTTACTATAGGATCACACTTTGCTACCTCTATATTTTTTTCTATACTGTGTTTACACTTTCTGCACACTTTTGCTAAGCAACTTAATCTTATTTCTTAAAGCCTTAATCTCAGTATTTGAACTGTCTTGTACTATCTTTTTCTTTTTGCGCTTCATAGGAAGATGTTTTTTGCTGATCCAATAATGTAGTCTTTGATAACTTTCCACTTTTTATTCAAATTATCAAGGTCTGTTTTTTTCTTGTAACTACTTTTGGAGATATCTTTCTATTGCACACTTAAGGCCTTTTCCAAATGTTGTGTGTATGCTGTCCAATGTTCTTTGTTACTTTCTTCATATCTACTATCATTCTTGCAGAGTTAGAGTTTGGTCTCTTAGAGTAACTTGTTTTTACAAGACCTATATCTTTTGTTATATTCGCCATTACAATAATATGATCACTTGCTGTAGTTGTTGACATATCTATGTGTTGTACTTCCAAAATATTTCTTTTTAATTTCTTAGAAATCCATATGTAATCGATATGTAACTCCGTTTGACTACTACTCCAAGTATGCTCATATTTGTTTGAATTTATCCATCTATATGCATTTGTAAATCTACTGTTTGCTAGTTCTCAGAAAGTATTTTTTGTCATTTTATTTCTTTTATCATCTCTACCTCTATGGATTGCTTCTTTCTGTCTTTCATAATTAAAATCTCTAGCCCAAATAAATCTTCTCTCTTTCTTTCGTTTTTCTTTGATTTGTTTTTTAGAAATTTTTTAATTTCAGCTCTGATTTTGTCATCTATAGGAGAAGCGTATACTATAATGATGCTAAAATCTATTTTTTTGAACTAGTTCTATACTATAAGCACCCAATTTGTTTACCTGGGCCACGTATTTTGCCCACTTATTTCTAATTAAGATACCAATACTGAAACTTTCTTTTCCTCTTCTATTGCTTTAGTCCAAAAATCTACTATGTTCTTTTTTTGATTTAGTAGCTATTTACCTTCCTTCTCTGCTAAATTAGTTTCGCAAATTCCTACAATGTCCAGTTTATCTTCTTCCATTAAGTCTACCAATACTTCAAGTTTCTCTTTGTTACTTCTAATCACATTAATATTATCTAATTAATATAATAAATTTGCTATTCCAGATCTGAACTCAAATTAATTAGTACATATAATCTTTTATTTAAATAAATTTATTTTGCATTATGAATAAAATTTATTCTATATAATTAATTAAACTAGTGCTCTGACCCGGGCCAGATAATAGTGACCCAACCGACAAGATATTTAATCTGAGTTATGACCTTGTTTGCTTCATATAAAAATAAGTAAGTAAAAGAGATCCACCACGAAGAGATTCCATAACAGAAAAGGTATATGATAAAGAATTGAATGGCATTTAAGTAAAAAAAATTTAATTTAAAAAGGTAAGTTATAGATTATGTTCACTTAACGTTAAGTGTAAAACTATTGCAGTAGCAGGATTTATTAGACTTTGCAAGTAAATGATAGTAGTAGTAGTAGAGTTTATTATAGTCTTTGAAAGTCAATGGTGGTTAAAATTATTCATAATTCCCAACAATATATTTTTTTATATGCACATATCATATTTCTGTAGAATCTACTTTTATATGAAAGAAGGGCTGCTAATATGCATATAGCATTAGTTAGTTTCAATTATCCCAAGTCTTTATCATTATGTATGAAACATGATGTTTATCACTTCATATAATTGGTCAATCTATGTCACATGATATCGACTTCACTATCAAGTGACATTTTGTTATATCCGTTCGAAAGAAATCTTTACTATACCTTATATCAAGAGTTTGCTATGTAACTTCATTATATCGAGTGAATTTTAACATGCTTGATTTTGTTCTAAAAAAATTCTTCACTATAGACCAATCTCACTATATCGAGAGTTCACTATAATGAGATTAACTTGTATTCTGGACTTTCTCTATACTGAACAAAATCTTTTGGAATAATCTGTTCAGATTAGAGAAAGGTGACTATATATGTACAAAATGTAAATATCATGTTATAATAATTAGATTATTATATTTATTAGATTAAATTTTTTTTAAAACAAATTGTATTTATAGTAGATTATTTAAACATATTATAGTTACCAGAATAGCAAAAAAGTTCTGTTACAGATAGTAATATAATAGAAATCAAAGTAATTTTATGTATTAGTAGAATAGTAAGTTTTGTAATATAATATTTACCACATAATTTGATCACTAAAAATGTGTTACTGGAGTAAGGAATTTTTTACAGTAACTCACAATATAAATCATAATAATTAATGCAAATTATATTTACAACCAAATGCTATAATCATATAATAACAAGTTCTGTAACAGAATTTTTATAGTACCTCATAGTAGAAATATAATAATCCCAATACTAACTAACTCTCAGACTGTGTTATAAGACAGCAAGTAAGTTTTGTAACAATTTTATAGTAACTCATAATAAAATTACAATTACTCTATTTCAATTAACTCAATCTTAACTACAGTATATAGAAATTATAATAATTTTAATGCAATTAACTTAACTTTAATTATACTCTAGTTTCTTCAATAGCAAGTTCTGTAATAGAATTTTTTACAGTAAGTCAAGGCAGAAATTATGATTATTTCTATACATACTATAGTTACTTTTCTCTAATCTGAACACTATTAAATTCTCTCTAATCCGAACAAAATACTCTAGACATTTATAAATTTTATTACAAAGTTTGGATTAGATAATAATAACTCTTTAACCTAAAAATTTTTTTACATATAAAAATCCTTAAAGAACATTTTTAATAGAATAGAAAGAGTTGACTGTATTTCAGTCTTAGCTACATATTGTAATTATCTGAATAGCAAGATTATAATTTCAATGCAAATTAACTCAACCAAATAATAGGCATGGTGTTATTTCAAATTTTGGCCTGAATTATGCTTAATTCAGGCCAAAATTTGAAATAATGCCCATGCCTGTTATTTCAAGAATTTACAGTAATCATTATGCACCATATTAGCAGATCATTTACAGTAACTTATAATAGAAATTATGATAAATTTATACAAATTATCTTAGTTTTAATTATATACTATGTAGTGCTAAAATTTTTTTAGCAACTCATAATAGAAGTTATTATAAATTTAATGCAATTCAACTCAATTTTAACCAATACTATAGTAAAGTTCTATGACAATATTTTTATAGTAACTTAGAAATCACAATGATATCAATGCAGACTAACTTAATCTTAACCACACATTATGGTTACTTTAGTAATAAGGTTTCATAAAATTTTTATAGTAACTATAATAGAAATTACAATAATTCAATATAAGCTATCTCAATCTTAACTACAATAACACAGTAATTCTATTGCAAACTGATTTAACCACATAAAAAATGTAAGAATCTAATGTAGATTAACTTAAGATATATATCAGAATTTTTTACTATAACTCAGTAGAAATTGTAATAATTCCAATACAAACTATATATTAATGGAATAGCAATTTTATAACAATTTCAATAACTCACAAAAAAATATTATACTAATTTTAATGCAAACTAAACATTACTCCCATCCTATAGTTATTGGAATTCTTAACAAAACTTTTATAGTATTACATAATAGAATTGCAATAGTTCTAATACAAACTAACTCAACCTTAAGAAAAATGACCAAAATCAGAGATTTTTTATAAAGGGAGAGTGTTAAAAAAAGTGAAATTATATATAAAAAACCTGATTATATATATATTAAGAGAAAGTGAGGGGTAGGCCACTAATAAAAAACAATCAGATAATTAATAACATGTCCCTATAGTTACCATTATAGAAAATAAGTTTTGTAACAGAATTTTTTTACAATAACTCACTACAGAAATTACAATAATTCTAATTAAACTAATTTAACTTTAGCTATAATAATTTAATGCAAATTAACTAAATACTGTAATTACCAGAATAGTGAGTTCTGTAATGAATTTTTTAAATAATTTATAGTAGAAGTGATAACAAACTAACTTGATTTCAACCACATATTTCTAGGATAGTAAGTTATAATATAATTTTTTTTACAAATAATAATTCAATATAAATTAACTCAACCTTACACTATATACTGCATTACCGTATGTGTCCAAAATTAAGCTACCTTTTTTGGCCAAAAAATTACACGAAAAATCATAAAGTAGCTTATTTTCAAAATATAGTATTTTTTGAAAAAATTGAATAACGTACTAATAAAAAGTTATCCAAATGATGCCAAATTTTTACTATAGGTGTATTTTGATACGCTAAACAACTTTACTTAATTGATATTTTGAAGTTTACTTAGTAGAAAAAAAGGTTTATATGTAGCAACTGCTGCTAACAAATTTTTTAAGATTTTTAAAAAAAATCTGGGAGTAGCTTATTTTAGGTAGTAGCTTATTTTCAGATATATATGGTAGTAAGTAAGTTATATAATGAAATTGTTACAGTAGCTAGGGTTCCTCAAATTCAAATCAAATCAAATATCAGATCAATTTGAATTTGATCAAATCAAATTGACCCTAATTTGAATTTGATTTGATTCAAATATTTGAATTTGAATTTTTAATAGTAATTTTCAAATCAAATCAAATATTTGTCAAATAAAATCAAATTTGGGCATATTTGAATTTGATTAAATCAAATATAGTCAAATTTGAATTTGAATTTGATCAAATATTTGATTCAAATATTTGAAGATCAAATCAAATTGCGGAACCTAACAGTAGCTCATAGCAGAAATGGCAAATGATTTGAAATGACCCAAATGCTCAAATGACAAATAACTAGTTATTGGTCATTTTACCCCAAATGAATTAAGAAGATTATTTAAACTCTGGCTAATTGATTATTTCTACTTTTTAGCTAATCAAAATTGATTATTGTTCCTAATAGCTTATACCAAATATTGCCAAAAATAAGCTATATTCTAAAATAAGCTATTTTACTATTTTGATCCAAAAATGTAAAAATGCTTTTGATACAAAAATAAGCCACTTTGTTATACCAAAGATAATTAACAAAATTTTTAGTTCTGAAAATAAGCTACTCCATAACTGATAATTGTTGCTATATAGTAAAGTTCTAACTTTACTAAGCAAATCGATTAAAGTCACTTAAGTAAACTTACTCAGAAGATCAAAATATATATACTCTAAAAATTTTATATAAATCAGAGAACTTTTATTATTTGACTTTTAATTTTATGTACAATAGAAAGTTTTTTTTTAAAAAAAAGCTACCGAGTGTAAAAATAAAAGTCAAATAATAAAAAGTTCTTCTATTTATATAAAATTTTTAGAGTATGCATATTTTGATCTGCTGAACAAGTTTACTTAAGGGTAGGATGAACATAGATCATTTTTAATAGTAATCACATTGTGATTATATGAAATCAGATAATCGATCAATTATGATTGTAAACAACATAGATTCAACCAATCATAATTAATCATTTTGTATAACTACGGAAAATTTGAGCCAATTTAGAAAACTTTACAATATATAGAAGTATAATTTTTTCAAATACTATATTTATTAAAATTTTACTATTATAAAAAAGTATTTTGTACTATATATTATAAAATTTTTGGGCAAATTAATAACAACCATAAAAAGTTTGATTTGTAGCACTTTTTTTTTCTATTTAAATTTCATTGTACTACTAAAATCATATGATAAATAATCTATATTCACCCTACCCTTAAGCAACATTAATCGATTTATATAGTAAAATTATAACTTTACTACATAGCAATATAATCAGTGATGGAATATGACATAAGTCATAACAAAATTTTAATATGACCTTAGTCATATGGTCATATGACCTATGGTCATAAAGTCATAAGGTCATAACGTTATGACCAGTGGTCATATGACTATTATGACCTAGGTCATATGACTAAATTAATAGGTCATAACCAAGTCATAACATTTAACCAATAAAAATTGCACACGCATGTAACAAGATCGCAATATCGGCATAAGAGTATCATCTACGCACATTCAAACTATATCAATATAATTTTTATTATAGCTAGACTTGGTTTAGCGAATAAGTCTTTGTGACTTGTTGCGGTACAAAGTAAATTTTTACAAGATTAGTTCTGGTTAATTTCTATGATTTTGTTCGTAAGTCGTCATTACCAATGCTTATCGTTATAATTTTATATATTGCATTGAATAGGTTATCAACTTTGACAAAATTTTTAATCCTTCCTTTATTATCTAAGATCATATGGCGATAAAACACATCCATCAAGTTTTTTTAAAAAAATTGGCGTATCAAGACAATATCAAAAGAAACCATGGAGTTAAAATTTAAAAAAAATTTTTTCAAACTCGTTTTGAGTTCGATTTCTTATATCGAACCCTATTTCCATTTTTAATAATGATGATAACTCGCATAAACCACGACCGCGGCAATTTTTTTTTTAGCATTCGAATTTTTTTAAATATATATCTCACATATCATATGTGAGATATATATATTCGAAATATTAAAAATAAAAAAAAAAAGGGTGAGAAGGATAAAAGGAAAAGAGGGGTAAAAGTAAGAGAGGGGTAAAAGAGAGAGAGGGGTAAAAGGAAGAGAGGGGTAAAAATCGTTCAAAACGGCCTTTTTTTTTAAGTTTTTTTGCTCATTTTGTGGAATATATTTTTATAATCTATAGCAGCTTACGAATCAAATGGGCTTAAGAAAGTTTGAACTCTGAAATTTTTGTGACGCGGTCAAAACACTATGTAATCGTTAAAGATATGCTAATCGTCATATATCGTTTCAAATAATTACGATTATAATCGATTTATAGATATATAACGATTTAATATAAAAATGATATATATCGATTATAGATATATATCGATTTTTATACAATTAATCGATATATAACGATATTTTATAATCGATATAAAACGATTAAGTGCTATATATCGATCAATATATATATATATAAATTTCCTGATGATAATGCACATACATATGGATCATGCACGATATTATTCTAACTTGACTTACGTGTTGTGGGTCTCTTTATAAGATAGAATTGCATTAGATAGTATTTGAAATTATTAATTTTGTTATATGGTTTTTTTGGCAATTTCTATTGGATATGATTATGACCTAGGTCATAATTCATATCCTATATTTTTATGACTTTATGACCTATAATAGTTATAAAGGTCATAACGGTCATAATAGGTCATATGCCAACACTGATTATAATAGATTGACCAAAAATTGCTTTATAAGCAACCCTAATTTTTTGTGTATATTTATTTATTGTTTGCAGCATATTTATTTATTGTCTATAGATATTTATTTATTTATTGTTGTAAATTTTACTTGTTAGAGTTTTGTATTCAAAATAAACTACCTCTTTGCTATGCCTTAAATTACTTAAAATAGTAAATTACCTAAAACAAGCTACTCCTAGATTTTTTTGCGAAAAATTGGCAAAAAAAGATAGCTTATTTTCAGCAACATATAGTAGTAAAATTCAAAAGTAAGAATATTTGTTAATAATAATAAAAATATATAAACTTTAAATTTATATAACTTTTATAGAGCATATACTTGTGAAAATATATTTATAAGATTTCTTTTAATATTCTCTTTTAATATTTTCTTTAAAGTATTAAAGGCCTTTTTCAAATATATAGAGATAAGCAAAAAATAGTTTAAAAAATTAAATAATTTTTAAGAAGGCTTATATAAAAAGATATGAAAATTATTTTTTAACAATTACTTCACCAATATAACATTTTACTAACAAATATTTTCTAGCAAGTTCATTTTTACTGACAGTTTATTTTACTAAAGCTCATTTTACTGACAAGGTCATTGTTGTTAGGGCTAGGGTAGGGTCAGAATAAAATTAGATTTAAAGTTAGTATGCTTTTTTAAAAAACTTTTATTGGTAAAATGAGCTTCAGTAAAACAAACTATCAGTAAAATGAACTTGTCAGAGAATATTTGTTAGTGAAATATTATATTGGTAAAGTAATTGTTAGCAAAATAATACAGACCCAAAAAAAGTCTTCATTGCTTTAAAGAGAAAATTAAAAGAAACCTAATAAATATAATTTTACTAGTGTTGACTGTTCTATCAAAAGTTATATAAATTTAAAGTTTATATATTTTTTATTATTATTAGTAATAATCAACAAAAAATCCTTAATATGAAACATTGCTAGATACTATTCAATAAAAATTATTATTGATAAATAACTAATGACCCAAATGACTGGTTATTATTTGTATTTGGCTAAATAACAAGGTCATTTCTATACCTGTTATAAAGTGATATTCAATCAAATCAAAAAAAATCATTATACAAAAAAATAATCATTTAAAAAAAAGTTTATAAATAATAATTTACCAATTGCAAAATGATATAAATCATTTTGAATTTACAAATGGTGGATTAATTAATAATTATGTAAATTGAGAAATGATGCAAACATATATATTATTTAAAAAATGCATTATACAAGTTTTTCATAATTGGCAGGATGTCACTCTGTGCAAAATAATCTAATGACCAAATGGCCCAGTTATTTGGAAATACCATAGTCATTTGGTCATGAGTTATTTTCAAATAATCCAAAATTTGAATGACCTCAAATGACCAGTCATTTTGAGGTTATTTGAGGTCATTTGGAAAATTGGAAAATGACCAGGTCATTTACCATCCCTGGCTCACAGTAAAGTTATAATAATTCAAATACAAACAACTCAGCTACATATGTGTTTCTAGGATAGCAAGTAAGTTTTAGAATAAAATTTTCTCTGGCAACACAATGGATTTTTCTATGATAACACAATGGATTGTGATAATTCTGATGCAAGCTAGCTCAAATTTAACCACGTAATATAGTCTTCAAGTAATTTCTATAACAGTATTTTACCATAACTCATGATAAAAACATAATAATTCCAATGCGAGCTAACTCAATATTAGCCACAAAATATGGCCACAGTAAATAAGTCCCTAACAGAATTTTGTGTAGCAATTGTTAGCAAAAATTATATAATTTCAATACAAACTACCTCAATTTTAACTATATAAAAATTACAATCATTCCAATGCAAATTAATTCAACCTTAATTACATGCTGCAATTACGGAATAACAAGTATATTCTATAACAGAATTTTACAATATTTCTAATAAAAGCAACTCGACCTTAACTGTGTGCTATGGCCATTGGAATAGTAAGTAAATTCAGCAATAATTTTTTAAAGTAGCTCAACAATTGTAATTAATGTAGTTCTAATACAAACTAACTCAATCTAAACTAATACAAATCAAGATAATTTCAATGCAAACAGACTCAACTTTAAATGCATACTTATACTTGCTGGCAAAACACGGACAAATCCCAAATTCAAAAAAAACAATTGCTATTTTGTAAAAGATTAAATCAAAAAAATAGACTTAAAATTTTGCAAACATATTATCTATAACAATAAGAATATCTACTATTTGTTTAGACAAAAATTATTAATAAAGTTTTTGAGAAATTAATTTGGGATGTATTTGGGATTTGGGCGCGGACAAATCCCAAACTATAGTAATTTGGGATTTTGCCAACATGTATATGCATACTATAGTCACTATACTATGATTCTGTAGATAAAATTTTTAACCTATAGTAGAAATTACAATAATTTTAATGCAAACTTATTCGACCTAAACATATATTGTGGTCACGGAGAAATAGTAAGTTTGTAACAAAATTTTACAGTAACTTCATAATAATTTCAATGCAAACTAACTCAACCACTGTATCTGCATTAGTAAAATTTTTTTTAGTAGCTTATGATAGAAATTACGATAATTCTAATACAAACGAATAACAAGTAAATTTTGTAACAAACCTTTTTACGATAACTCATGGTAGAAATCACAATTTTTCTGCTACAAACTAAACCAACCTTAGCCACATACTGTAGTACCGGAATAGAGAGTTCTATGACAAATATTTTTAAGTAACTCATGATATAAATTATGATAATTTCAATGCAATCTTAACCACAGTGTGTACTGCAGTGTTGGCACTTGGTATATATCCATAAAAATTTGGACTATGTCCAAACCTATATGTCCATGTCCATAAATTACTATGTCCATATTTGTCCATATTATTTTTAATAAGACCAAATGTCCATATTGCCCAACACTGGTGTACTGCGTTAGCGAGTAAGTTCCTTGACAGAATTTTTACTGTAAATCTTAATAGAAAACATGATAATTCTAATTCAAACTAAATCAATCTTAATCATATACTGTTTGTATCTCAATTGTTTAGTAACTCACTAATGTAATAAAAAAACACTTAATAATATGGGTGGCACAGATACGCCATCTATCGTTAATACAAAAAAAACAGCAAACGTGAACGTATTACAATTGCAATAACTGGCGATAGTAAAAGCCATAATTTTAGATATTTGGAATTTTCATTTTTTTATAGGATTTATTATTATTGGGTTGATAAAAATGATAATCACTGATCGTCTAAAACAAGAGCGAAAGAATTTATTGATCATTTCCACAAATGACGTAATATCCATGTTTAAGTATTTATGCTCATATATTTAATTCATCTACTATATGTTTTATGTATGATATAATGAAGTAGCTGCGCAATATAGTCACGCAACTACAGGAACGGTAGATAGAATTCAAATAGGGTTAAATAAAACTAGTATTCATACTAGCGCATTATATCATGGTTGTGGTCTGATCGGTTTCTAGCATTACCAAGCCCAGTCCTAATTAAAATTTCACCAAAATTTATTTAACTCTCATTTTTCAACAATTTTCTTGACAGTGATTCGCTAATAGAATTATTTTTCCTGAGAAAATTATTATACTTTAGTTTTTTTTTGAATTTGTTCTCAGCGCTCTCTCAATCAGTTAATCTTAAAGTTGCAAAAAAACTGGAGTTACGACCACCTATTTTTATATAAAGTCGCAACTGTAGGTTAAATTTTAAATTTGCGTATTGTACTATGTATTATAGCAAATTCGTTATTAGAAAGCTTTTAATTAATTGCACGCTCCAATTCACTGATAGCAAAAGAGTTCATAAGCAATTACCTTATTAAGTAATAGTTTAACATGTCTATGGTTGTCTTATATGTTAAGGATAGTGAATTATTATAAACGACTATATAGAGCATACATATATATAACTTTCAAAAACAGTCTACATAAATTTATAAATGAAATAAACAAGTTAATTATTTGGATAACAAAAAAAAAAGACAAAAAAGCTAAAAAAAATAATGTTAAAAGTTTTTAAATTAAGATATACAATAATTTTATTACCTTTGGCTATACTGTAGACAATACTTCAAGTCTACCTTTTATTGCATAATTCAGCATAATTCACTATGATTTAACAAAGAGATGCTTGCTAAGAAGTGTTATTTTTTTTTAAAGTTTGCTTAGACCCAAAAAATTCTGGTTTTACAGTACTATGCTATATGAATACTCGTGTAATATTGATCCCAGAAATGAAAGTCCTCCAACAATGGTGGAGTATTTGAAATTGCAAAAAGCCAACTATTGGTATTAAAGGTAAAATTGCTATTTTTAATTTATATTTAATATTTAAATTGGAATGAAAAAATTAATGATTGATAATTTAATTAGTACAGTAATATTGTCTAAATATATAGTTTCTTATTTTCTTATAGTAGAATTTGAGTATGCATCTAAAAAACTTGATTTAAAAAAAATGTTAATTGAAAACAAATATCAATTGACCTGGCTTCTTTATATAAAATTAAAGATATTCAAGAAAATAGGAAAAGGTGAATTTACAACTGTGTATCATGTATCTTAGTTCAATAAAACCATATACTGTATGTTGCAATTAAAATGCTTGATTATTAAAGAGTTAAAAGCATTTTATAAAATTAGAGATGTAGATTTTAAATTCTGCATTAGCAAATAAATTCTGTAGCTAAATTCTTTACAGTAAACTATAATAGAAATTACGATAATTTTAATGCAACTAACTTAATCACATCTGAATAGTAAATAAGTTCTGCAATAGAATTTTTTACAGAAACTTATGATAAATTATGATAATTCCAATACTAACACAACATTAACCACTAGTGTATACTGCATTAGTAAATTTAATACCAGGGTTCTTTGCCTTATTTCTTCTTTGTTTGTCTTATTCCTTTTTTCAATTAATATTATTATTAGCATTATAATCTATCATTATTATCCGTTTTAAAAAAAAAATAAACAACCCACAAATCTTAATAAACCTGTACCCATTGAACATATTTACAACTGATCATTCATAAAATAATTCAATTATTTTTACATTTATTTTAACATATTATTAAAAAAAAAATAAAGCCTAACTCTCATTTTGAGCAATAAGAACAGCTAATATAAACAAATTTACAAAAGATAAATTATTTCCCTTTAAATAGTATTTATACTCTTATAAGTTCCTTCTTGCTAGCCTACAAATCATCAAAGTATAGTACTAATAGAATTCTGTAAATGTGTTACATATTAAGTCAAGTGCCATTTAAAAATTGCAAGTGGGCGACGAAGTTGCCCGCCACATGTACATTGCTAGTTACGTGTACTAAATCAATGAAGTCGACGGAATCAAATTCGAAAAGATATTTAATAGTATATTATTTAAAGGAAAACATAATGCAGTACAGCATTTTAACAAACGATATTATAGCAGATAGTATTTCTACATTACAGCATTACGGCATTACGGCTCACAGCAATTACGGCAAAAAATATGGCAATGCCGTAACCGTATTAATTTGTAAAATCAATTCTACCATGAACTATAGTGCCAATCGATTACCAACCAGTTTAAAAATTTTCTGATGTAGTGGTTACTTATTTTTGGAGATAAATTGTGCTACTTACTTCTGATAATTTGGTTCTGCTACTTTTTAGATTTTTTGGATATAATCAAAATAAGCATCCATAAAAATTTTTTTGTCATTGGCTGTGTAAGTTTCAGTGAAATTTCCGTGATATATGTTGTATAAAGTATATTCATGAAAAGTGTAATTTTTATCATTTTTGTTTTTTGTAAATAAATAACTTTCAAAGGATGCTCTGCTGTTGGATTTAGGGTTACGCTTTGCCATTTTTAATGATGATCTTTTTTATTGTATTTCGCGTTAAACTTTTGAATAGGAATTTGGTTTTTTAAAAAAATTTATTATTCCCATTTTTTTAAAAATTTTTTTTAGTAATCTTCTATATTATAAAAGTTATAACTGTCTGTCCGCTTAGCATTCTGATTGGTCGAATTTGGGTACCATGATCTGGATCGTCATCGGGTGATCTATGCATATCGGTATTAATTACCATTGCACAGTAACTAATCTATATCTATCTTCTATATATTATTAAAATTCAATTCTGACTGGTCAATTTCGGTACTTATGTAACCAATCGTATACGTAAACAAGTTCAGAAGTGATAAACATATTGTATTCTTGCTCATTTCAACAAAGTTCATTTACCTTAGATAGACAATGAATAGTTAATTAAGCTATTAATAAAAATAACATGTATATAAATTGTAAGTAATATGTATTCTAACACGCATATATCAAACAAGTGCTAAAATTTGATCAAAAATACAACCACTCGACGCGTACAATTCAATTTCAGTTATCGTGATCCGGTTCATTATTCATGAGTGCTGACTTATATTATTAAAAAAATAATATGTATTTGTTATAAAGATAAGTTTTCGAACTTTCGATTTTACCCCTTATTACTTACCTGATTAGGCTCTATAATAGCATATACGATACGTAATCACAATCAATAATATCACAAATTTCACGAGTTGAATTTAATAAATAATAAATAAGCTTGAAAACACCTGAAGTCACATTTTTTTCTCTTGGTATTATTCTATACTTTTCAGGTTCATTTCGGATTTTTATCTGTGCACTTTTTTTTATTAATTTTATTTTATTTTATTTCTAAATAAATTCCTTCATACTTCAGAACATATAATTTCATTTATCTTTTAATACCGTCGTAATTATTCTTATATATGGGATCTTTGCTAAAAAAAAAAAAAAAAAGAACTTCTTTTGGGACTATAATAGTCCTGAAAGCAAGAATTCCAATATGGTATGATTATCATGTGATTTACGATATATCGAGTTATCTACATTATATCCAAAAGTTGCTAAAAATATTTAAAAAATTGGTATACTAAAATCAAGATATACCATAGATAACTAAGGGTTGAAACATTTAATCGCATAAAATTTTGCTTCTGCTTAGTTAGAATAATGTTTGTATTAGGGTTTGAATGTGTTTTTGTTTGATTTTATGTTACATGACTTAAATTTTGATTTGACCAGATAGTGAAAAATTTTTAAGGGGTGATGCTATGATGTTTGAATGATGTTGATCTTTTCGGAATGGTATTAAAACCAGTTAGGTTAAACCGTTAAACGAACGGATAATTTTTTTCAGGCAATTACAAATAAACTATAGTTGAAGTTAAAATAAGTATAAATAAGGTAGCTACATCACTATGTCACGCAAAATCAGAATATACATCATCTATAGTATTAAAATTTTATCATCTTTCACTTTTAACCAATTTGGTTGGCTAATTTTAGATCATGTAATCTCTGTTGATCTTATTAAACTCCTAAAAAGGAAATTTCATGCCAATCGTTCACCTAAAAAAGAAATATCAATTATGATGCCAAGAAACGTTTCTTACAAGATTTTAATTTAATCTATTACTCGCCAATTATTTAAAAGATAGACTTGAAGTCCACAACCTCATTTTCTCTTTGCAGCACTCAAATTATTTTTATACATTTTAAGTTTATATAGTACATTTAATTTATTATTTCAATCTTCACCTCTAATTATTCTAATTAAAAAAGATGACATATTACATTTTCTTATTCATTTTATTTTTAATTTTTATTCCAATTACCGGTAACTATTTATCAATATCGTCATTGATAATTTTACAATCATTTTCCCATGTGTTCATGACATATCAAATTACTATGGAGATGAAACAATTTGGCCCATATATTTAAGAAAGATGTATCTTAGATAAGCAGATTGTCGTTAAGAGTTAAAATTATTTAGCAGCACAAAATTTCTTTATACTGTTAGTTTAAGCTAAATGGTATTAAATCCAAGTGGATTAAACTGTTAGGCGCATTAAACAATTAATTGTTAAAAAAAACAACTTTTTTTCTAGGAGGTTTCAATTTTTTGATTGTAATATATATATAATTAAAATTAAATAAAAACTTTTAATAAAATAATCTAAAAAAAAATACGAATAAAAAAATTAATTTAAGCACGTAGTACTACTAAAGTTTTAATGTCTAACAATTTGATTGGTCGAATTTGGTACCGTAATCAGGATCATCACCTGATGTCATCAGGTGATCTACATGCGCCGTCCCTTATATACTTCGATTAACTTTAGTAATAATTTATATGTTACCAACTACACAATCAAGTCCTCTTCGTGTTAATGACCATCATGTGATACATGTGTACCCATGATAGTACGAACAATCTAATCTTACCACGTTCCTACAAACTGCACCACCATTTACTGCGTTTCAGATTGGATCAAATGTTCATAATTAATAAATCAACGTTAATAGTTAAGATTTTTATGTCTATAATTTGTTATTTGTATAATTACTATAGCACAGACGTAAGGACGTGCCTAACTACCAGTTGTACTAGACATTTTTTGAGAATTTGAAGTTACGCCTTTTTTCTAATGTTTAAAATTTGTTCTATAGACGGAGTAGAGCTTCTGCCTCTGCGCAGCTTAGTTCAGTTTAATGTACGTTCAAAGGAACTTTTCATTCTTAGATGAATGTCATACATAGATTCCTCTTTATTAAAAAAACGGTTACAACTGCAAAAATAAGGTCATATGTTTATTTAAAACGAAAATATCAATAAGTATATCGAAATTTTAGATTTATACATCAAGAAGGTATTTAGATCGCATAATTTGATTTATTATTAGCAAGCATTGGTAAGTAGTTATTTCTTGATGCAAAACGATAATACCGGAGTATGTATAAATTTGGTAATAGATAAGAAAATCTTAGTTCTGATAGATTGATACGTAGAATCAAAACCATATGAAATTGCTTGAAACAATTGTGTAATACATGCACAATGTTAAAAATTCAATAGTCATAATTTTTCGTATTGTCTCTAGTATATTAAACATAAGTTAATATTATTTTTACAATTTAATATTAAAATTCCCGATTTTTCTTTTATTAACTGGTATTTGCAATTTTTCAATTAATACTCTACCAATTTTAATGTATTACTAAAGACATTGCTAACTTAGAAATCAAAATATAAGGAAATATATAAAAATTAGAAAAGTATGTGAGTCACTTAGCATAAGTAATATGAATTGTAATTGAATAGAATTTGAAACTACATTAGTATTGTATTTATCTTAATCCTTAGTCAACGCACTAAGAGTTTACAGCTATTTTTAAATAGATGTGAGAAGCGATTCTATATACCCATGTGGGAATCAAAGAATGTGAAATTCCTTAGTAAAAACTAAAAATCCGATTAGAATGGGCCTTGAAACCCCAGAAATCTGGTAATTCTTCATGGTATAGTTATCTGCATCTTTCCACAAATTTTGAAAACGGCTGCAAAATATATATATTTGTGTGTAAATGAAATCTTGGGAATTGGGAATTGGTAATTTGTAATTTTATAAATTTAATACAATTTGCTACAAAAAAGTGCTGAAATTTTTAAAATTTACATTACATATAGAGGGAACATTAAAAATATAAAGAACTTTAATAAATTTTTGAGAATGTAAAATGAAATTTGAATTTTAAACGTTAGTTATAACTTAGATAATACAAATAAGTGGTATAATATTTAATGTAGTTGAAAATATAAAAAAGCCTACCAGAATATAAGGCCACGCAAAGTTGATTTTTCGTTTTGTATTGCATGGAGACGGACGGATTTTTTTTTTTAAATTTACTGCAAATAGAATAATGTTCACATTTAAGTTTATACAAGGTTAATTTTTCATTTTGCACGTGTATCTTTCAATTATCCCTTTCTGTATTACGTCATATGTAAATATGTAAAGCCTTTATTTACTTTGAATAGATTTGATTATACTATGGTGGAAATTAGCGTCTAATCGACGGGAAAGTAAATGTGTCAACGGGAATGATAAAATCTGTGCTCGTATTAATGATACATGGTAATGTTATGTAATTTATTACTGTATTGATATTACTATTTTCAATAATAACTTTCTTCGATTTAAAATGGTAATAGCAACTGCTCCTTATTAAAAATATCTGGTATTTATGGTCTTTGCTTTAAATATTTTGATTTCTTAGCTGTTAGTATTGATATTTATCAATCTATTTTTGCATTTGTGAGCAAAAATCCTGTTTAGGGTGTCAAATCGTCAGAATCAAATTTTTTACAGAACTAACGTAGACGTTGACGGTAGTTGACTAATGGTTAGAAAATATATTTAAGATAAGATATTGTGATCTTTATTCAATTTTACTCATAAATTCATTCTTAAAAATCACTTCCAGGAACTTAAAAAATGCAACTGTGGCTTCTGATGGGACAGTATGGGATGTCGATAGTAATGAAGATATTTTTAGATGGAACGGTGCTGCCTGTATGAAATAAATAAATATCTTTTTGAGTCCTTCATCTTAATTTAATTTTTTCATATGTAATGAGATAATCACTGGCAAACTTAACCCGATTTATACTAATTTCGCTTCTTATATTGTTAGAACGAATTCTGCTGATGAAAATTTCAAATATCGTCGAGGATCATTGCTTAAATCAATGCTTTCTAAAATATTTCGCAATTAGTGTTTGATTGCAATTTTGGGATATCTTACTCGTCATGATGGAGGATTTGATGGAACTGCTTTTATGTGAAAAATTTCAATTTATTTGACTACTTTAGTTATAGTAAATGAAATGTTGTTTTTTTTATAGATTCCCTGTAACTATTACTAATTAGTAACAAAGATAAAACAAACAAAAGATAATCAATGCTACATATGATTGTTTATATGGGACACGCAAAGCAAACAATAGGTAGTAACGGAAATGTTATATGGCTAAAGCATACGCATATTGCGAGGTTTCTAGTGTTGTGGCAAAGGCTTAGAATTATAGACCTTCCCAATTTAAGCTTATTCGACATTTTTGTTACTTAGTATCAATGTTTAAAATTTAAATTTATGTTCTCAAAAGAGCTTAATTTTAAATTATTAACGTTCTCAAAAATTTTTAATGCTTATTATATTGAATTACCGGTATATTAACATTAATTTTTTAATAAAGTATATAATTGTAATAAAATATTCGATACAGCAAATTCTTTTCAAACTCACTTTAAATAACTCAAGTGCCTAGTTATAACTAAAAAAAGTTGGTCGTATTCAATACATTATTACAATAAATTGCTTTACAATAATAGCAAAAATTGCAATTAATTGATTAAGAGTTCAAATAATTGCAATTAATTGCCTCTACAATCAATAATTCGGTAGGCCTGAATTTTATAAAGTTAAAAGCTTAATAATGAAATAACTCACATACATGACTTCAGAGAAAATCTTACGAAAGTAAATTTGCTTTTTTTTTGAGCCTGTATTCAGAATAACGCACTGCATAAAGATAAACAAATTAGGCGTAACATGTGCACATTGTACTAAGATATTCATTCTTAATCGTAATTGTTTGATTCAGAATTAATCTAAGTTATGTCATATTCAGCACAAAAAATATTTAACGCACACAAAATACAAGTTATGCTTTGTTTTAACGCTCAAGGGAAAATAATTACATATAAGGGCCCGATGTTGAAAAATTAAATATAGAGCTTAAATTTTGAAAAATTGTACAGTCAAGGTTCCAAGTTTATCGTAATTAATTAAATTGCAACCTCTTAACATTTATAATTATATAAATGTGTTTTTCTTTTGATGGATTAACGTGTTACTTTTTAATCAGTATTGCATTTATTCTCCTAGGCCACGCAAATTGATTTTTCGTTTTGCATTACCCGCCGACCCATTTTTTCAATTTGTTTTATTTTTATTTTAAGACCCCAATTGTGCCAATTATTCGATTTTGGGCATTATTCTTCCCGCTATTCTCATCCGGTATCACCCGATGGAGACCTTAATTTGCCGTAATTGTCTGATAGGACTAACGGAAAAAATGTAACTGCCGTCCCATTTTGTTGATTCCTTGCTGTGCAAAATGAAAAATTAACTTAATTTACAGTAAACTAAAAAAAAATCCCTCTGATCGACCGACCCAAGTTTCCAAATTCCATGTAATGCAAAACGAAAAATCAATTTGTGTGATCTTACAACATATACATACAAAAATTCATAAGCAATTTACAAGTAATTCGTATAATTTTTGATTAAAAATCGCTTTTATTCTCAATAATCATGCAATATCACATAGATGATGATTGGCTCAAATTTTATCTAACGTATCATTCATACTAAAATTGGAGATTTTCGCCCAAATGAATAAGAATAATAATGTTAAGAACTTTAAACCCAAAAGGAAATTTTATGCAGGTGTTACAGCGCACCGGTTTGGTCCGGTTCGTTCAGGTCCTATGAGGACCGATTATATAGTTGATAGTATTTACGTCCCAGTCTTTCAAAAACCGTTAAGTAAAAAAATGTAAACAAACATCACATGATCCTCCTGTGATCTACGTAGCATTTTAGTCAAGGGACCGGTTAGACCAGTCCAGTCTCGGTCCCATCGGTCCCATTATAAAGACCGGCCCAGGACCAGTCTTTTGCAGGACTTGGTGATTCCCCAGTTACAACTTGTTACCAATGGTAACTTACTTGATTATTTACCAAAAAAAAAAAAAACCATAATGAAGACATCGATGGATTGAACTTATCTAAATTCAAAAAGATATCTCTCTTGGACTGACGAGATTTGGTAAGATTAGAAATCCTCTGGTTTTTATCCGAATTTGAATTAATGAGGTTTTATTTGTATTATAGAATTAAAGAACATTTTAATTGATGGCGGCAGGGCTTTACTGTAAATACTGACTTTGGAATATCAAAATAATTAAATGATACAACAGCTTTAAGCTCGGATATAGGAGGTATATCGAATCATAATGCTTTCTCCAGATGTAAAAAAGTGTTAAGCGCGACCAGAGATCCGATATTTATAGCCTAAGCGCATTATTTTGGGAACTTACAAGTGCGGTTTTTCCATTTAATGGACTTCTGATAAGGCTATCATAATAGAAATTTCACATAATCGAAGGGAGAGAATTATCGACAAAACCGAATGAAATTTAAGCGAACTTGAGAATTTATCAGAAGAAACTGATGATTTCGTAACAAATTCCATCGATAATCAAAGAACAAAGCAACATAATGCTTCTTTGCACTATACTGATTCTGTTTCTTCTGTTAATACATCTGAAAATTCAGATTTAAATATTCATCTTTAAAGAGCAATGTTAGTATTTATAATTTTTTTACTCTATTTGCTGTTTCTACCAATATAAAATTATTTGAATTGATTCATATTTACATGTTAAGACGATCTTATAAGTGAAAAAAATGATGAACTTATCAGCGAGTGAATATAATTGCCATATTTAAATTCTTTTTCAAGATCTCTTCTATTTTTTGGCATTTATTAACTATATGTCCTTTAACTTTACTGTAGGCATACTTTATTTTTCAAAGATTTCTTTTAGTTCTCTTTGTAGTGTTACGGGGAGAATTCGACAATCCTTCACTTTTCGATACAAGAGATAATAAGAAGGCGACTCGCCAGAGGCGTGACTGGTGATTTAACACGATTTATTATAAATATAAGGGGTTATGAGGGGAATCTGACTTTATAATTATATATGAAGTTCAGATATATAAGATAATCCGAAGATTACTCCCAGAAGAAGAGCTAAACCGACCTTCTTTTATACCTTACTAATATTATGGGAATAACAATCTAAAATCATACGATGCTTTACAGGAATTATGGGAATCACTAATCTAACAATTTAGAATATTATAGAAACTACGAGACTACAATCGTACGATACCCTATCTACGATGTTATCACAATTTGTATATTATACTAGACATTACGCCGTAAGCCGAACCCCGACATGCATGATCGATGGCGAATTGCCGATATGCATGATTGATTGTCATATGAAACATGGCGCAGTGTAATTTAAATGATCATCCGATATATCACGTTTACCCCGTGACAGTAGTGGTCTAGATCCTGGTGTAATTGTTTCTTCTTTGGGATAAATGTTTCTTTTCATCTTTTTGTTCTCTTTGTTCATTTATTTTATACAAAAAATTATTCCTTTGAATATTTTGACTTCGGGTGGTGATTACTGAGGAGGTGATCACCAGGTTGTGCTTCGGACGATCATGTGATAGTCCGGAGGCAACTCCTGAAACCAATTTTTTAAATACTGACACCTGGTTACGGCGAGTCAGACGCTTCACAACACCGTACGTCGTGCAACCTACGATCGGCTAAGTCGAAGAGGCGTTTATATTTGTCGAGTTGGGAAGTTTGGTCGTAGGTACGTATTCTTCCTGAGTTTTTTTGATAACCACAAACACTTTAACACTTATACTCCTTTGCCCTTTATATAAACCACGAATTGGAATCCACCTCTTGGGACCAAAACCGGACAAACAATCAACCACAACTATCCACGGTACGTCGGTAGAGTTGGACAAAACAACCACGGTATTTTTCAGTACGTTGAAAAATCAACCGGACGGCGTATCGGTACAATCACTTGAACAAGCAACTACAACGAACAATCGTACCACTTACAACACTTAAACAATAGATCGGGGTAAGTTTATTTTATAATTTAGTGAGCGGAAGGGATGTGAGTTAATTATTATCACCAAGGATGATTTTTTTTTCCAGGGCGCAAGGCCTTTATTATATGCTTTCAATTACTTAGACAGAACTATGGGTCATATCGCTACTTTATCTTTTAAAGCTACTAACGTTCCCATCGCGATTTTGATACATAAAATTACCGATATCACTGATAATACTGATATCTCTTTTATCTATTAAATGATCAATAAGACTTTTAAGACTTTTCGGTTTTTTAGGTCTTTTAGTACCGGTAAACCCAATTTTAGTACTGATCATCCCAGCCGTTGTTATGCTCAATTTTTATTTTTTATCATTATTTTATTGTTATTTCTTATTTTGGCATAGTCTCCAAATGAACAAGTCTCCAAACGGCTGATCAAATCTCCAAATGAGTGATTGAATCTCCAATCGAGTGATTAAAGCTCCCGTACGAATTAAAATTATATAAGGATTTAGTTTTAGCTTATGGAGGGGGGGGGGGGGG
>QKWP01000049.1:527061-584025 GCA_003550325.1 Gigaspora rosea | reverse complement strand
GTAGTTAACGATTGTAGATAGTATTTAGTATTATTGTAATAAACCGATGTATTGAATTATTTAATAAAGAGGAACCCTTATACTCGTAATTATGTGTGTTAGTTTATCGTTTTAAACCATTTAACCTTAATCAAATTTGTTCACGATCGAACTAAACCGACCCAATTTCATCAAGCTCTTCCAACCGATCGTAACTCCGTCAAATTCAATTAAAATCGGTTTATTTTTATTGGGGTTTATTTATGTTAAAATTTTTGATAAACTATGCTTTTTTGGAGGTTTTTTTGCATGCTTTCACTATAGTATCCTATTTCATTGGCAAATTAGATTTTTGATCACATGGTTCTTTGTTTTCCATATATAACTGTGGATGCAATTGTATACCCTCAAAAGTAATTTTTGCGTTTAACTAAATGGTTCAGTTAGTTGCATGGAAACTTTTTATTTCCTAAAATTCATTCAACTTATTTAAAACACCTTGCCGTAAAATTCACATATAAAGCCCAATATTTACAATTCAAATATAATAATTGATTTAAGATAATTTTAAGTTTTTATTTATCAATGTTATTTTATTATATACTGTAATTTTTCGAGTAATTCATATATAAAACAAGTATTAAAAGCGTAATAAAGAAAAAAATAGCTACCAATTAGAAAGCGAAATGAGAATCAAAGTTAAATACTATAAAATGAAACGGTTCAACTTTACAATTTCTTTATTATTAATGTTAACCAGTATCGCTATCATTTTCATTTTTTTTTACTATTGATATCAGATTAATATCGTATGGATGACCAAAATGTGGGATGTAAAATACCTTTTTATTATAAAATATACTAATTTGCTATAGCTAAATTTTTTAACCCATGAATTTTAAATTAGGAGGTATTTTCTCCAAACTTTTGTGTAATGATTATTTTATACGGCAGTTTACGGTATTTGGACCAATTTTCATGATAATCCGAGCATCAACCTAGTACATATTTTCAGACTGCTATTTCAGTACTCATTGTAGTTTATTGACGTTGCCTACAGTCGTGGTAGGTATAATTATATACTGTATTTTTGAATCAAGGAATTTGTTCAATTTTTATACTGTCTTCCTCCTCTATAATCACCTCCTCTATAATCACAAATCCTATATAATCACACAAATTTTTGAATCAAAAATTTTTATATAAAATACCTTTATATAATCACAAATAGAGTATAATCACTATCACAGTATATGGAGTGCTCCGTATTAAAAGGGCCCATTTTTACAATTTTTTGAAAAATGGTTTTTATTAAATTCATGTAAATTTTGACATGATTGATATTTTCAATTATTAATGAAAGTCGATTTGCATAATAAAAAATCAAGATAATGTGAAAAGATAATTACATGAGGTCTTTAACCAATCAAAATTGTGAAATTTAATTAATCCCAGACCAGTCCGAAAATCAAACAAATGGTTAAACTCAATTATCTCAAAATGAGATAAATGTAAAAATGGGCCCTTTTAATACGAAGCACTCCATATAATAAAAATTAAAAAATTCAATATATTTATATATATATAAACCCTCTATAAAATCACATTCAAAAATAATATATATAAGTATCAAAGACTACGTTTTTATCACCATAATTTGAAATCCACTGATAATCGCATTAGGAAAGTGGAATTGCAGATTTCATTCTATTCTAACCCGATCTACAAGTACTTCTGTTCTATTATAATTACCTAAACTTGCTAATGACCATTACAAAATTCATTATGTGTCACAAATTAGGCCCCCAAAAATTTACTAATGATAATGTCACAGCAACAGCATCCAATCAATCAATTATAGCTGATTTGAAAATTAGTGGGACACGTAATGAATTTTGATTATCATCCAAATTTCGGTAATGATTTTTCGGTAATAACAATATAGTTTTCGATATTATAATTTTTGGCCGATATAATCTGTACTAGCCGAAAGCATATTATTGAAAACTACTTTTATTATCGACCGAAATTTCTGATGATCATCACAAAATTCATCACGTGTCCTACTAATTTTTAAATCAGCTGTAAACAATCGATTATTTGCTGCATCAGATGTGATCGTTAGTGAACTTTGAGGTGCTGCTCTGGCAAGCTCGTAGATATCGGGTACAATTAAATTTTATGAGTAATCAGGTTTTAAATGATCTAAAGATTAGAATTTTCCTCAATCGCATTTTGTATCTATTTATACTAAATACTGATATAGTGTTCCAAATCGTTAATTGAAAAGCCAACTAGTTGGAAACTTTTCAACTAATCGGTTTAAAAAAAAATTTAAACAACTAATCGATTTACTATCAACTGGTTCGATTACAATTAATCGTTAGTTATCAATTAGTTATCAACTAACTATGATTTTATATTAATCGACTAAACAACGATTACTATTAATAGTAATAACATAACAGAAATCGCAACAATTGATTGGTAACTAATAGTACTTCTCGGGTTGGGATGTATGTGGTGTGCATTTTTATTTCAATTTTACCAGTTTTCAATCTATTTTACACCAACTGGGTATCAGTACTTTATAGTTGTTATTTTTCAATTTTCCTGATTGAAAATGACTCAGCGATTCTTGACGTAACAGATTATTAATAATAAGATGTAATTCATATTTAATAATTTAGTTCTTTTAGTATCACATGGTTTATTTTTTCAATTATACTTGAATCGTTCCTTTTTGTTTTATATATTATATTTGAATCGACCTTTTTTTTAAATCATTGCTAAATGTTAAACCCGTTATTAAATAATTAGATTTAACCATTTTTAATCAATTTTACAATATATAATCTATTATTGTATAGCTTGGATTCATTATCCGTTTTCATATTAAATTTAACGGATATCCAACGGATTATACTATTAAATTTAGTATCCAAGTGAAAAGTTCTATATTGTAGTGATGGGTAATTTACGGATTTATTCAAATTCTGTGAGATATAGATGAACAATCTACGTCTTTTTCAAAATTCCATTATATAATACGCGAAATATAAAATAGTATCGAATGAATATGACAAACATGTGAGTTTTAGCCAATCATCCGGTGTATGTGAAAATCAAAATAGTTGAACCATCTAACAGCTTTTTATGATTGGTTTTTAATCATTCTAACAGCTAATTATGGTTAGCGTTAAATCATCATTCTAACAACTTTTGATGATCAGTGCTAAATAATTCATTCTAAAAGTTCTTTATGATTATCATTCTATCAGCTCTTTATAGTTAGTGATAAATAATCATCCTAAAAACTTCTTATGGTTGTCATCCTAACGGCTCTTTATTGTTGTGTTATAAAACCATTCTAACAAGCTCTTTAGGATAAGCATTTGGTGTTTGGATTAGGATGGTTTGAGATATGTCTCATGATTTGTGAGACATTTGATCAAATACAGTATTTAAGAACATAAAATCAAAGTTAGCAAACGCGTATAGAATTTAAAGAAAAACATCATGAAAAAATTAATTGAAATCTTATTAGACGACATCTATATTCAATCATTTATTATCGGATTAATTTTAGCGGTATTTTTGTCCAAACTGTCGAGGCGGACTAAACTAGTAAGTTTTTTTTCGCATTAATATTTATTCATAATTACATTATTAATATAAATGATAATTTTGCTTAGAATGAACCACCCCTAGTTTATTATCGATTTCCAATTATTGGACATACTTGGAGTTATTTAACGGATTGCAATAAGTTAATCTTAGAGTCTCGAGAAAAGGTTTTATTTCTTTTTTTTAAAAAAATAAATAAATCAATAAATGAAATAAAAATCAATATTTCTTTCAATATATAATAATTTATATCCTCAATATTAGTATGGAGAGACATTTTCGTTATATGTATTTGGTCAAATAATGACCATAATCGGAAAGGAAACAACCCATGAAGTATTTAGAAAAGATCAAGATTTTAGTATTCGTGAAGGCTTTAGAAGTGTAATTAAAAATCTTTAATTAATTCAATAAACCTTTGAATATTAAATTACCATATATATTCTAAAGCATTTTTTTAATTTTAAAAACAGTTAGTACCAAACCATTTGATATATAGACATGCTGCTAATCTGGCCGAAACAAATGCGAAAATAATAAGAGAATTTGCCGCAGGGAAATTAACACATCTCATAAGTAGAATACAAAAAAATATTATCAAAGCTATAGATCTTTACATTGGCGAATGTGTTGGTAAGTTTTTAAGCCTTCGATTTTCAAGTTTCTCATACAAAATTTATAAGGAATTTTATCTCTTGTTAGAACCAAAGGTAATTCATGATCCACGTAATATTTTAGCAGATATTATTGCAATTTCAACTGCTAACATTGTTGTTGGTGAGGCAAGTATACGTGTTTTTGGTGTTTTTTTTTATATAAAAAATTCATCTTGTTAATTTAAGTACTCTTATAATAAAATTTAGGAATGTTACAATAATGAGGATATATTAGAAACTTTTAAAACCTTAACATCTTCAATTTTTAAACTTTTACAAATACCACCAATATTATCTTTTATACATCCCTGGCTTCATGAACAATTTATTACGTACGTTTTATTTTCCTTTTTTTGAAACAAAAACAAATCTTAAAAATTTAGAATTCAGTTATTTCATATACTGTAAAAAAACAATAAATAATTGTTTTTTTTTTATTGTCTAACAGAATTCCCTTAAGGTTTGGTTGGAATCCGATTTCAAAACATAAAAAAGTAATTCTTAACCGTATTAAGCCTGTTTTTGAAAATCGCCTTTATGATAAAAAGAGATTAGGCGATGCTTGGGTTGCACCAGTAAGTTATCTATAAAGTATATTTATTATTATATAAATATTTAAATTGCTACTTTTTTTTAATTAAAAAATAGTTAGATGCATTACAATGCCATTTAAATGATCCTGAAGTAACTCCTGATCTCGATCCAAATAATGTAAATTATGAATATATTGTCGATTCTTTCTGTGGAATTATTGTTTCTTCTATGGGAACTACATTAAATAGTGCTAGCAGTGTTTTATATGGTTTGTTATGTTCTAGTTTTATTATAATAGATTTTTAGTTATATATTTTGCTTAAATTTTATTTAAATTAGATTTGGTAAAAAGAAAACAACATTTTTGGCAAGAATTATATCAGGAGGCTCAGGAAATTAATAAACAGTGTAATGAAAATGAACTTACAATTGATGACATTGCCAGAATGATAAAGTTGGATAGTTTTGTTAAAGAATCTTTAAGATTATTTTCTCCTATTGTTAGTTTACCACATAAATGTATTTCTAAACCTTGTTATACATTTGCTAATGGATATCAAATTCCAAGTGGTAATCTTTTTTTCTTAATTATTATTCTCTTAATTTTTAAGTTATAATAATTCTTTTTTATTACTTAAAACTATAGGTCGTATGGCCTTTATAAATTTTCTTGATACAGATAATGATGAAGAACTTCAAGGTCAAAATCCTACAGAATTTCGTGCGTACCGTCATCTGGAACGTAATTCACCTGCAACAAAAGTTGAACGTAATTTTTTAACATTTGGAGGTGGAAAACATGCATGTCCAGGTAGAGCTTTTGCTGTTAATAATATCAAAATATTTATACATAAAATTTTGTTAAAATATGATGTTAAAACCAATAATAAGGAGATTGAACCTAAAAGATATTTTGGTCCATTTCCTCTGCTGGTAAATGATGATCTGGTGTTTGAAAATAGAAAAGAAATTGTAAATTAATTCTTAGTTCATTATATTAAAAAGATATATTAGTATAGTAGTAGTATAGTGAATAAAAAATAACTTTTACTATGTTTTAATTCCTTGTTTCTTTTTTACTCTAAATAAATATAATTTATATATGAAAAAATGTATTTGTCACCCTATGACTGTCACGGGCAATAAGGCCATTAAAGTAAAGTAAAATTAGAGTTAGGGTTAGGATCAAGGTTATTAGGTTTAGGGTCAAGATTAATACAGAATTGCAAGAGGATCATTTTTTGTTAGAAGTGCAATAGGTATTATCTTAGTAAAGTTTTGAGTTATAAATAAACCTGTGACAAAAAACTGTGTCGCAGGAGGCAACAAATACATTTCTCCTTTATATATTTCTTAATTACAAAAAAATTATAATAATAACTTATATACTGCAAAGCATCTTTACTACAAGTTATAACAATTGAAATAAACAATTATATTAAAAGTTATAATTTTTAAATTTTAAAATATATTATATTATTTTTTTTACCTCTATGTATCAACTGATATTTCTTTTTCAAGTTTATATATATATTATTAATATAGCTTTTTTTAAATATTTTCTATTAGGTTCTCAGTTTATGATCAACAAAACATTTGTGATAAATTCTCTTTTGGTAGAAACTATATTACAAATTTAAGCATATAGTGTAATACAATATAAATATAAATAGCAAATTATTTGTTGTATATACAAAATCATTAGTTATATAAACAAATTATAACAATTTTAAAAATTAATTAAATTAGTTTAAAACAATATAAAAAATTAATTTTTAATCTTTTGTAAATACTAGAAAAACAGGAACTGTTGTAAGTTCAAAGCAAAAATTTAATTAATTATAATTACTTAATATATATTAACTACTATATAACATCTTTATATAATTTGTAAAAATTAATTAAATTTCTCAAACTAACATAATAATAGAATAATTATTATAATAAAAAATAAAAAGCTAATATTAATTCCATTAAATATAGGCAAAACAATTACAGTTACCTATCTCTTATCCAAACAGGCTGTTCCAAGAGATTTTGTTCAGTATAGAGAAAGTTGGAATATAAAATTTTTCTTTCTAAAACTGAATTCCAATAGAAATTTGATATATAAAAGGTTGTTAAAAAAAAAGATAAAAAATTCTTAAGCCTGTTTGATACATAATCTGCTTTATATCATAAATATATATAGTACAAATTGTAAAAAAAAACTTAAAAAAAAAGTTTTACACTATTTTATTGCAATTTTTGCATTTATTACCTACTAGGCCACTATTATCTGACCCGGGTTATAGCCAATTTTTAATAAAATTTGGCAGCTAATTAGGTATTTAAAATTAAGGCAAGAGGTTTAATGAATAAAGCATGCAATAAATAAAGACCTTCTGGGTCTAGGACATAGTAGAGAATTGTACCATTAAAAGAAAAATTTAAAAAGCACACATATTTTTCATTCATAGTGGCTAACCTAAATATTTAAAAAGAACTACATTTAGTTATTTAAATTTTGAGAAAAATAAATTACAAAATTTTATATTATATGTAATTTACGACGTATATACGTAAATTTCCGAAATTAAATTTTATGTAATTTTTATTACATTATACAAAAAGTATTAGAGTTACAAAATTTGTATGATCTGAATCAAATCACTCTAAAATAAATAATATAAATTAGAAGCAATAGAAAAAGGAAAAGAATTATTGAGTAAAGAAAATGTATTGCTATAATTAACAGATGAATTGTTGTTTGATATATGTAATTGGTATCAATATCTACAGTCAGACCTCGCTATAATCACAAGTTGGTTGCACCCTATTTTGGTAATTGTATAGAGGTGTGACTAAATAAAATAACTTGTCATGGTCACATGACCAAAGGCCAATAAGTAATATATTTGCGAATATTTGAAATATGATTAAAAAATTTAAAATGTTTGATAGTGAAAAACTTTTGATCCAGTGGCCCAATTTGGATAAAATTACAAGTGTTTGACTCAATAAGACAATTCTAAAGAGACCAAAATCATCCATATTTAGCTACAAAATGCTAAGATCATTAAGGATTTTTTATTTAGATATTAAATTTAATCAATTCTTAAATATGTGAAGTGACACAAATCCTTAATGATCACAGGAGCCTGTGATTGGATTTTAGCGATCTTAGACTCATTAGAATCGTCTTATTGAGACGAACATTTTGGTAGTTGTTTCATCCAAATCGGATTACTGCATCAAAAGTTATTAGTTGTCAAACCTTTAAGAATTTTTAATAAAATATTTTAAATAAACATGAATATAAATATTGGCCAATCAGATGTTATAATCTATATTTAGTCAAAATTTGTGATTATAACGAGGGCTTTTTATTAATAAAATTGATGAAAGATCAACATTTTTTTTTTGATAGTGATTATATATGATTTGTGACTATAATGAGGTTTTTTACTATGTTTTAAATCTGTTGCACAATATTGGATACTTATATAGAGGTGTAACTATATAGGGTGTGACTATAGAGAGGTCAGACTGTACTTGGTTAAGAAAAAAATCATTTTGGATTTGTTGAGATTCTTCAATAAAGTAAGAAGGGATAAATATTCTAAATTGATATTTAGTTGAATTTTTGTTTGCCATTTGTAATCGGTATTAATATCTACTTGGTTGAGAAAAAAATCGCTTTGGTTGGTTGAGGTTCTTCAATAAAGTAAAAAGAAATGAATGTGCTAAATTGATATTCAGTTGAGGTATGTTCCTGTTCAATACTTGCAGTTTCATTAAAGTTGCTTTCAAAACCATAAATTGATCTATTGGCTGTTTTCAGTCCTCTTTTTTTAATTGATTTAATATAAATACATTAAAGATTATATGATGCACAATTTTTGCAAATATCTCCCTTGGAACACTTTATGTGTTTTTTTCGACAACTAGTACATGCTTTAGTCAAGTAGAGCCTCTTCATCGTCAACTTGAATAAGACATGAACAGCCATAGTTTTTTATGAGTAAATATTATAAATTATAAAAAATTACAATTACATGAAGTTTCGATTTACCGAATCTTACTCAAAATTATGCAAGTTATGTAAAATTACTATAATTTGACATCACTAAAGCAAAAATAAATAAATATAAATTGCCTATTTTCAAGCTGTAGTTGGTGCGTATAGTACAGTATGCAAAAATTTTTTAAGAATATTCTAGAACAAAACATAAAACTATTTATATCTTAAATTTTCCTTTATGAAACTGCCTTTTATTTTTTAAGAAAATTATTCCTTGCAAAAGGTTGTATATATATAGTTTATTATATCATATGTATACTGCACTATACAACTATATATACTGTACATACTGTACACTACAAAAAATTCTGACAACATATAAATGGCACATCACTAGCTATAGTATTTTATATAAAAGAAATAGATTAACAAATATATATAGAAGAATATATATAGGAAAAAGGCCAACAAATATATATAAAAAAAAAGGTTGCTTTATATACAAGAAAAAAAATTTGTAAAATTGATTGTGTAATAGCCAAACAAATATATTTATATTTATATATCACATGATCGGACAGATGGACAATAATCTGCAGACAGCTAGACAATTTTGATAATGGTCTCTAGTAGGTGTTGATCATGTGAGCAAAAAGACAGACAATAATTTGTGGACAGACAGACAATTTTGCTAATGGCCTCTAGTATACAAAGCACTATAATTAAACCATCCTTTACACATTTCATGTGATTATACTGGTATATTGTAATTGTGAATAAATGAAAATCATTATTCCAACCAAAAATGATTTTTCAAAAATCAACGTAGTGCATCGAAAAAGTTGAACGGAACCATCGCTCTCACATTTTATATGATCGTACTGGTATTATAAAACATTTTTTAATAAAAGTTGGCTAAAATTTAGAACCAATTTTACTTTAAATAGCAAGTTAATAATTGTAATAATGAAGTATTACCTAGGGTTAGTAAAACTACGGGGGGATGACTCAAATATTACATAAGTTTAATAGTAATGCAAAAATTGGAATTTTATATAAAAATCATATAAATTTATATATATCGTGTTTGATCAGTCAAAGTCTTGATTGTTAATTTTTTTAAAACTAATTTGTTTACTGGGATTTCTTTTTTTTTCGAAACTTGAAATAGGCAAAGGTAAATAATTAATTATAAAGAAATTTTATAGCTATTGTTTTATTGTCAAAAAAACTAAATCATATATAATTGTAAGATAAAAAAAATGAAGGTAAGAGATTATATACACGACTCAAAGCCTTAAACTGTTCCAAACTGAAATTATAAATCTTTATTTTAATTACTCAAAAGCCAAACCAGTTAGAGTTAACATAAGGTTTTTTTTATAGTGGCGAAATCTTTCTAAAGATCTTGCGAATCTGTGAAATCTGAAATATATAGGTTTCGAAATATTTTGAAAGTGATTTCAAAATATTTTTTGAAATATTTTAGTTTGAAATAATTCGAAAATATTTTAGATTAGGAAACAAAGCTGGATTAGTATATCTGTAACACTTCTGTAACCTGGGTCATACCAAGGGCATATTGGACTATATTTTCAAAATATTTCAAAATTTTGTATAATATTACAAGATTAGATTAGATCTTTTATAAATTAGATTTTTTTTAGTTTGTTTTTTGTTTTTGTTTTATTATTTCTATTGTTTATTTATTTTTTTAATTTTTTTTACACTTTACAAAAACACTAGCAAGAAACAACAACTATTCGGAACTTTGCAAGAACAACAATTTGACTTTGCGCACCAACTTAGAATTCTGACACTTTGCAAAAATACATAATTAATTTCTCTAGCAATTTCCAAACTTCTAAGAATGCTTTTTTAAAGAAATGATTTAGTTAGGCATAAGTTTTCACAAAGTTTCGCTTTATTTATTTTTTTGTTTGAAATTTTTTGTTTTTGTTTTTTTTTAAGCTTTTTTTATTAATCTACTTTATTCTGGCACTTGGTGAAACACAACTCTTACTTCCTAGCACTTTGCAAGAAAACTAACCCAGAGTTTTTTAGCATTTTGCAAACAAATACAGACTTTTCTGACATTCTGCAAGAACATTAACCTGGCAAGAATACTAACTCTTGCTTTAGAGAACTAGAGATTTGGGTCTTCATTTATTTTTTTATTAAGTTTGCTTACATATTTTGTTTTTTCAGTTGTTTTTTTTTTATTTATTTTTTTATTTTATTTATTTAGCATTTTGCAAGAAAACAATCTGACTTTACAAAAACACCAACTCTAATTTCTCCGAACTTTGCAAGAACATACTAGATTTCTCTGGCAATTTGTAAAAACACCAAAATCTACTTCTGATAAATGATTTTTTTTATTTTTATACTTCTCTACTATTTTTAGGAAGTATCTAGAAAAAAAAGAGAAATGAAGTTATAGTCAAAACAAAAGAAATAGCTAAAGTGAAAACGATAGTTAAAACAAAAAAGCGAAGATAATAGCTAACTGCATAGTATGTAAAAATAAGTGTATATGGCTATTTTTTTATTTTTCTTCTATAAATAGTAATGGAATTAGATGCGGTAAAGTGCGAAAATAGTTATAATAATATGTAATAATGTAAAAATAATATTGTAAAGAATATATAATAATTAAAATAGAATATATAATAAAATATGTAATATTTATTAAAATATATATTTAATTTAAAAATGTAATATATATAATATATAATGATAATAATAAAAAATATAAAATTTTTTATATTAAATTGCGAAAATTTTAAAAATTTTGAAATTTTGCAAAATATTGCAAAATACAATAATATGCGAAATATTACCCCTCATGACTCCTGAAGGGGAATAATTAGATTGAAATATATAGCGAAATATTGCAAAATAGATCAACTAAAAATTGCAAACTCTATCTAATTATTCCCCTTCAGGGGTCACAGGATGTAATATTTCGCATATTATCATGTAAATATACAAAATATTGCAATATTTCTTAATATTTTGCAAAATTTCAAAATTTTTAAAATTTTTCAATTACATTTTAAAATAAATACAGTGTGGGACACCATAAACCAACACCTTTTTATATGTATTTTACAAAAATTGATATAACTTAAAAATAAAAATTTTTTTCAAAAAATTTTTTAACCAAATTGTAGCTTTAAGGTAAGCTACAATTTGGTTAAAAAAGATTTTTATTTTATTTTAATTTTAAAAGGTTATATCAATTTAAAGTTTACTATGAAATTGAAAATTTGGCATTTAATATATAAAAAAAAGAAACTTATATGTAATTTTTGACCAATCACAATTGATCACATTATTCTAGCCAATCAGAATTGAGTATTTATTTCAAAATTTGGCACAGGAGTGTTGGTTTATGCTGTCCCGCACTGTATATTTTATATTTTAATAAATATTAAATATTTTATTATATCATTAGCAAATTTTATATATATATATATATCAATTACTAAGGGAAGTGCAGTTAATCATGTAATTAGGGTTTACATAGGTCCTGACCCCCTCCACCCCCTAGTGATAGAACTATTGACCAATCAAATTTAAAAAAACTCAAAACGTCATTGACCTGAAAATAAGCTACCCCACAATTAACAAAAGTTGCTACATAGTAAAGTCTAAATTTTACTGAGTAAATCGAAAAAAATCGATTAAGTAAACTTATTCAGCAGATCAAAATACACTTTTCACAAGATTTTCATAAGTATTAGAGAATTTTTTATTATTGACTTTTGATTTTTACGTTCGACAAAAAAATTAAAATTTTTTAAAAAAATATATTCGACGAACGTAAAAGTTAAAAGTTAAATAATAAAAAGTTCTCCAATACTTATGAAAATTTTGTGATAGGTGTATTTTGATCCGCTGAATAAGGTTACTTAATCGATACTTTTCGATTTTCTTAGAAAACTTTAGACTTTACTATGTAGCAACGTTTGTCAATTGTGGGGCGAATATATTTTTTTAAAAAATTTTAATTTTTCCATCGAACGTAAAAATCAAAAGTCAATTAATAAAAAATTCTCTAATCCTTATGAAAATTTTATGGTAAGTGTATTTTGATCTGCTGAATAAGGTTACTTAATCGATTTTTTCGATTTGCTTAGTAAAATTTAGACTTTACTATGTAGCAACTAACTGCGATTAACTAAAAATTGATTTTTTTTAATATGATTGGCTATTTATACTATATATATATATATAGGACGTGATATTTGGGGACCCCCACCCCCCTAAAAAATTACATGATTTTCTGCACTTCCCTAACCAAGTAGATATATATCGATTATAAATACCCAGCTGATTTCTATTGATAGTGATTATAATCGATATATGGGCTTGGTGCTGCGAAAAGGGGGTAAATTGACAAAATTCAGAAAATCAATTTTTATGTTCATATGGGCTATTCCAAAGAATTGCTGATATCTCTTGATCTACTGGTCCGTTTTGAATAATTTAGCTATCAAAATGTTCGTCTCGACGAGATGAACATTTTGATAGCTAAATTATTCAAAACGAGCCAGTAGATCAAGAGATATCAGCAATTCTTTGGATTAGCCCATATGTATAAATTATAAGAAAATACCAACTTTAAAGAGCTATACTACAAAATTTTATTAATATAACTGTTTTTGTGTTTTAAGTAAAAAATGTTCCAAATCTTATTTTAAATTGATTTGTTAAAAAAATTATTTTTGAAAAATTGTTAATTTAACCCTTTTTGTAGCACCAAGCCCATATATCTATAATAGTTAATAATCTATATATAACCAATATATTAATAGTGATTATAATTGATGCATATCTATAATAGTTAATAATCAATATATAATCAATATAAAAACAATTAATATTTTGATAATAAATCACTCGTAACTGGCCAATCAATATCAATTGCAAATTTTATAAAAAAATTTTAAGAATTTTTTATTAAAAAAAAATACAACAAATAAAAAAAACACAAAGTGACGAACATCTGGCCCCTAATCAGTACTCTAACCCGAACCCAAACTCTAACTCTAACCCAAACCCTACTCTAATCTAATCTATACTAACTAACTTAATAACTTCACTTACAACAATATATTATAGCACCATCAACACAATAATTATGATACCAACGACGGCTCCAACTACAAAACATTAAACTAAAAGTGGTGACGACTCACAAATCAGTGACAATAATACTTATAGTGACGTATTGTAGATATATAACAGCGACGAAAGAAGAGCATAAGAAAGAATAACTCTAATGGCAAAAGAATACCGAAGTACAGTAAACTGTTCCAATGACAAAAGCACTGAAACTATTACCTGCAAAAATAGTAAAGTTAGTACTATTTTTTGGCGATTTGAAGAGGTTTTGGCAAAGAACAAAATCAATTACGAAAAAAACCACTTAGCTAATGCACCCTGGTGGATCATTCCAAACCCAGTACAAGAACAAACCCAACTATCTAACGAAAAAAGCCCAAAATATTACCTGTAAAAAGAGTAAAGTTTAGTACTTGTTAGTGAAAGAACAAAATCAACAAAAAAAAAGTAATACTTAGCTGAAGTGAAACTTAAAGCCATGTTGAATCATTCCAAACCTAGTACAAGAACCAAACTAACCATCTAACAAAAGAAACCCAAAAATATTATCTGTAAAGAATAATTGTTAGTGAAAAAACAAAATCAACAAAAAAAAGTCATTTAGCTAATGCGAAACTTGAAACCTGGTGAATCTGGTAATAAACATCAAAATAGACAACTCCAATAACAAAAGAAGCACTAAAATGAACAACTCCAATGACGAAAAGCACTACAAAGGACAACTCTAATGGTAAAATAAGCATTGAAAAAGATGACTCCAATGACAAAAGAAACTTGAAACTATTATCTGTAAAAAGAGTAAAGTTAGTGAAAAAACAAAATCAGCAACAAAATAAAGACATGAAACTAGAAGTCCTTATAAGCATTCCAAACCCAAACCCAAAACTATTACCTGTAATACTATTAACGAAAAGAAGATACCGGTGATAAAAAAAAGAGCCACCAATTAAATATTACCAACAACAAAAGAAGAAACACAATCTGAAACAAGAAAGTACAGACCTGCACAATAACGCACTGAATTGGATATCACCTATATCGAAAGAAGAAACAAGACCTAGAAAGTACTGACTAGTACCCAAGAAAGAAGCAATGAACTAGCAATGAGGAAAAAATGGACGACGAAGAAAAAAAACACTAAAAGATAAACGACAAAAAAAATAAAATAAATGTTAGTCCAGCACTATAAAAAAAACAAATAACAAATAAAAAAAAAGAATTACTGATCTTTTTATTTGGATCCATGTAACTGGTGGTGATAATCACCATTATTAAGAATCTTAACAATCTATTTTAGATCATTAAGAACTTAATGATCTAAAATAGATCATTAAGAATCTTAACGATCTATTTAGATCATTAAGAAACTTAATAATCTAAAATAAATCATTAAGAATCTTAACGATCTATTTTAGATTAATAAGTTTCCTAATGATCTAAAATAGATCATTAAGAACCTTAACGATCTATTTTAGATCATTAAGAAACTTATTGATCTAAAATAGATCGTTAAGATTCTTAATGATCTAATAGGACACCGAAATATACATAAATAGGTCAGGTTAATTATAAGGTTACTAAAAAAAAAGATCTGCAGAAAAAACTTCAAAAATAAGCAAAAAAATTACTATAAATAAATAAATAGAAAAGATCTGCATAAAAAACCTCAAAAATAAGCAAACTCATACCTGATCTATCTATATATATTTTGGGGTTCTGATCTAATAATGATGCAAATATTTAAAATCTTGCTACCCTGGCAAAAAATTATGCCGATACAGCCATTAATAATATTACTTTTTTTTTTAATTTTAATGGTGAGACCTTGCTCTTATCGTTATTAAATTTAATAGAAGCTTTTTACAGTTGGAAAAAATTTCATTGTTTAAATCTAATGCTAAGAAAAAGAACTCAGACATAGCTAGGTAAACAAAGTAAATCTAGTACTTATCTGTGGCCTAAATCAACCAGAGTGATTAATAATATTACTTATATCATAAACAGATGAAAATCTGTTTTGAAATATATGGCAATTAATATCTATTAATCGCTATATATCAGTTTCAAATAAATATCGATTAATAGATGTATAGTGATTATATTTATTTACACTATATGATATATAAATAGTTTATAGGTATATATATATCATTAATTTTTAATTGATATATATTAATATTTATTTATATAAAATTTCTAATGTTGCAAAATGCCAAAAAAGTCTGTATTTGCTTGCAAAGTGCCAAATAAGTCTGGGTTGACTTTTTTGCAAAGTGCTAGAAAGTAAGAGTTGTGTTCTTGCAAAAAAATAAATTAATAAAAAAGTTAAAAAAAAACAAAAAAAACAAAGCAAAAAAATATCAAATAAAAAAAATAAATAAGGCAAAATTTTGTGAAAACTTGCAAAAACTTGTGCCTAACCAAATATTTCTTTAAAGAAGCATTCTTGAAAATTTAGGCAAGTATTAGAAGTCTAAGCTGGGTTGCAAAGTTAAATTGTTGTTTTTGCAAAGTGCTGAAAAATTGTTGGTTTTCTTGCAAAGGGCTGGTGTTCTTGTAAAGTTTAAAAAAAATTAAAAAATAAATAAATAAATAAATAAAAAAGAAAAAACAAAATGAAAACAAACAACAAAATGATAGATCTAATCTGATCTTGTAATATTATACAAAATTTCAAAGTATTTCGAAAATATAGTCCAATGCACTCTTGGTATGCCCTATAAGAAAAGTAGTACAGGTGGTGGTATGGGTTGGTGTCAGAAATACTCAAAATGGCACAGATCTTGTGGCACATGCAGGAACGTTTTACAGTAAAAATAGCACAGACATTGTGACAAAGAGTGGCACGTAATATTACATAATATAAAATAGTATGTTCAGATAACATGTATGTGTACGTTATACACGTGTTGGCTCGTAATACGTGTTGGCTCGTTTTGTGGAGAGCTAAAGATCAGTAAAGAATTTTTTTAAAAAAAGAGCAATATCTCATGATTTCACTAATGAAGCTTCCCTGTGTATCTTTAAAAAAAAAAATTCTTACAAAATTTTGCTTTATATGCAGTTAGCTTGTTTATCTTTTATTGATTATCTATGTAAATTTATGTTTTAATAGTTAATCCACTTAGTTATCGCGGTGGCACGTGAATTTATGTTTATTATCCATGCCAAATCCCATGCCGATTCGACTAGTAAACTGCTGTGAAATCTGTGCTATTTACAGTCCAATTGGTATAGGAATACGGTCCCTCGACCTACGTAGCTTACCCACAAAAAATTTCCAGTCCCGTACAAATCTGGACCTTGACCTGTGCCAAAATGACCCATGCCTATCTGATTCTATCCCATTCCTATACGGTACATTTTTCTAATAGAGATGACCCAGGTTACAGATATACTAATCCAGCTTAGTTTCCCAAGTCTAAAATATTTTGAAAATTTTTCGAATTATTTCGAAATAAATTACTTCAAAAATAATTTTTGCAAAATATTTCAAATTATATTGTAGTTTGCAAGTTCTTTTGAAAGATTTCACAAGTTCACAAGATCTTTTAAAAAATTTCACTACTATAAATTTGCTGATGATATTTTACCTTAATATTGTGCATATATTGAAGCGTCACTTTTACTAATTTACAAAGTATAGTTTGTTAAGTATATATAGAATTAATTATAAGATTGCATTTAACAATTTTAAGTATTTTTAAAAAATGAATTTTGTTCCTGCAAATACCAATATGTATGCAATCTCTATATAAACCTACCAACTAGTAGCAATAGAGTATAGCAATAATATATATTGAATCGGTGCTTGGTTATTATTGCTAAAAAACTCGTTAGTATAGTATTGCAGAGGTTTTTATTATAATCTATTTGATTGTTACACACAATTATGCATAACATTTTATTAGCTATATATATTATATAAGTTGTCCCTCTATAGTTTTACTAACCCCTAGGTATTACAAATGACATCAAATTATTACTTTCAAAGTAAATGATTGGCTTACATGTAAACCAATTATTTACTAAGATAGAATGAATTTTTGCAACTTATGACCAATTTATGATAAGTTTTATACATGAAATGTTGTGATAGGTTAGTGTAAAGGTTAATATATGATCTATATTCTGCATAAACCACCGTATTCTTGATATACAAATATATAAACTTCCTAACTAAATTTCACTTCGCTTTAACCATCCTCTAAAATCTAAATTATAAAAGTCATAACTGTCTGTTTGCTTAAAGCATTCTGATTGATCAAATTTGGGTACCATGATCTGGATCGTTATCAGGTGATCTATGCATATCGGGATTAATTACCATTGCTCAGTACTAATCTATATCTATTTTTAATTAAAGGTATTCAATTCTGCCTGATCCATATTTTCATATATATATTAGTTGTATGCATGTATGAACTGGATCCTGTCAACTTTTTTACCATACATCGTTAGATAGTGCAACTATTTGATCATTCATAGCATCTTTATGCGGAAGATCTGCAGCAAAAATTTCCTTGAAATTCCAAGAAAGGAAATTTTTGTCAACCCTTTTTCTTAAATAGATAGATAGAATTTGAAATAGCTATTGCTATAGCTATTGTTATAGCTATAGCTACTGCTATTGCTACTGAAAAAAAATAATAAAATAAAGCAAGAGAAACTGCAATACAATTTTAACAGATAAAAAGGTTTAGTTTTTACATTATCATCAGGTCTTTGCCTATATTTAAAAATAAGTCTCTGCATTTTGCACATTTTTCTTTTTCAGATTTTTTATAGAATAGATGAATTGATAATCTCTGATCATCAAAGACAGTACAAATGTTCGTAATGAAATTTGATGATCTTTGCTAAATTAAATTTTTTTTCAAGAATAAATATGCAATATGAAATAATTCCTTTCCTTGATAAGGCAGTTTGAGTTAATTTTTCGGGTAACATCACCCTTTCCCCTATTTTGATGTTTTCGATAAAATGAACATATAAAAAAGTAAAAGATAAAAAAATAAAAATAAAAAGACCATATAACCACAAAATAACACAATAGTGTGCTTTGACTTTCAGTCTAAATTAAGCTTAATTCAGGATGAAATTCAAAATAACTTTATGCGTTATTTCGTGCTTATACAGCAATTAAATAAAAACTAATTTAAAATAAAAAAATATTTAAAATAAAAAAAAAACTAAAATGAGAAAAAAAATAAAAACGAATTAAAAAAGATAAAAAAATAATTTAAAAAATAAAAAAAGAAAAAAAAACATAAATCATAAAAATATAAAGCTAAAATTTTAGTTTCTACTTCATTATCCTCTCATATGTTTTATTTTAGATTGTGATGGAAAGATTTAAGAAAAACTGCTAAAAAAGCCTCCAAATTGTTTTTTATTCAATTATGAAGAGTTAGTGAACTAGTATTAATAAAAAATATTTAAATAAACATTTCACTTTTTGGAAATAACCATTACAAACCAATTAATAAAATCAATACTTTTTACATTAATTTTTAAGCCATCCGACCAGTAATTTATTTCATTTGATGAGGGACAAAATTTGTATTCGACCAAATAGGAACCCAGGGAATTAGTAAATCCAAAATTCCGATTTGTGATCTCTGCATGCAATGATGCATATCCGATCCAGAGACCCATAAAAATTTTTTGTGTTATACAAAATCTTTATTTGCATTATTGCAAAATTTTATTAATTTGCAATAAGATATTAACTTATATTAATTTGCGATTTGTTTCAGAAAACATTAGAAATTTACTCAAAATTTTGTTCTAACCTTGCTCATATTTTATGTTCATTCATTTTCTCTTTCAGAAACTTAATTCAGCACACTTTCTGACATTATTAGCCAATCAAATTTATAGAATACACATGAATTTTACCCTTAAATATTTGGTTTAATTTGCATTATTAATCTAAATTTGCATTAGTTTGTATTAATTTATATACAAATTTTTACGGGTCTCTGATCCGATCACTAGATCATGAGAATTTTGGTTGTAAAAATTGTATATACTGTATGTACAAAGTTCTTTTCTTGAATGAATACATTATATAATTAATTAATTATTTAATTATTTATTTATTTTTGTTCTTTTCATGAGAGGAATGTAATGTTAAGGCGAAACCAACTGTATTCTGTGTTTTACATTACCTCGTTTCCCTCCGGAAGAGGGAGGGTTCACATAGTAAAATTTTTAAAAAATTTTTTTTCAAAAAAAAATATTTCGAATTGTTCTATGACTGTATAAAATTTTCTGAAATATCCTGAAGCCCTATGTATATTTATCTAAATTTTTTTACTATGAGGGAGAGGGAGAACCACTGGGGGTAATGTAAAACACAGAATCCATTAGTTCAGCTAACTACTAAATCAATTTATCTAACCTAATTAGCAACTCAAATATCACGATATGTTATTATTAATAAATTGAAAAGGTATGAAGTTTGAAACGAGGCTGAGCGAAGCGAGGCCGAGAGCAAGATATAAAAAAAATGTCACATTGTAATTTAATATTAAATTGAATTTTGAAAATGTCTAAGCTAAAAGTAATAAACTAATTTGTCAACAATGTTTATAATGTAAAAAAAAAGAACAGAGTCAAATTGGCCAAGCGAAGAGTCGTATAAACAGTGTTTAAAATTCAATGTTCTCATGGTTCTCAATAAACATTTGAGTTTTTTTAAGAACATTGATATTTAGAAAAGGTTCTCTTATTTGAGAACATTTTATCCATTTGAAATGTTCTCAATGAGAACATTTATAAAATTTTTATGTTCTATATTTACTGTTAAGAACAATAAATGATATAAAATGTTCATCAGTTTGATAATGTGGGTTAATTGTTACAAATTCTGCATAAATAAATATATGTACTGTACATATATATGTATGTATATACATACCATGTATAGCACACATGTTTAAAGTTGTACAATATAAGAAAATAGTCTTTAAAGGTTTTTAAAATAAAATATTCATTAACTATGCAGTGTGATTTTTATATAGAAAGTATCATTATTGTGTAAACTTAATATATAGATAATTTGGTCAAATGATATGTTGATACTAAGCAAGTAAAAAAGACACAAAGTATTTGTTAGTATGAAGATAAATAGTTAAATAACAAAGTAATTGGATTCTAATTTATTGTATTAACCAATAGTAACATTAGTAAAATATCATAGAAAATCTTGTTTTATTATGAGCAAATATGAAAAGCACTTGAAGTTTTAATAAAATTATTAGAAATTGAATTGTATAATACATTGTGTTACATTGAAAAATATGAAGAACTATATATAAAGTTTAAAAATCATTAATAGATAAGCACAAACTTAGTATATAAATTGTGAGTATAGAATATGAACATACTTTAAAAATTAATGTTCAATATATTTAATATATAATGAACACTAAAAAGTTTTTGAGAACAATAAAGTTTTAAATTATGCTCTTTTGAGAAACTAACTTTAGATTTGAATTTTAAACACTGCGTATAAAGGTTGTTCATATACTTTTCTACTTATATTTTTTTTAACTATCTTGTCACAAAGTGCCGAATTATTCTATTTTCATAAATAAAAGAGTAAATTTAAAATATTTAAAAAATTTTAAAAAAGTATTAAATTATCAGTAACTAGTAACATCATGATACCATCTGCTATGTCTAATTATTATTAGTAAGCTGCAATGGGCGGCGAAGCCGCCCGCATGTGCAATTTCTAGTTTAAAATTCAATTCTGACTGGTCAATTTCGGTACTTATGTAACCAATCGTATACGTAAACAGGTTCAGAAGTGATAAACATATTGTATTCTTGCTCATTTCAACAAAGTTCATTTACCCTCGATAGACAAGAATTGTTAATTAAACTATTAATAAAAAATAACATGTATATAAATTGTAGGTAAAAAGATTTATATATTCTAACACGCATATATAAAACAAGTGCTAAAATTTGATCAAAAACACAACCACTCGACGCGTACAATTCAATTTCAGTTATCGTGATCCGGTTCATTATTCATGAGTGCTGACTTATATTATTAAAAAAAATAATATGTATTTGTTATAAAGATAAGTTTTCGAACTTTCGATTTTACCCTTATTACTTACCTGATTAGGCTCTATAATAACATATACGATACGTAATCACAATCAATAATATCACAAATTTTTTCACGAGTTGAATCTAATAAATAATAAATAAGCTTGAAAACACCTGAAGTCACATTTTTTTCTCTTGGTATTATTCTATACATTTCAGGTTCATTTCGGATTTTTATCTGTGCACTTTTTTTTATTAATTTTATTTTATTTTATTTCTAAATAAATACCTTCATACTACAGTACATATAATTTCATTTATCTTTTAATACCGTCGTTATTATTCTTACATATGGGATCTTTGCTAAAAGAAAAGAACTTCTTTTGGGACTATAATATTCCTGAAAGCAAGAATTCCAATATGGTATGATTATCATGTGATTTACGATGTATCGAGTTATCTACATTATAATCCGAAAGTTGCTAAAAATATTTAAAAAATTGGTATTAAGATCAAGATATACCATAGATAACTAAGGGTTGAAAACATTTAATCGCATAAAATTTTGCTTCTGTAGTATAATGTTTGTTTAGGGTTTGAATGTGTTTTGATTGATTTTATGTTGCATGACTTAAATTTTGATTTGACCAGATGGTGAAAATTTTTAAGGGGTGATGCTATGATGTTTGAATGATGTTGATCTTTTCGGAATGGTATTAAAACCAGTTAGGTTAAACCGTTAAACGAACGGATAATTTTTTTTAGGCAATTACAAATAAACTATAGTTGAAGTTAAAATAAGTATAAATAAGGTATGTAGCTACATCACTATGTCACGCAAAATCAGAATATACATCATCTATAGTATTAAAATTTTATCATCTTTCACTTTTAACCAATTTGGTTGGCTAATTTTAGACCATGTAATCTCTGTTGATCTTATTAAACTCCTAAAAAGGAAACAGACTATAACTTTATGCCAATCGTTCACCTAAAAAAGACATATCAATTATGATGCCAAGAAAAGTTTCTTACAAGATTTTAATTTAATCTATTACTCGCCAATTATTTAAAAGATAGACTTGAAAGTCCACAACCTCATTTTCTCTTTGCATCACTCAAATTATTTTTATACATTTTAAGTTTATATAGTACATTTAATTTATTATTTCAATCTTCACCTCTAATTATTCTAATTAAAAAAGATGACATATTACCTTTTCTTATTCATTTATTTTATTCCAATTAATTATTTATCAATATCGTCATTGATAATTTTACAATAATTTTGCCATGTGTTCATGACATATCAAATTGCTATGGAGATGAAACAATTTGGCCCATATATTTAAGAAATATCATAGATAAGCAGATTGTCGTTAAGAGTTAAAATTATTTAGCAGCACAAAATTTCTTTATACTGTTAGTTTAAGCTAAATAGTATTAAATCCAAGTGGGTTAAACTGTTAGGTGCATTAAACGATTAATTGTTAAAAAAAAACTTTTTTTCTAGGCGGTTTCAATTTTTGATCGTAATATATATATATAATTAAAATTAAATAAAAACTTTTAATAAAATAATCTAAAAAAAAAGAGTTTCACTAAAACGCACCTATGGTGTTATACACTATGTTACACAAAACTATTAGAATAGCCAATCAAAATTTAAGATCAGGTGTAACAAAAATTCGTTTTTTTGTTGTTAAAAAAAACATTCATACTGTAGCGCTTATGAAACCACCTTTGGGGCTCTAATAAAAAAAATTTCTTGCTAAATTTTGTATATACTAATGCCCCGATAAAATCCCAGGCCTTACCCTAACCCTAATGTAATTAAAATTTATTTTTTGTTTTGTAAAAATTGATTTTTTTGTTTTTGTTACATGGATTTGCAAATCTAATTTACCTATGGTGGTAAAACACCATAAGTGCGTTTTATAATAATTGAAAAAAAATACGAATAAAAAAATTAATTTAAGCACGGCATTTGGACGTGCCTAACTACTAGTATGGTATGATTATCATGTGATTTACATGTATCGAGTTATCTACATTATAATCCGAAAGTTGTTAAAAATATTTAAAAAATTGGTATACTAAAATCAAGATATACCATAGATAACTAAGGGTTGAAAACATTTAATCGCATAAAATTTTGCTTCTGCTTAGGTAGAATAATGTTAGTGTTAGAGTTTGAATGTGTTTTTGTTTGATTTTAAGTTACATGACTTAAATTTTGATTTGACCAGATAGTGAAAATTATTAAGGGGTGATGCTATGATGTTTGAATGACGTTGATCTTTTCGGAATGGTATTAAAACCAGTTAGGTTAAACCGTTAAACGAACGGATAATTTTTTTTAGGCAATTACAAATAAACTATAGTTGAAGTTAAAATAAGTATAAATAAGGTAGCTACATTGCTATGTCACGCAAAATCAGAATATGCATCAACTATTGTATTAAAATTTTATTATCTTTCATTTTTAGCCAATTTTGTTGGCTAATTTTAGATCATGTAATCTCTGTTGATCTTATTAAACTCCTAAAAAGCCAATCGTTCACATTTTGAACTCCTAAAAAAGAAATATCAAATATGATGCCAAGAAAAGTTTCTTACAAGATTTTAATTTAATCTATTACTCGCCAATTATTTAAAAGATAGACTTGAAAGTAGAGTTAAGACTTCAATCCGGATTGATATTTTGTTAAACATTTATAGTAAAACATAGTAATTATATCCGAATGCATCCGGATATAAAATAAATCCGGATATGTAAAGTCTTAACTCTACTTGAAAGTCCACAATCTCATTTCTCTTTGCAGCACTCAAATTATTTTTATACATTTTAAGTTTATATAGTACATTTAATTTATTATTTCAATCTTCACCTCTAATTATTCTAATTAAAAAAGATGACATATTACCTTTTCTTATCATTTTATTTTTATTCCAATTAACTATTTATCAATATCGTCATTGATAATTTTACAATCATTTTGCCATGTGTTCATGACATATCAAATTACTATGGAGATAACAATTTGGCCCATATATTTAAGAAATATGTATCTTATATAAGCAATTGTCGTTAAGAGTAAAATTATTTAGCAGCACAAATTTCTTTATACTGCTAGTTTAAGCTAAATGGTATTAAATCCAAGTGGGTTAAACTGTTAGGCGCATTAAACAATTAATTGTTAAAAAAAAACAACTTTTTTTCTAGGCGGTTTCAATTTTTTGATCGTAAAATATATATACAATTAAAATTAAATAAAAACTTTTAATAAAATAATCTAAAAAAAAATACGAATAAAACAATTAATTTAAGCAGTACTACTAAAGTTTTAATGTCTGTCATATTTAAACGGTCGAATTTGGGCACCGTGATCAGGATTATCAGTTGATCTACATCAGTTGATCTACATGCGCCGTCCCTTATATACTTCGATTACTGGATTAACTTTAGTTAGGGTAGCTGCGCGACGCAGTCGCGCTAAAACCAGGAATGATACTACAGATCGTTTTTGAAAATTAATAGATTTTTATTTTAATTATTGCAGTTGATGCTGACTTGAGACCATTATAAAATAAGTATGATCATATGAAATTCTAGTTTGGCAGGAATAATGATTTTTTTTATTAATTCATTTTAAGAAAGTCTCAAAAAATGTAGTAATAATCGATGACAAATCATTACGATAATGTAATCATAGAATATTCGCACGCAACAATTAAGTATTAACAAACTGGCCATATATCCCCAATCATGTAGACGATCAAAAATGTTACAGATTTCTAGATCGTAGTAACTACTATTAAATGTCGTATCGTAATGCGCAGGTAACCAATTAAATCATTTAAACGGACGAACTATAAATTTAGATGGCACAATTTTCAAATTTTATAATCAATAACGCCATGTTTGCATCATATTGCATAATCGACTTATGATGTTACAGTATATGTAAAAATGTTGACTCCTTCCAAAAATGAATAAATGAAAACCATTACTTCTACTAAAAAAGGATTCTGCGAAAATCAGCATAGGCCACGCCCAAAAACATTAATTAAACCATCCCTCACACATTTCATGTGATCGTACTGGTAAATTGTAATTGTGAATAAATGAAAATCATTATTCCAACAAAAAGGATTTTCAAAAATCAACGTAGTGCATCAAAAAAGTTGAACCTTCTCACATTTCATGTGATCGTACTGGTATTATGAATCATTTTTTAATAAAAGTTGGCTAAAATTTAAACCCGATTTTACTTTAAATGGCAAGCCATTGATCGTAATAATGAAGTATCGAATTTTGATGATCTTCGGCGAAACAAACATGAAAGAGAAGCGAAAACCTTGAAAAATACAAAAAACGGCAGCCTAAACCTACCTTGGTGCATTAATTAAAAATGTCGGGAAGGCAATTTTGCTTATATATAACAACTTGAAACCTATCTAACCCTAATCTCAGATGGCCCTAACCCTAATGTTAATTCATAAAATATTTTTATAAGAATCTGCTCCGCTTTAGACGTCCCCTAAAACAGGTAATGATCATGAGAAAAAATGTACACCAATCAGCTATAAGATTTTGCCTTCGATTTAGATGCCAGTAAAACCATACACTTACGTTCCTGGTACTACACAATCAAGTCCTCTTCGTGTTCATGACCATCATGTGATATATGTGTACCCATGATAGTACGAACAATCTATTTTTACCACGTTCCTACAAACTGCACCACCATTTACTGCGTTTCAGATTGGATCAAATGTTCATAATTAATAAATCAACGTTAATAGTTAAGATTTTTATGTCTACAATTTGTTTTTTGTATAATTACTATAGCACGGACGTAAGGACGTGCCTAACTACTAGTTGTACTAGACATTTTTTGAGAATTTGAAGTTACGCCTTTTTTCAAATGTTTAAAATTTGTTCTATAGACGGAGTAGAGCTTCTGCCTCTGCGCAGCTTAGTTCAGTTTAATGTACGTTCAAAGGAACTTTTCATTCTTAGATGAATGTCATACATAGATTCCTCTTTATTAAAAAAACGGTTACAACTGCAAAAATAAGGTCATATCTTTATTTAAAACGAAAATATCAATAAGTATATCGAAATTTTAGATTTATACATCAAGAAGGTATTTAGATCGCATAATTTGATTTATTATTAGCAAGCATTGGTAAGTAGTTATTTCTTGATGCAAAACGATAATACCGGAGTATGTATGAATTTGGTAATAGATAAGAAAAACTTAGTTCTGATAGATTGATACGTAGAATCAAAATCATATGAAATTGCTTGAAACAATTGCGTAATACATGCACAATGTTAAAAATTCAATAGTCTTAATTTTTCGTATTGTCTCTAGTATATTAAACATAATATTATTTTTACAATTTAATATTAAAATTCCCGATTTTATCTTTTATTAACTGGTATTTGCAATTTTTCAATTAGTACTCTGCCAATTTTAATGTATTACTAAAGACATTGCCAACTTAGAAATCAAAATATAAGGAAATATATAAAAATTAGAAAAGTATGTGAGTCACTTAGCATAAGTAATATGAATTGTAATTGAATAGAATTTGAAACTACATTAGTATTGTATTTATCTTAATCCTTAGTCAACGCACTAAGAGTTTACAGCTATTTTTAAATAGATGTGAGAAGCGATTCTATATACCCATGTGGGAATCAAAGAATGTGAAATTCCTTAGTAAAAACTAAAAATCCGATTAGAATGGGCCTTGAAACCCCAGAAATCTGGTAATTCTTCATGGTATAGTTATCTGCATCTTTCCACAAATTTTGAAAACGGCTGCAAAATATATATATTTGTGTGTAAATGAAATCTTGGGAATTGGGAATTGGTAATTTGTAATTTTATAAATTTAATACAATTTGCTACAAAAAAGTGCTGAAATTTTTAAAATTTACATTACATATAGAGGGAACATTAAAAATATAAAGAACTTTAATAAATTTTTGAGAATGTAAAATGAAATTTGAATTTTAAACGTTAGTTATAACTTAGATAATACAAATAAGTGGTATAATATTTAATGTAGTTGAAAATATAAAAAAGCCTACCAGAATATAAGGCCACGCAAAGTTGATTTTTCGTTTTGTATTGCATGGAGACGGACGGATTTTTTTTTTTAAATTTACTGCAAATAGAATAATGTTCACATTTAAGTTTATACAAGGTTAATTTTTCATTTTGCACGTGTATCTTTCAATTATCCCTTTCTGTATTACGTCATATGTAAATATGTAAAGCCTTTATTTACTTTGAATAGATTTGATTATACTATGGTGGAAATTAGCGTCTAATCGACGGGAAAGTAAATGTGTCAACGGGAATGATAAAATCTGTGCTCGTATTAATGATACATGGTAATGTTATGTAATTTATTACTGTATTGATATTACTATTTTCAATAATAACTTTCTTCGATTTAAAATGGTAATAGCAACTGCTCCTTATTAAAAATATCTGGTATTTATGGTCTTTGCTTTAAATATTTTGATTTCTTAGCTGTTAGTATTGATATTTATCAATCTATTTTTGCATTTGTGAGCAAAAATCCTGTTTAGGGTGTCAAATCGTCAGAATCAAATTTTTTACAGAACTAACGTAGACGTTGACGGTTGTTGACTAATGGTTAGAAAATATATTTAAGATAAGATATTGTGATCTTTATTCAATTTTACTCATAAATTCATTCTTAAAAATCACTTCCAGGAACTTAAAAAATGCAACTGTGGCTTCTGATGGGGCTGTATGGGATGTCGGTAGTAATGACGATATTTTTAGATGGAACGGTGCTGCCTGTATGAAATAAATAAATATCTTTATGAGTCCTTCATCTTAATTTAATTTTTTCATATGTAATGAGATAATCACTGGCAAACTTTACCCGATTTATACTAATTTCGCTTCTTATATTGTTAGAACGAATTCTGCTGATGAAAATTTCAAATATCGTCGAGGATCATTGCTTAAATCAATGCTTTCTAAAATATTTTTCGCAATTAGTGTTTGATTGCAATTTTGGGATATCTTACTCGTCATGATGGAGGATTTGATGGAACTGCTTTTATGTGAAAAATTTCAATTTATTTAACTACTTTAGTTTTAGTAAATGAAATTTATTTTTTTTTATAGATTCCATGTAACTATTACTAATTAGTAACAAAAAACAAACAAAAGATAATCAATGCTACATATGATTGTTTATATGGGACACGCAAAGCAAACAATAGGTAGTAACGGAAATGTTATATGGCTAAAGCATACGCATATTGTGAGGTTTCTAGTGTTGTGGCAAAGGCTTAGAATTATAGACCTGTCCCAATATTTAAGCTTATTCGTCATTTTGTTACTTAGTATCAATGTTTAAAATTCGAATTTAAATTTATGTTCTCAAAAGAGCTTAATTTAAATTATTAACGTTCTCAAAAATTTTTAATGCTTATTATATTGAATTACCGGTATATTAATTTTTTAATAAAGTATATAATTGTAATAAAATATTCGATACAGCACATTCTTTTCAAACTCCCTTTAAATAACTCAAGTGCCTAGTTATAACTAAAAAAAGTTGATTGTATTCAAATACATTACTACAATAAATTGTCGTTTTACAATCATAGCAAAAATTAAATTAATTGATTAAAAGTTCAAATAATTGCAATTAATTGCCTCTACAATCAATTATTCGGTAGACCTGAATTTTATAAAGTTAAAAGCTTAATAATGAAATAACTCAAATACATGCCTTCAGAGTAAATCTTACGTAAGTAAATTTGATTTTTTTTGAGCCTTATTCAAATAGCGCATTGCATAAAGATAAACAAATTAGGCATAACATGTGCGCATTGTACTGAGATATTCATTCTTTATCGTAATTGTTTGATTCACAATTAATCTAAGTTATGTCATATATAGTATTGTTAGTCGAAATTGTTTTGAGCTATATAGAAATATTTCGACTTTCGACATTTAGCATGTCAAAATTCTAAATTAATCTCGAAATTCTAAATTAATGTCAAAATACTAAATTAATGTCGAAATGCCTAATAGTGTCGAAATGTCTAAATAGTGTCGAAATTCTAAATTAATGTCAAAATATTAAATTAATGTCGAAATGCCTAAATAGTGTCGAAATGTCTAAATAGTGTTGAAATGTCTAAATAGTATCTAAATGCCTAAATAGTGTTGAAATGTCCGTCTAAATAATGTTAAAATGTTGAAATATCGTCAAAATGTCTAAATAGTCAAAATGTCTTCTATATTTATACATTTAGTCAGGGTTCGTATTATTTCGCCGACAATCACTTCACCGACATAACATTCTACCGACAAATACTCACCGACAAGTTCATTTTACCGACAGTTTGTTTCACCGAAGTTCATTTCACCGACAAGTTTTTTTTTCAAAAAGCACCCTAACTTTAGCCCTAATTCTACCTAATTCTACCCTGACCCTAACGACAATGACCAGAATTACTTTGTCGGTGAAATGAGCTTCGGTGAAATAAACTGTCGGTAAAATGAACGTGTCGGTGAATAATTGTCGGTGAAATGTTATGTCGGTGAAATGATTGTCGATTAATTGATTGCCACCCATTTAGGGATTTAGTCATACGTATATATAATATTTATTTCGTCAAGCATTGACATTTATTTAAATCGTTAAGCATTTAGATATTTAACCATAATGTATATAGATCAAGCGTTTATACATTTAGTCATATAATATTTATTTCATCAAGCATTTAGATATTTATTCATATAATATTCATTTCATCAAGCATTTAGGCATTTAGTCATATAATATTTATTTCGTCAAGTATTTAGACATTTAGTCAAATTTAGAATTTCGACATTTCGACAAAAAATAATGTGATGTCGAAATATATTTAGACACTTAAGTGTCTAAATATTTGACTAAATAGTGTATTTCGACTAACAACACTAGTCATATATCAGCACAAAATATATTTAACGCACACAAAATACAAGTTATGCTTTGTTTTAACGCTCTTAGTTGTCAAAATCAGAGGTGTAGGGTAATGGAATTTATTGATTTTTCCAAATTTGATTTAACCTATATTTCAAGGGGAAATTACATATAAGGTCCGAAAAATAAAATAATTACATATAAGGGCCCGATGTGGAAAATTAAATATAGAGCTTAAATTTTGAAAAATTGTACAGTCAAGGGCCCAAATTTATCGTAATTAATTAAATTACAACCTCTTAACATTTATAATTATATAAATGTGTTTTTCTTTTGATGAATTAACGTGTTACTTTTTAATCAGTATTGCATTTATTCTCCTAGGCCACTGACCCATTTTTTTAATTTGTTTTATTTTTATTTTTAGACCCCAATTGTGCCAATTATTCGATTTTTGGCATATTCTTCCCGCTATTCTCATCCGGTATCACCCGATGGGGACCTTAATTTGCCGTAATTGTCTGATAGGACTAACGGAAAAAATATAATTACCGACCCAATTTTTTGATTCCTTGTTGTGCAAAATGAAAAATTAACTTAATTTACAGTAAACTAAAAAAAAATACTCTGATCGACCGACCCAAGTTTCCAAATTCCATGTAATGCAAAACGAAAAATCAATTTGCGCGATCTTGCAACATATACATACAAAAATTCATAAGCAATTTACAAGTAATTCGTATAATTTTTGATTAAATAATCGCTTTTATTCTCAATAATCATGCAATATCACATAGAAGATGATTGGCTCAAATTTTATCTAACGTTATCATTCATACTAAAATTGGAGATTTTCGCCCATATGAATAAGAATAATAATGTTAAGAACTTTAAACCCAAAAGGAAATTTTATGCAGGTGTTACAGCTCACCGGTTTGGTCCGGTTCGTTCAGGTCCTATGAGGACCGATTATATAGCCGATAGTATTTACGACCCAGTCTTTCAAAAACCGTCCTCATAAGATTAAGTAAAAAAATGTAAACAAACATCACATGATCCTCCTGTGATCTACGTAACATTTTAGTCAAGGGACCGCTTCGACCAGTCCAGTCTTGGTCCCATCGGTCCCATTATAAAGACCGGCCCAGGACTGGTCTTTTGCAGGACTGGTGCATCCCTAGTTACAACTTGTTACCAATGGTAACTTACTTTGATTATTTACCAAAAAAAAAAAAATCATAATGAAAACATCGAAGGATTGAACTTATCTAAATTGCAAAAGATATCTCTCTTGGACTGACGATAAAAATGTTATTCATCGAGTTTGGTAAGTTTAGAAATCCTCTGGTTTTTATCCGAATTTGAATTAATGAGGTTTTATTTGTATTATAGAATTCAAAGAACATTTTAATTGATGATGGCAGGGCTTTAAATACTGACTTTGGAATATCAAAATAATTAAATAATACAACAGCTTTAAGCTCGGATATAGGAGGTGTTCCTGCATATATCAAATCATAATGCTTTTTCCAGATATAAAAAAGTGTTAAGCGCGACCAGAGATCCGATATTTATAGCCTAGGCACATTATTTTGGGAACTTACAAGTGCGGTTTTTCCATTTAATGGACTTCTGATAAGGCTATCATAATAGAAATTTCACATAATCGAAGGGAGAGAATTATCGACAAAACGAATGGAATTTAAACGAACTTGAGAATTTATCAGAAGAAACTGATGATTTCGTATCAAATTCCATCGATAATCAAAGGACAAGGCAACATAATACTTCTTTGCACTATACTGATTCTGTTTCTTCTGTTACATCTGAAAATTCAGATTTAAATGTTCATCTTTAAAGAGCAATGTTAGTATTTATAATTTTCTTACCCTATTTGCTGTTTCTACCAAAATAAAATTATTTGAATTGATTCATATTTACATGTTAAGACGATCTTATAAATGAAAAAAATGATGAACTTACCAGCGAGTGAATATAATTGTCATATTCAAATTCTTTTTCAAGATCTCTTCTATTTTTTGGCATTTATTAACTATATGTCCTTTAACTTTACTGTAGGCATACTTTATTTTTTCAAAGATTTCTTTTAGTTCTCTTTGTAGTGGTCTAGATCTTTGTGGAATTGTTTCTTCTTTGGGATAAATGTTTCTTTTCATCTTTTCGTTCTCTTTGTTCATTTATTTATACAAAAAATTATTCCTTCTTTGAATATTTTAACTTCGGGTGGTGATAACTTGATGTTGCAGAGGAGGTGAGCTGAGAAAATTTCGGGCAATCCGAAAATGTGCACCAGGTTGTGCTTTGGACGATCATGTGATAGTCCGGAGGCAACCTCCTGAAGCCAATTTTTTAAATACTTACACCAGGTTACGGCGAGTCAGACGCTTCACAACACCGTACGTTGTGCAACCTACGATCGGCCGATTCGAAAAGAGGCGTTTAGATTTGCCAATTTGGAAGTTTGGTCGTAGGTACGTATTCTTCCTGAGTTTTTTTGATAACCACAACACTTTTAACACTTGTACTCCTTTGCCCTTTATATAAACCACGGCTTGGAATCCCACTCTTGGGACCAAAACCGAACAAACAATTAACCACAACTATCCACGGTACGTCGGTAGAGTTGGACAAAACAACCACGGTATTTTTCAGTACGTTGAAAAATCAACCGGACGGCGTATCGGTACAATCACTTGAACAAGCAATTACAACGAACAATCGTACCACTTACGCCACTTAAGCGATAGATCGGGTAAGTTTATTTTATAATTTAGTGAGCGGAAGGGATGCGAGTTAATTATTTTCACCAATGAATTTTTTTTTTTCCAGGGCGCAAGTCCTTTATTATATACTTTCAATTACTTAGACAGAATTATGGGTCATATCGCTACTTTATCTTTTAAAGCTACTAACGTTCCCATCGCGATTTTGATACATAAATACCGATATCACTGATAATACTGATATCTCTTTTATCTATTAATGATCATTAAGACTTTTAAGACTTTTCGGTCTTTTAGGTCTTTTAGTACCAATTTTATAAGCAATCAGGTTTTAAATGATCTAAAGATTAGAATTTTCCTCAATCGCATTTTGTATCTATTTACGCTAAATACCGATATAGTGTTCCAAATCGTTAATTGAAAAGCCAACTAGTTGGAAACTTTTCAACTAATTGATTTAAAAAAAAATTTAAACAACTAATCGATTTACTATCAACTGGTTCGATTACAATTAATCGTTAGTTATCAACTAGTTATCAACTAACTATGATTTTATATTAATCGACTAAACAACGATTACTATTAATAGTAATAACATAACAGAAATCGCAACAATTGATTGGTAACTAATAGTACTTCTCGGGTTGAGATGTATGTGGTGTGCATTTTTATTTCAATTTTGCCAGTTTTCAATCTATTTTACACCAACTGGGTATCAGTACTTTATAGTTGTTATTTTTCAATTTTCCTGATTGAAAATGACTCAGCAATTCTTGACGTAACAGATTATTAATAATAAGATGTAATTCATATTTAATAATTTTAGCTCTTCTAGTATCACATGATTTATTTTTTCAATTATACTTGAATCATTCCTTATATATTATATTTGAATCGACCTTTTTTTTAAATCATTGCTAAATGTTAAACCTGTTATTAAATAATTAGATTTACCCATTTTTAATCAATTTTACAATATATAATCTATTATTGTAGTGCTTGGATTCATTATCCGTTTTCATATTAAATTTAACGGATATCCAACGGATTTTACTATTAAATTTAGTATCCAAGTGAAAAGTTCTATATTGTAGTGATGGGTAATTTACGGATTTATTCAATATTCTGTGAGATATAGATGAACAATCAACGTCTTTTTCAAAATTCCATTATATAATACGAAATATAAAATAGTATCGAATGAATATGACAATCATGTGAGTTTTAGCCAATCATCCGGTGTATGTGAAAATCAAAATAGTCGAACCAAGCAACCATTCTAACATTATACATAGGAACCGCATAAAAATTCCGCAGACACGTGATTTCGAACCAATTATGGCACAGGATCAGGTGTAACGTGAAAACGAAGCAAAACAGCCGGCTTTTTCAAAAATCGTCTATAACGCAAAATTTGGCTTACACAACCACCTTCTGCGTCTTAACAAAAAAATTTCTTGCAAAATTTTGCTATATATTAGGCTTTTGCTAGAGTCGTCCGAACGCTCACCCTTACCCTAATATCGAAAGTTAGCTTTTTAATCGAAAAACGCAATGACGCGTCGCGATTGTTTTTCAGCCAATAGAATTTTAGAGCATATCATCACGTGTCTGCGATATTTTATGCGGTTCCTATGTATGATCATTCTAACTGATTAGTTTTTAATCATTCTAAAGCTAATTATGGTTAACGTTAAATCATCATTCTAACAACTTTTGATGATCAGTGCTAAATAATTCATTCTAAAAGTTCTTTATGATTAGTGTTAAAAAATAATCATGCTATCGGCTCTTTATAGTTAGTGATAAATAATTATTCTAAAAACTTCTTATGGTTGTCATCCTAACGGCTCTTTATTGTTGTGTTATAAAACCATTCTAACAAGCTCTTTAGGATAAGCATTTGGTGTTTGGATTAGGATGGTTTGAGATATGTCTCATATGATTCGTGAGACATTTGATCAAATACAATATTTAAGAACATAAAATCAAAATTAGCAAACGTGTATAGAATTTAAAGAAAAACATCATGAAAAAATTAATTGAAATCTTATTAGACGACATCTATATTCAATCATTTATTATCGGATTAATTTTTAGCAGTATTTTTGTCCAAACTGTCGAGGCGGACTAAACTAGTAAGTTTTTTTTTCGCATTAATATTTATTCATAATTACATTATTAATACTAGAAAAACAGACACTGTTAATGTCCGGAGCTAGGAATTTATTTTTGGCTATTAGCTAAAAATAGAACCGATTAATTAGATAAATTGATGATCATCTGATCTAAAAATAGATGCGGACAAGATCACACACAAAATCTGGTCTATCACTACACCATAGATCGTCCTCCGCTACGCTCCGGACAATAAATGATAATTTTGCTTAGAATGAACCACCCCTAGTTTATTATCGATTTCCAATTATTGGACATACTTGGAGTTGTTTAACGAATTGCGATAAGTTAATCTTAGAGTCTCGAGAAAAGGTTTTATTTCTTTTTTTAAAATAAATAAATCAATAAATGAAATAAAAACCAATATTTCTTTCAATATATAATAATTTATATTTTCAATAATAGTATGGAGAGACATTTTCTTTATATGTATTTGGTCAAATAATGACCATAGTCGGAAAGGAAACAACCCATGAAGTATTTAGAAAAGATCAAGATTTTAGTTTTCGTGAAGGCTTTAGTAAAGTAATTAAAAATCTTTAATTAATTCAATAAACCTTTGAATATTAAATTACCATATATATTCAAAAACAATTTTTTAATTTTAGAAACAGCAAATACTGAACCATTTGATATATAGACATGCTGCTAATCTGTCCGAAACAAATGAGAAAATAGTAAAAGAATTTGTCTCACGAAAATTAACACATCTCATAAGTAGATTACAAAAAAATATTATCAAAGCTATAGATCTTTGCATTGGTGAATGTGTTGGTAAGTTTTTAAGCCTTCGATTTTCAAGTTTCTCATACAAAATTTATAAGGAATTTTATTCTTGTTAGAACCAAAGGTAATTCATGATCCACGTAATACTTTAGCAGATATTATTGCAATTCCAGCTGCTAACATTGTTGTTGGTGAGGCATGTATACGTGTTTTTGGTTTTTTTTTTTATATAAAAATTCATCTTGTTAATTTAAGTACTCTTATATAATATATTAGAAACTTTTAATAACTTAGCATCTTCAATTTTAATACTTTTAAAAATACCACCAATTTTATCTTTTATACTCCCTGGCTTCATGAACAATTTATTACGTACGTTAATTTCCTTTTTTAAACAAAAACAAATCTTAAAAATTTAGAATTCAGTTATTTCATATACTGTAAAAAATAACAATAAATAATTTGTTTTTTTTTTATTGTCTAACAGAATTCCCTTAAGGTTTGGTTGGAATCCGATTTCAAAACATAAAAAAGTAATTCTTAACCGTATTAAGCCTGTATTGAAAAACGCCTTTATGATAAAAAGAGATTAGGCGATGCTTGGGTTGCACCAGTAAGTTATCTATAAAGTGTATTTATTATTATTTAAATATTTAAATTGCTACTTTTTTTATTTAAAAAATAGTTAGATGCATTACAATGCCATTTAAATGATCCTGCAGTGACTCCTGATCTCGATCCAAATAATGTAAATTATGATTATATTGTCGATTCTATCTGTAGAATGATTTTTTCTGCTATGGTAACTACATCTAATGGTGCTAGCAGTGTTTTATATGGTTTGCTATGTTCTAGTTTTATTAGTTTTATTATAATAGAATTTTAGTTATATATTTTACTTAAATTTTATTTAAAATTAGATTTGGTAAAAAGAAAACAACATTTTTGGCAAGAATTATATCAGGAGGCTCAGGAAATTAATAAACAGTGTAATGGAAATGAACTTACAATTGATGACATTGCCAGAATGATAAAGTTGGATAGTTTTGTTAAAGAATCTTTAAGATTTCTTGCTCCTATAGTTGGTATACCACATAAATGTATTTCTAAATCTTGTTATACATTTGCTAATGGATATCAAATTCCAAGTGGTAATCTTTTTTTCTTGATTATTATTCTCTTAATTTTTAAGTTATAATAATTCTTTTTTATTACTTAAAACTATAGGTCGTATGGTCTTTATCAATTTTCTTGATACATATAAGATGAAGAGCTTCAAGGTCAAAATCCTACAGAATTTCGTGCATACCGTCATCTGGAACGTAATTCACCTGCAACAAAACTTGAACGTAATTATTTATCATTTGGAGGTGGAAAACATGCATGTCCAGGAAGAACTTTTGCTGTTAATCAAATCAAAATATATATACATAAAATTTTGTTAAAATATGATGTTAGAACCAATAATAAGGAGATTGAATCTAAAAGAAGATATTTTGGTCCATTTTCTCTGCTAGTAAATGTTGATCTGGTGTTTGAAAATAGGAAAGAAATTGTAAATTAATTTTTAGTTCATTATATTAAAAAGATATATTAGTATAGTGAACAAAAAATAACTTTTACTATATTTTTAATTTCTTGTTTCTTTTTTACTCTTAATAAATTTTTTTTTTAAAAACTTTTAAGGCCAGATACTATGGCCAGGATTTTATTATGAGTTATCGGACGTAATATTTATTACATAAATAAGGATACAACTAGCCACACGTGCACTTTTGGTGCCTAATTTAAGTAGTCCGCCCAGAGGTTCTATACTAGCTGCCATACCTACAACCCAACTACGGGAATTGCCTATTTAAACCCTCTGGTTCACGCTCTTCCTATTACTACCCAATTCACTGCTCAAGCGCAGATATTATAGGGCCCAACTCTTTTAGATTAATCAATGGCCTAAGGGCTACTTTACCCTCGTACCTATTGCCTACCATTGTCCTGCTGTGTCCCATTTCACATCAAATACAGATTTTAGTAACAAGGTACCAAGCCGCTTGCCCTTATTAGGTTCATTTTGATCCCGACCACCCACCTTCTTTTGGTAGTGCCATTGTAGATCTTCACTATTACCTCCTAATTCGGAACTTGCCAAACGGGTTTTCATGTCTCCAGTTCCCTGGATTTTGCGGTGTAACAATAACACCATTGCGCCGTAGCTCCCATTCGAGATGGTGGAACCAAGGTAACAGGTTTTTGCAACCCAACCGATCTGAGCCACATAGTTACCGAACACAGGCCTATTGTTCAAAGCGTCAACAGTGGGATTCGAACTGTCGACCTGCCACTTGGGGGTGACACCTTGACAACTTCTCTAAGGCGCCACACCCATTTACTCTTAATAAATATAATTTATATATTTCTTAATTACAAAAAAATTATAATAACTTATATATTGCAAAGTATCTTTGCTACAAGTTATAACAATTGAAATAAACTATTATATTAAGAGTTATAATTTTCTAATTTTAAAATATATTATTTTATTTTTTTTACCTCTATGTATCAACTGATATTTCTTTTCAAGTTTATATATATATTAGTAATATAGCTTTTTTTTAAATATTTTCTATTAGGTTTTTAATTTATGATCAACAAACCATTTGTGATAAATTCTCTTTTGGTAGAAACTATATTACAAATTTAAGGGTATAGTGTAATACAATATAAATATAAATAGCAAATTATTTGTTGTATATACAAATATTATCAGTTTATTTAATCAAGTTATATAACAATTTAAAATTAAATTAAATTAGACGAAAACAATATAAAAAATTAATTTTTTATCTTTTGTAAATACTAGAAATACATGAACTGTTGTAAGTTCAGAACAAAAATTTAATTAATTATAATTACTTAATATATATTAACTACTATATAACATCTTTATATAATTTGTAAAATTAATTAAATTTCTCAAACTAACGTGGTGATATAATAATTATTATAATAAAAAATAAAAAGCTAATATTAATTCTATTAAATTTAGGCAAATAATTGCTATCACCTCTCTTTTATCCAAACAGGCTGTCCTAAGAGATTTTGTTTAGTATAGAAAAAGTCCGAAAATAAAATTTTTCTTTCTAAACTAAACTCTAATAAAAATTTGGTATATAAAAAGTTATTAAAAAAAAACAAAAAAAAAATAATAAAAAATTGGTAGGCCCATTTTATACATAATCTGCCATATATCATAAATATATATAGTACAAATTGTAAAAAAAAACTTGAAAACCCCCGTTTTATACTATTTTATCACAATTTTTGCATTTATTACCTACTAGGTCACTATTATCTGACCCAGGTTATGGCCCAGTTTTTAATAAACTTTGGCAGCTTATAAGGTATTTAAATTAAGGTAAAAGGTTCAACGAATAATGCATACAATAAATAAAGACCTTCTGGGTCTAGGACATAGTAGAGAATTGTACCATTAAAAGAAAAATTTAAAAAGCACACATATTTTTCATTCATAGTGGCTAACCTAAATATTTAAAAAAACTATATTTAGTTATTGTAAATTTTGAGAAAAATAATTACAAAATTTTACATTTCATGTAATTNTAAAATTTTAAATATTGATTTTAGCCATATCTTTTCTAAGTAAAAAATATTCTTTAAGTTTTGTTTTAGTAACTTTGTTATAAAATTTTTTTAAAATCATTAGAAAACTTTAATATAATAAATGTTTAAAGTTCTTGTATTGGCATTTTTACTATTAAAATTTTTCTTTAGATTTTTTCAAATTTTATATGTTCCCGTCTATAAAAAAAATCTTTACTTCTAATACAAGTCTTAATTTTTACAAGTAAATCATTAAAGTTGCAATAATGAAAGTTGTCATCCTTTATATAAACTACAATATTGTCTTAAGAACTATAGTTCTAAAACTAAAACTAAATAAGATCGCAGAAAAATTGTAATAAAATTTTTTAAAAAATTTTTTTCTTAAAATTATCTATTTTCAGCTTATATGTAACTATAATTTATTTTCTTATAATATAAAAACTAATTTTGCAAAAAAGTAATCCTTATTTTCAAATATAATTGTACAAAGTTTTATTTAATTATTTTAGTATTTTAAAAAAGTAAATCAGAGCTAAAAAAGTGCTAAAACGCAGGCAAATTTGCCTGTGTTCTACTACAATCTAAGGGATATATAAGTTTCAGAAAATTAAATTTTATGTAATTTTCATTACATTATATATAAAGTATTAGTGTTACAAAAATTTGTACGATCTGAATTGAATCACTCTAAAATGAATAATATAAATTAGAAGCAATAGAAAAAGAAAAAAATTATTGAGTATTGCTATAATTAATAGATGAGTTGTTGTTTGACATGTGTAATTGGTATCAATATCTACTTGGTTGAAAAAGAAATCACTTTGGATTTGTTGAGGTTCTTCAATAAAGCAAGAAAGAATAAATGATCAAATTGATATTTAGTTGAATTTTGTTTTCCATTATGTAATCAGTATCAATATCTACTTGGTTGAGAAAAAAATTGGTTTGGTTTGGTTGAGGTTCTTCAATAAAGTAAAAAGGAATAAATGTGCTAAATTAATATTCAGTTGAGGTGTGTTCCTGTTCGATACTTGCGGTTTTATTGAAGACACTTTCAAAACTATAAATTGATCTATTGGCTGTTCACAGATCTCTTTTTTTAATCGATTTGATATAAATATATTGAAGATTATATAATGTACATTTTGCAAATATCTTCCTTAGAACACTTTAACACTTTATGTGTTTTTTTGACAACTAGTACATGCTTTAGTCAAGTAAGGGCCTCTTCATCGTCAACTTGAATAAAACATGATCAGCTATAGTTTTTTATGAGTAAATATTATAAATAATAAAAAATTACAATTACATAAAATTTTGATTTACTGAATCTTATTCAAATTACACAAATTATATAAAATTACTGTAATTTAACATCTCTTAAGGAAAAATAAATAAATATAAATTGCCCATTTTCAAGCTGTGGATAGTGCATATAGTACAGTATACAAAATTTTTTTTGGAATATTCTAGAACAAATATAAACCTATTTATATCTTAAATTTTCCCCTATGAAACTGCCTTTTATTTTCTAAGCAAATATTTCTTGCAAAAGTTTGTATATATATATAGTTTATTATATCATATGCATACTGCACTGTACAACTATACATACTGTACGTACTGTATGCTAAAAAAATTCAGACAACATATAAATGGCATATCACTAGCTATGGTATTTTATATAAAAGAAAGAGTTCAATGAATATATATAGAAAAAAAGCCAACAAATATATATAGAAAAAAGGTTGCTTTATGTACAAAAAAAAATTTGTATAAATCGATTGTGTAATAGCCAATCAAACATATTTATATATCACATATGCAGACAGACAGTCAATTTTAATAATGGCCTCTAGTAGGTGCTGATCATGTGATTGGACAGATAAACAATAATTTGCAACCAGGCAGACATTTTTGCTAATGGCCTCTAGTAGGTGCTGATCATGTAATTGACAAATTCCTGAAAATATAAGTCCTCCGCTATGCTTCTAACAATAAGCAAAAATATTTCAATATATTTTCAATTTTTCAATACTATAAAATTTGCAAGAAGTTGTTAATGTTTACAAGTAGATCTACAAAAAATAATTAATTCTGATTGGTTAGAATCTACGTAAATCATATGATATCATATGATCTGCATGATTTGCAATACGATTACTATTAAATGGTCTATGCTACACTTATCTTTAAAACAAAATATCTAATATTTATATCATTATTAATATATTTACACTCTAGCACTGAATATTTTATTACTTGTTATAGTATTGGACACTTTTGATTACAATTACTAGTAAAGTACTATTATAAATTTGTATTTAATATAACTTATACTTTCATAAAGTATTCTGTAGCATTCTATTATTTGTACCAGTTGAGGGCTTAAAAATAACTAATTTTTACTTATTAGAACCTACTAGTTTTTGTATTCATTATTTTTTTTTATATTAGGGAGAACCCAAGTGTAGCTCCTGCCCCAAACTTTTATTAATACTTAAGTAAGTTGACATATTGCCAAAGTATATATATATTATATACAAGTATTGGAACCAGGACTTTAGATAATACAGTACAACCATTTATCATGGCTAAAACCCACCAGAGCCTTCTATATTCCTATTTATATAACTGACCTGGCTTGTACGTCCCTCTACAACTAACAATTGGTATTCACATGTCCGTTACTTTACTCATACTACCTAGTATCATCACTTCCAATTTGGTATATGTTGCCAGGTAGGCACTTATGCATTCAGATTGGTGTGACTGAGATCCCCTACTGGTGTACTTCTCAGGAGTTCATATCTCAAGCCATGCAGCTGCCTCTACTATATTGGATAAGTATCTCAAGCCTGCATGCTGCCGCAACTAGCCGGGTTTTTGCAACTTTGAGGCCCAGGATTTAACGGTCCGAATTTGATAATGTGCGAACGATGTACTTCCCTCTATGGTGACGATGTAATCGGGCTTGTTTTGCAAATGCTTCCAGTACTAGATATAGTTGAATGGCATCATGAGGCACAGGGTGACCCTGTTACCACTACATGCACTTGTACCAGCTATACCCGTATTGGTACAAGTTACTCTCGTTATAGTAAAGATTGGTCTATAGTGAAGAAATTTTTCAGAACAAAACCAAGCATATTAAATATTCACTCAATATAATGAAGTTACATAGTAAACTCTTGATATAAGGTATAGTGAAGATTTTTTTCGAACGGATATAACAAAATATCACTTGATATAGTGAAGTCGATATCATGTGATATATATTGACCAATCATTTGAAGCGAAAATCATCATGTTCATGCATAATAATAAAGCCTTGGGGGTTATTACTCTTTTTAGACTACGTGCATATTGACGGCGCATAAAATTAGATTTGGCTAAAATATGTGCATAATGTACTTTTTCGAATTATGAATAATTTTAACCTACCATTACTACTATTATTGACTTGCAAAGACTAATAAACCCTACTGTTACTTTAGTTTTACATTTAACATTAAATGAACATAATCTATAACTTACCCTTTTTTTTAAATTAAATTTTTTTTATTTATTTATTTACTTAAATGACATTCAATTCTTTATCCTATACCTTTTCTGTCGTGGAATCTTTTCATTGTGATTTAACTTAATACATAATATGAGTGAAAATGCACTTATAGAAGGTGCACTTGTTATGGATCAGGTGTAATAAACTTTTAAGTAGTTTAAATTTCTCTCGCTATAGTAATGATTTATATAGTTAATATATAATCTTCACTATAGCAAGAGACTCTTGATATAGTGAACTCTTGGTATAGTGAAAAAATCTCTCAGCCCAATGCCTTCACTATAACAGGAGTCACTTGTAGTCCCAGCACTTCTTAGCATCCAAAGACCCCCATATGGGTATGCCCAGAGCCTGTTTGGTCTTGACATGTATATGCCTTTATGCTTCCACCTCTCACTGGCTAGTGAGTTCCGTTTGCTCTTACAGGTTTATTCTGATCCCCAGTACTCACATTCGACCCTTCTACCAACCTTTACTGATCTCTTCCAAACTACCAAACCAGTTAGCTCAGAAGGATTGGTTGGCCCAGCTTTATGTATCTGATGGACTCCCTCTTCTTGGTACCTAATTCTGAAACATAGGTCCTTTTCCTCCAGTACGACTCCGGCGGCCAGGTTGGTGTCCACTCTTGCCATAGAGCTTTTTCCATTCGGTTCTTCAGTTTCCAGCTGAAATCCCAGTCTTCTGTAGTACTGTTGGAAGATTTTTCTTACCTCCTTGCTCGGGACTTGCCAAAAGGTTTCAATTGTTCCAGTTCCTTGGATTTGTCTGTGTAACTTACACTACTCACCGATGCTTCTATTCAAGATGGTGGTACCAAGGTTACAGGTAATATATCTGACCTATTGATAAACAAATGTTACCATAACACAGGACTATTTTTCAATTCATCTCCAGTGGGATTTGAACTCTAGACCTGTCTTTTGTATTCATTATTCATTAGTAAAAACTTAATATTTTAGTCTTTTATTAAGAGTAGTGAGTACAATTTTAAAAATTATATATAAACTTAATAGTAAATTTTTTTTATATTTAAGTTTAGAATTTTTATTTTTTGCATATACAATATATTGCACTCTATAAGATTTGGTATAATATAAAATCAAAACAAAGTTAGTTTAGTTTAGGATTAGAGTAAGAGTAAATTAAGTTAGGACTAGATTAGAGTTAGAGTGCATATTTTAGCAAAGAGGCTCTAGCTCAAAATTTTGTAAGGAATTTTTTTTGTTAGAATATAAATAGTAGATTAGTAGTAGCAAAAATAACATGTTATCACATAACTGAAGATCACTTCCAATATAGTTTCTAACCAGAAGATCAAAGGGAAAACTGTCAATTTTTTAAAAAATGAATGAAGATATCTCTACAAATACCTGACCAAATTCGAAGACTTTTTTTATTGAATTCTATAAATCTATAGTATTCAGATGAAAGGAATATTGTCAAATTAGGTTAGATGATTATGGAGATATTTTTGCTTAAAGTTAGAGAAAAATCAAACCTGCTATCAAAAATAGAATCTGTGCCAATATTTAAGGCAGGATATCTCTATAACCACCTGACCAAATTTTATGATATTTTTTTTTAATTGAATTCCATGAATATATAGAATTCAAATAAAGTTGTGGAGATATCTTCGCTTGAATTTAGAGAAAAATCAAAACACCTATCAAAAATAGAAGTTGCGCCAATTTTTTTAAAAAATTTAAGCGAAGATATCTCTATAGCTACCTAACCAATTTTTATGAAATTTTTTTTATTTAAATTCTATGGATTCATAGCATTCAAATAAAAAAATTATCATCAAATCTGGTTAAATAGCTGTGGGATATCTTCACTCAAACTTTTTAAAAAATTGGCGCAGTTTTTATTTTTGTAGCATTTTGATTTTTCCTTAACTTCAAGCGAAGATATCTCCACAACTATCTAACCAAACTCAGGAGCAAGTTTCTTATTTGAATTCTATGTATTTATAAAATTCAAATAAAAAAATTTTATAGAATTTGTTTAGTTGGTTATAGATATATCCTCACTCAAATTTCTTTAAAAATTGTCATACTGGTGGCTTTTATTTTTGATAGCTAGTTTGATTTTTTCCTAACTTTGAGTAAAGATATCTTTATAACTATCTAATCAAATTCAATAAGATTTCTTTTATTTGAAATCTATGAATTCATAGAATTTAAATAAAAGAAGTTTCATTAAAATTGGTCAGATAGCTACGGAGATATCCTCACTCAAATTTTTTTAAAAATTGGCACAGCTTTTATTTTTGATAGCTAGTTTGATTTTTTTTAACTTTAAGCAAAAATATCTCCATAACCATCTAATCAAATTCGATAAGATTCTTTTATTTGAATTCTATGGATTTATAAAACTTAAATAAAAAAAGCTTTATAGAAATTGGTCAGGTTTTTATGAAGATATCTTCACTCAAATTTTTTCAAAAATTGGTACAGTTTCTATTTTTGATAGCCTGTTCTAACTTTAAGTGAAGATACCCATAACTATCTAATCAAATTCGATGAGATTTCTTTTATTTGAATTTTATGGATTCAAATAAAACAAGCTTAATAGAAATTGGCCAGGTAGCTATAGAGATATCTTCGCTCAATTTTTTTAGAAATTGGTACAGCTTCTATTTTTGATAGCCAGTTTGATTTTTTCTAACTTTAAGCGAAGATATCTCCATAACCATCTAATCAAATTCAATGAGATTTCTTTTATCTGAATTCTATAGATTTATAGAATTCAAATAAAAAAATTGTCAGGTAGTTACTAAAATATGTTGGTTTAAAGTAGTGTTCCATCCAAGGTCAAATAATAGTGAACTGATGGGTCAGACATTTAGTCTGGGTTATGACCTGAGTCAACAGGTAATATAAATAATTATAAAGTTTCTTAAACACTTTTCAAATTAGAAAGACAACCAAATTCTATGAATACAATATAACTCTGCATATTACAATTGTTTTTACAATAATATGCAGATTTATAGAATTCATAAAATCTGATTGTCTCCCTAATTTGAAAGATTGATAAAGTCAGTATAATGATTATTGAGTATAACAGAACAATTTTAAATACAAGGTATTTGAATTTAAATAGCAAAAAAAATTTTTTTTGTAAATATATCCATAATGTTACTTTTATAAAAACTTTGTTTCAGTATATAGTTAAAGCTAAGCGAATTGGAACTGAATTGAATAAGCGTAAAGCATTGATGCATTATCTGAAATCAGCTCAGACTAATAATTTTATGTGAATTTTTGAAACCATTGTCATCGTTTCTGTAAAATTTTTAAAAAAGAACAATAGTAACAGCAAATATATCATATTTGGGTTAGGAAACTTATTCTACACTGTATACATATATACTGTATAAAGTTTTATGACCAAGCTTTACTAATAAATACTTGCTAATCACCTGTAATGTTTTAGCATCTGCAATACCACAATATTACTACCACCAATCTATTCTCAAGTAAAATTGCCATTGTAAAATATTGGTAATTTATTACTTTATTATTCTTTGGTCATTATTATAATCTATTATAGTATTTATAAAAAATTGATAACTTATTTTATTCTAGAATAAACATTGTATTTTTCCAGATTCAAAGAATATTCAATTCATCAAGGTTGTAGATTTTAAATTAGCAAAGCAGAGAAATGAGTAATGAATTTTTAAATAATATGGTATTAGAGCCTGAAGACAATATAGTGTTGAGCCTGAAGATAATATGGTATTCAAGCCTGATGTTAATATAGTGTTAGAGCCTGAAGATAATACAATGTTAGAGCATGAAGCTGATAATCTAGATAGATCAGAATCTGATAGTACGAATGGATATGAAAATTCATTCCGGTCTTCCATATCACAAACCAGTGGCCAATTTTTAGTTAAATGAAAAAAGGTTAAAAGACCAGGTGGTAGTCCTGTAAAAGAGTTTTATGAAACGAAATTAATTAATAATCTTGAGTATTGGGTCTGTTGTCATAAAACTTGTACTCTAAAAATAAAATACTTAAAGGATAGTTCTACCTTGAATTTATGGCATCATTTAAAGAATAAACACTATATTTTACGAGCCATAGTAGAAAGTAGTTGGGTAAAGTTTGTAGTAAAGGATAATGTTTGTGAATTTTCTATAATACCAGAATCTTCACAACCAATAACAATACAAATATTCAACAAAATAAAAAAATATGCGCTTAATAATCCCAAACAAAAAAACCTTAATAATAATATAGTTGCTTTCATAATTAAAGAACTTTAGCCATTTTCGATTAATCAATTATGATTATTTAAAAGAATAATTGAAGGACTAGATATCCAAGCTAATATACTTGGTAATAATCATTTAAAGGAGTTCTTATTAATTCTGAGGATAAGGTATTGCAAAACCTTCATGAATATGCTCAAGATAGTTCTGAAGTTAGTTATATTTCATTTACTACCAATATGTGGATGTTGAAAATAGTGATCTGTATATCAGATTTACTCTTCACTGTATTAATGATAGTTTTCAAATAAAAGAAATAATTGGTAACATTTTGTATTTCCTATATCTGCATACTTCTGAGTGTCTTTTAGCTAAAATTACTGAAATTTTAGATAGTTTTTAGCTTAAACATATAACTACTAGTAGTACAATCAATAATGGGTCAAACATTAAATCTTGTTTTGAAAAATTAGAATGAAAATAAAATATTTTTAAAGTTCATTGTTTTGGCCATACTTTGCAGCTCATAATTAATGATGCATTAAAAAGTTGTCCTGAAATTACTAACCTTATAAAAAATATAAAGACATAGTATTCCATTTTAGCATAAGTCCAAAGCAAAAACAATTAATTTGGAAGCTCAAATAGAGATGAAAGACTGGAATCACTTTCTTTTTGTAGTTTGCGACATTTCTACGCGATGGAATTCAATATTTCATCTTTTAAAACAATTAACAATTTTTAAGCCAGCAATATATAAATAAAAACCATTTTTAGTTGAAATAAATGATAATATTTCATTAAGAAGTTATAAAGAAAAAGAATTATTATTAGATTAATAGTAAAAAATAACTGAGTTAGTAAAGTTATTGTATCCTTATAAAGTTATTTCTAAAAAATTATCAGGTTCATAGTATCCAACACTTTCTCAAGCATGGTTTGCAATTAATTTCATTAAAATAAAACTTGATTGCGCAATAACAAATAATAATGATATTTGAAAATTTAAGAGTAGAGGGTATATAAATCATTTATCATATGATTTTCTTGGTAGAATGAGATTTATATAGAAATTGAAAATGTGTTACTAATAAAACTTTTATAGTTGCAACCAAATTTGACTAAAATTTTATAATATTGTTATAGAATGATAGTTTATTATATTACCTTATTATTTTATTATTTCATTTTTATTATTATATTTTATTATTATATTGTATTATATTATTATCTTGAGAAGTTAGAATAGTTAATACCGCTTATAACACTTATATCGCTTATAATGCTTATAACGATTATAACGCTTATAACAATTATCACGCTTATAACGCTTATAGAGCTTATACCACTTATAACGCTTATAATGCTTATAGTGCTTATACCGCTTATAATGCTTATACTGTTTATAACACCTATGTTGCTCTTGTAGATTATAGTGTTTATTATTGTAAATCAACGCTTATAACGCTTATTCTAAAATGTATTTAAAGACACAGAATTTCCCTTAGTCAAACTAGACAAAGATACCCCACTTCTTCTCCTATTTATTATACATCTTGTACTGGGATTTCTTAGGAACAGAAACCTAAGGATAGTCCTATCTTAGATTATTAATAAAGAAACTTTTTATCTTAATAACACCAAGCTTATTATCAAGTAATAGTAAAATCGATAATTCCTCATTGGATACTCTAACGAACTGCCCTTAGAGAAGAGTATAATTTTTTACAAACTAAGGAATTATACCTACCTCTTAGACACCACTATAAACCGATAAAGGATCCCTGTAGCCGTGTCGTTGTTATAGTAAGGAGTAAAAGAAGGCCTCCCTATTGTAACATTTGGTGCCTTCTGGCGGAATACATTTAAAACATTTGAATATTATTAAGGATATTTGGAAACTTCTACAACTCTAGCTGCTGCTGTTCGTCCGGGAAGTCTCTTTGCCCACGGACTCTATAAAACCTATTGCTGCTGCCGTTCGTCCTGGAAGACTCTTTGACCAAGGACTCTATTTATTTTAATTGCTGTTTATTTCTCATAACATTTGCTGCTGCTGTTCGTCCTGGAAGACTCTTTGCCCAAAGACTCTATTTATTTTAATTGCTGTTTATTTCTCATAACATTTGCTGCTGCTGTTTATCCTGGAAGACTCTTTGCCCAAGGATTCTATCTATTTAACTAAACTTACTAACAAGATATTACAACAATTAATTATTTTGAGATTTAGTCAGGAGTCATAAGGCATATGACTACTGATATTAACGAATTATATAATCGATATATTAGAAACCACCTAGTAGAACATCATCAAAACTCTGCTCTTCCATTTCACTCTCTCCAACTACGTGCTCCTGATCTTTCTTGTCAAGAGTGTTATCCTCCCCCTCGCTCTAGTGGTCGTGTTTTTGCTCGAACACCTTTTGGAAGATTTTGGCATTGGTATTCTGGTACCTACTCCGCTGATTCCTATACCTCTCAAACTACTGGAAACTTTATTCGCCTGACTGCTACTAGAGACCCTGCTACTATCCGTGCTTGTATTCGAGATATTATTTTTAGCTGCCGATATCAAATAGAACTTGACAACCCAAGAGAAATTGCTCTTGCTATTCTTCAACGCTTTACCCATCGAACAACTTTACCTCCTCTTGATTTTGCGGACTATACTACTTTTGACCCATACTTAGACACCGATACTGAAAACTATAACCCTCGATATCCGGACTTAGGATATTCTATTATCGAAGGATCTAGCCCTACTTTTAACACTGTACCTCTTCTTACTACCCCTGAGGATCGCCCCTCTACTCCTCTTGGTTTTAACCTACTCCCTTATAGTGAACATAATAGTGATATTAGCTCTCACACCCATTCGTTCCAACATACTAGCCTACCTGCAAGTCCTACAGTTTTAGCACCTAATCAACAAGATATAGACCTTGAAAATTTCTTTGAAACTACCTCTACTTTTAATTTAGATAGACTTTTACCAGATACTACTGAAGAAACTAGTGAAGAAGACCAAGAACCTTCTCTAACCTCACCTGTAGACAACCTACCTCCTATTACGGCTAAACAAGTGATCGCTGATGCTGCTACTGCTATTAATACCTTAGCTGCTGCATTTGTACATGGAGGAGTTGAAAAGAATCTTCTTCCTGTTAATTTCTTTAATAGAGATGGAACCCAAGACCCACTTGAATGGTATTCAGAATTCAAGCATGCTGCCGTTGCTAACCGATGGAATGCTGCCCGAAAATTAGAACTTGTCCCTGTCTACTTGAAAGGAATTGCCTTAGACTGGTTTTCCTCTCTTACCACTAAGCCCACTGCTTATAGTAATAAGGATAATCAAGATACTAGTTTTAAACACCTGTTTCTAGACCGATTTGTAACCCCAAAACAAAAAGTTCTGTGGCAAAAGCAACTTTTTGATATCAAACAAGGTACCAACTCAGTTGATGACTATATTAACCGGTTTAGAAAACTGAAGCGACGTGTTGACCCTGACGAAGCCTTCCCTGATGACTTTGTAATCCAACTTTTATCCAAGGCCTTCGTCCTGAGATTGCCATAAATGTACAAACCTCTGAACCTGCTGATCTTGATGCTGCTATGAAAACTGCTTGTAAATGCGAAACTAGAAAACTTATGGCTTCTCCTAATACAGATACAGACCAAGCCATTAAACAACTAACTGAACAAATCGTCAACTTAGTATTAACCTCGCTCAGAAGCAACCACCTGATAACCTCTCTGTAAACTATGCTGATTCCCCTAAACAAGCCAATCCAATTAAACAACCTCCTACCTGCCATTGTTGTGGTCGAACCGGACACTTTACTGCACATTGTCATCTTAAAAAGAAGAATCAAAGTAATGAACGAGGAAGATACAGACAGTCCAACAATAACAACTATCGACATGACTCTTATAGAAACAGATCTAGAAGTCTAGATAATAGAGACTGAGATTATTATATAGAGACCGAAGCCGCTCTAGAAATAGAGATAATCATAATGATCGAGATAACTACCACTCTAGAAGTCGAGACCAATCTTCTTCTTGGAGACCTAGCAACTGAACCCCCTCACCCTACTACAGAAATGTTAACTATCTTGATGAAACTCCTTCTACTACTACCACTACCAACCAACCTCTTAGTCCACAAAAATGGGAAATGTTTCTAGACAACCCTTCTGTTTGTACTGCACTATCTTCTTACTTGTACAAAGAAGCTAAAACTGCTAACTTGATCCAGACATCTGCTTATACTACATCTGTCAAATGTAATATTAAAATCAATCAAAAACCACAAGAAGCTATTATTGACAGTGGAGCCTCTATCAGCATGATCGCACACCAATTAGTCCAAGATCTAGGATTAAAAATAAAACAAGCCTCTCTTAGCCTTATCATACCTGCTACTGGAACCCCTTCTCATCCTTTAGGAATTATTTGAGACTTACCTATAGAAATAGATGGTGCTATTATTCCTATTACCATTAAAGTAGCCCCTGCCACCTCTTACTCATTATTGCTTGGAAATGACTAGTCAAAGAAAGTTGAAGTCAGTTACAATTGGAAAAATGGATGCTACTCTTTTAAGTGGAAAAACAAGAAACATACCGTTCCTACTTCCTATGAAAGCAACCAACCATTACCTTCACAACCTACTTTACCGACCCTACTGAATTAGACACTTATGAACAGGAATACTTAGTCCCTCAAGAAGCTTATACTTTTATCACCACCCATGAACCAGACATTACCTCTATCTCTGATGATGATACCAACCCATGGATTATCCACCAGCCTAGACATAGAAAGCGTGCCCCTCCTAACTCTCGTATATGTGGCAATTGTGGCTCACCTGAACATCTCTTTGCCAACTGCACTACCAACTGTTGTAATAGCTGTCGACAGGATGGACATATTGCCGTCCACTGCCCACAACAAGTACCAAAGCGGACCTCTTGCCGTACCTGCAATAGTAATGACCATTTGTACTGAAACTGCACTGAAAATATTTGTCATATCTGTAGAGCAACTGGACATATTGCCGTTGACTGTTCTTTTGGAGCCCTTAAGGAACAGAACCGAATTTGCCAATGTGGATGTAATCCGGATGATATTGAAGCCCGTCGAATGTATAACTTTAGTACAAGGCGTACTCACCACTGCTGTCACTGCAAGAAACCAAATAGACCAGAAGACCTACAAGTTCTTAACAATCAGTTTGTTTGCCGAGGATGTGTCTCTGACTATTATTATGAACTCCCTCTTGATGACCCTCAACGTATATATTATTATAGTCACGGAGAAGGACGTGGAACCCTTGTCCAATGTAAAATCTGTGGAGAAACTAGACCTACCTCTAAGATGAATAATCTAGAAAGCCTAGAACAAGCCCTTTGGTTTTGTGACCTTGAACACCTCTATGCTTATAAAGCAGAACAGGATGTTCTTTACAATTCAAATTATAATTTGTGGACCAGAATCAGATATTATACTGAGTCCAACAGAAGTGCTGGATCTCAGTATGAAATGAACCAGACTCGTATCTTTCGACTCGCCAAGATTTTCTTACAAGAATTAGACCAAAGCTTAACTGAAGCTTTAGAACCTTTAATGACTGATTGCATTAATCAACCTTGGAGTCAGGAAGAAATACAATTAGTACTTCGTGCTGAACATGGCATATTAGAAGAGGATGAAGAATTTCAATTACAACAGACACTTGAAATTTCCTTTGACACTAGCCATCCCGAATTCTGTAAAGAAACTGCTCTTGCAAACCTTAGAAGGAACTTCTCAGACACACCTATTGACCTCTGCAAGAAATGTCTTCATGTTAAGCACCAGGAAGAACTCGATGAACATGATGGATACTGTACAGAATGTGTACCTCCACCACTACCAATATTTGAACCGGAACCAGACACTATATCTCTAGAACCTACTCAAAATGACCAAACTATTGTCACTATCGAAGTTTTTGAAACATTACAACAACAAGTTGTCCAACAGAACCAGGCCATTGAACAACTTCAACAACAAGTCCAAAAATTTGAAAACTTTAATCAACAATTGCTTCACCTTATTCACCAAGACACTCAGTACCTACAACAGAAAACTGAAACCCTTGCTACCCTGTTCGCAAATACAAATTTTTAGATAATCCTAGGCATGATGTCAAACTACCTGTTGATTCAAACAACTGTATTAACAGACCTCTTAAACCCCCTGAACACCCTATAAATTTAGTACCTACCCCTGTATATAGTATAGATACCCTTATCCCCTATTAGGAATATACGTTGACCCCAACTACTTCATTAAACACAGGTCCTCTTGCTGCAGATCAAGGACTTAAATTTAGACACTTACTTGAGAAATTTGCAGACATTTTCGCAACAGACATTAATGAATTATGAAGGACTGACTTAGTTTCTCATTATATTTTTACAGAAGATGTACTACCCATTTGCTCTAGACCCTATTCTATACCTCCAAGTGAACAGACATTTATTAAAGAGGAAATCCAACGAATGATGAAACATAAACTTATCTGACCTTCGAATAGTCCCTGGACTTCCCCTGTTGTTCTAGTCAAGAAGAAAAATGGCAATTTACGCTTCTGTGTAGACTACCGAAAACTTAACAATGTTACTAAAAAGATGCATACCCTCTACCTCGTATTGATGAAATGTTAAATACTCTTGCTAGATTGCATTGGTTTGCCACTTTGGACCTTGCAAGTGGATATTGGCAAGTAGCTATGCACCCTCGTGATAAAGAAAAAACTGCTTTTGTAACTCGCTATGGAACTTACAAGTTCAATGTGATGCCTTTTGGACTTTGTAATGCTCCTGCTACATTCCAAAGACTAATGGATCGAGTTTATGAAGGAATTGCTTGAAAATTTGTAGTAGTGTACTTGGATGATACTATAGTATACTCTCGAACATTCGATGACCACCTGAAGCACTTGAATGAAGTGTTTCGTAGAATCAAACAAGCTGGATTGCGACTTAATATCGAGAAATGTAACTTTTGGATGCAAAGATTACCCTTCTTAGGCCATATAATTGCACCTAGTAGAATAGTCCCTGACCCTACCTAAATTGAAGCTGTACAAAAGATCCAACCACCGCAGAATATAACCCAACTTCGCTCATTCTTGGGATTAGCTGGATACTATAGACAATTTATCCAAAACTTCTCTGCTATTGCTAAACCCTTAAACTGATTGTTACAAAAAGACGAACTATACCGATGGACCCATATTCAACAAGAAGCTTTTGATAAACTAAAAGACCGACTCACTGCTGCCCCTATATTAGCCTACCCTAATTTTAGAAAGACCTTTAACTTGGCTACCGATGCTTCTTACTATAGATTTGGTGCTACTCTTAGTCAACTGGGCCAAAATCATAAGGAACACCCCATTGCCTATGCAAGCAAAAGTCTACAAAAAGAAGAAGTAAACTACGGCGCAACCGAACTAGAATGTGCTGCTGTGGTATGGGCAATCGAACATTTTCATAAATATTTAGGCACTACCAAGTTCATTTTAGTTACAGACCATTCAGCATTGAAATGGCTACGTACTGCTGAATCTAAAAGAAGAATTGGAAGATGGATTCTTAAACTCCAAACTTATAACTTTGAAATCTTTCACAAACCTTGAAGAATCTACTCTAATGTTGATGCTATATTACGCCTACTGACCCAGACAATTAAATCATCTAAATCATGAATTTAAACCGATATAACCAACTTTATGATTACCTAGAATCAGACAGGTTACCAGACGAATTTACAGACTATGAAAAGAAACAACTAATTAACCAGGCTAGATATTTTGAAATTAGATATAACCTCTTATACAAGAAGAACCGAAAAGATTCAGAACACCTTTCGAGTTATTAAATGGACAGAAGTAGAACAAATCCTATACATGATGCCTAAACACCCTACTGCTAGACATTTGGGAACTGATACTATGTACTATTAGATAGCTGAACAATATTATTGGGACCAAATGTATCGAGATGTCCAAGAATATGTAAAGACTTGTAAGACATGCCAAAAGAGACTTAAAGAACGCAGAAAAGAACCTCTCCATCCTATCCAAATAGGACGTGCTTTTGAAAGGATTGGAGTTGACCTTTTCGGACCCTTACCCATAACTGCTCAAACCAATCGTTATATCATTGTTGCTACTGACTATCTAACAAGATGGCCAGAAGCCAAAGCTGTCCCTGATGCTGGAGCCAATACTCTCGCACAATTTATTTTTGAAGAAATTATCTGTAGACACAGAACCCCAAATATTATACTCTCTGACCAAGGAAGAAACTTTATTAGCAAAAATATATGGATTCTATGTGAAAAGTTTCTCATCAAACATAAATTCTCTTCACAATACCACCCACAGACAAATGGAATGGTTGAAAGACTTAATCGAACATTAAGTGAATCTCTCGCAAAAGTAAAAGAAACAGATGATTGGGATTTACACATACCTGCTGTTCTCTTAGCTTATCGAACAAAGAAACATGCTACTACTTGATACACTCCATTCTAGTTAGTTTATGGTAGACAAGCCACGCTACCCATAAAAGCACTTATTCCTGTATATCCTAAAGAAAATGAAGATACAGAAATTAATATACAAGACAGTATATTACAACGAGCTTATGAATTAATAGACAAATTACCAACCATACAAGAAGAAGTCCGAGAAAATACTAGAAAATTACAAGAAAAACAGAAAAAGTACTTTGATAAAAAGGTGAAAGAAGAAACCTTTGAAATTGGAGAAAAAGTATGGATACAACGAAAAGAAATAGAAATGTCTCGCTCTGCTAAATTTGAGGATAAAAGAATTGGACCCTTTATAATTCAA
>QKWP01000049.1:293853-516000 GCA_003550325.1 Gigaspora rosea | reverse complement strand
ATTTGAATTTGATTTGATTCAAATATTTGAATTTGAATTTGATTTGAATTTGAATTTTTAATAGTAATTTTCAAATCAAATCAAATATTTGTCAAATCAAATCAAATTTGGCCATATTTGAATTTGATCAAATCAAATATAGTCAAATTTGAATTTGAATTTGATCAAATATTTGATTCAAATATTTGAAGATCAAATCAAATTGTGGAACCCTATGGGCATTGAATCGAGTAGTAATAGGAAGAGCGTAGAACAGAGGGTTTAAATAGGCAATTCCCATAGTTGGATTGTAGATATAGCAGCTAGTGTAGAACCTTCAGGCGGACTACTTAAATTAGATACCAAAAGTGCATGTATAACTAGTTGTATCCTTATTCATATAATAAATATTATGTCCATATAGTCATAATAAAATCCTGGCTATAGTACACAGCCTTTAAACATAAAAAAAAAATTGATATAAATATGATATATGAGATATCTAGAATATAAGCTATGCAAACTACATCTTTCACTGTTAGATCTAATATTTTTGCTCACAGCAATCGTCTAGCCAATTAGATTGCTAATCAAAGAATAAATATTATAATAAATATTTGATAACTTCTATCTTGGCAACCAGAGGTTATACAGAGATGTACTATAGCTCATTCGAACTGTTTTGGTAAGCTAAGTTGAATGCTAGTAGTTTTATTAAATTCGAATTACTGGTTCAAAAGTTATGCCCATTTTTGTGATGTTTCATAGGTCAATACAAAAAGCACATAAAGCATATACTGAATTCGATTTCATTAATCCACATTGGCTTTTTGTAGAGCAAAAGGATAAAATATGTCCTGAAGAATTCATTGGCAAATTTTATATATAAATATATATTGAATACTAACTGGGTAGATATATATCGATACTAAATACACCTGCTGATTTCTATCGATAGTAATAGTAATCGATATATATCTAATAATCAGATATATATCAATTACTATCACTATTGATAAAAATAGGCAGGGGTATTTAGTATTAATAAATATCTTATCTGGTTAGTAATCGATATATATCTATATATAAAATATGCCAATGATATAGATATTAATCGATATATATCTGATATGATATTAATTAATAATTATTATATTCACATAATCATACTTTTTGCACGTTTTATAGGTTTTTACAAGTTTTCGCAAGTTTTTGCAATTTAATATAAAATTTTATTTTTTTATTTATTATTATTATATAATATTTTAAATTATTATATAATATTTGCAAGTTTTCTCAATTTAATATAAAAATTTATTTTTTTATTTATTATTATTATATATTATATTTAAATAGACACTTACTATTTGTACAGGGGGTGTTTAAACATAGGGTATATGAAACTAGCCAATATCATATAATTTTGATTATAAAACCTCTTTTCGGCTTCTAGCAAAAAAATTCCTTGCGAAATTTTGGTATAAACTATACCTCACCCCAATTTCAAATCCGCCCTTACCCTAACTATAAGCAAGGGTTTAATTTTTTATTCATAGAAATTGATTGACTTAGCATATTACACAAATTTGTAAATCACAGAATTAATACTCATGTACTATACACCCCGTGTACAATTAGTTTTTTTTAAATATTATATATTTTATTATATATTATTATAAAAAACGACAAAAAAATAAACCCAAAAAAAACGAAACCAAAAAAAATAAAAAATGAAAACAAAAAAAAACTATTATATTCCTTATATTCACTAATATCCATTTATATTCACTTATATTTGCTTATATTCCTTATATTCACTATTTTTTGCATAGTGCCAGAAAAGTTAGAATAGGTATTTTTGTAAAGTGCTAGAAAAGTTAGATTGTTTTCTTGCAAAGTTTCGAAAGAAGTAAGAAATAAATAAATAAAATAAAATTAAAAAATAAGTAAAAAAAACAAACAAAAACAAAAAACAAAACTGAAAAAATAATGAAAAAAAACAAAAACAAAAAAAATAAACTATTATATTTGCTTATATTTGTTTATATTCAATTATATTTGCTCATATTCGCAACTTCTTGCAAAGTGCTAGAGATGTTAGAATTGGTATTCTTGTAAAGTCAAATTGTTTTCTTGCAAAGTTCTGAAAGAAGTAAAAGATAAATAAAATAAAATAAAGTAAAAAAAAAGAAAACAACAAAAAACAAAAATGTAAGCAAACAAAATAAAAAATAAATGAAGCCCCAAATCTTCATTTCTCTGATGTGATCTTGCAATTCAGAAATCATCAAAGGTTTTTGCAAAGAGCAGAATAAAATAAATTAATAAAAATAAAACAAAAAAAAACAAAAACAAAAAACATGAAACGAAAAAATGAATAAAGCAAAACTTTGCAAAAACTTGCAAATACTTGCGAAAATGTGGGTTCTTGAATTTTGAAATTGCTAAAAAAATTAGTTATATGTTCTTGCAAAGTGTTGAAAGACTGCACAAAGTGCCTAAAAGTTATTGGATTTCTTGCAAAGTGCCAGTGGTAAAGTGTAGAAATAAAATAAATTAAATTAAAAAATAAAAATAAAATAAAAATAAATAAAAACAAAATGAAACTAAAAAAATGATACGAAACCAAAAAAAAACAAAAGGAGAATGAAAAAACAATGTAAAATTAATAGATCTATAATTATAAACAAAAAAAATCAACACGAAACCAAAAAAAAACAAAAGGAGAATGAAAAAACAATGTAAAATTAATAGATCTATAATTATAAACAAAAAAAATCAACAATGATCTAATCTGTCTTGTAGTACAATCATTGAAATCATTAAAACATTTCGAAAATATTAGTCAAATGCGTCCTTGATATGATCCAGGTTACAGATCTACTGATCCACCTAGTTCTAAAATATTTTGAAAGTATTCGAAATATTAAAAAGAAAAAGGGAGTGAGGGGTAAAAGGGAGAAAGGAATAAAAGGGAGAAAGGGGTAAAAGGGAGAAAGGGTAAAAGAAAGTGAGAGGTAAAAATTGCTCAAAATGCAATTTTTTTTTAAGATCTTTCACACTTTTTGTGGAATTTATTTTTATGATCCATGGTAGCTTATGGATCAAATGTGCTTAAGAAATTTTGAACTTTGTTTTTTTTTTTTTTTACCCAGTAATTTGGTTGAAATTTTTGTAATGGATATGTAATCGTTAAAGATCTGTTAATCGTTATATATTGTTTCAAATAATAATGATTATAATCAATTTATAGATATATAACGATTTAATATAAAAAATGATATATATCGATTATAGATATATGGGCCATTGCAATAGAAAGAGTACAATACTGCCCAAAAATAAAAATCAGATTTTTGTTATATTCAGATAAATTTTGACATGCACTACATTTTTCATTTATAAATGGAAATTAATTTGCATAATAAAAAATTGCGATATTTAAAAAAATTTCTTGGGAGCATCATACATCACGGGATTACCTGATATAATGGACTAATCAAATCACGAAAATTTTGATTAACCCGGATCAGTCCGAACAAAATAAATGTGATTTTCTCAAAATCATATATAAAACAGTATCGGCCCTTTCTACTGCAACGGCCCCATATATTGATTTTTATCTAATTTATCAATATATAATGATATTTTATAATCAATATAAAATGATTAAGTGTTATATATCAATTAATATCTATATATAAAATTTGCTAATGTTAATAAAAAAATTATTAGGGATAATTAAAAACATGTATTAATGCACCTACATATTTCAATAGAACAAACCACTTTTTTTACCAAAGAAAAAATTAGATCTCAAAGCATCTTTGAAATTTAAAAATTTTGTTTTCAAAGAAATCTTAATAACTTATAGGGATATTTGTGGTAAATTGGTATAACTTAAAGGATTGGTGTCTATTTGCACGAGCGGCTTATCCAAAAGTAATGCCAATTATAAAATCTGCTAAAATAGGGAATGCTACTGGAAAATATAATGTTGGATATTGCAATCTGAATGGAATTGGAATCGAAAAGGATGAACATAAGGCATTCATTTATTATCAAAAATCTGCAGAGATGGGTGACGCTGATGGAATATATAATGTTGGATATTGTTATCAGAATGGAATTGGAGGTGAAAAGGACGAACATAAGGCATTCATTTATTATCAAAAATCCGCCAAAATGGGTGATGCTAATGGAACTTTTCAAGTCGGATGCTGTTATGACGAAGGAATTGGAGCCGAAAAGATGAACATAAGGTATTCATTTATTATCAAAAATCTGCAGAGATGGGTGACATTAATGGAATATATAATGTTGGATATTGTTATCAAAAATGGAATTGGAGTTGAAAAGGACGAACATAAGGCATTCATTTATTATCAAAGATCTGCAGAGATGGGTGACACTAATGGAACGTTCTATGTTGGAGATTGTTATCGAAATGGAATTGGAGTTAAAAAGGATGAACATAAGGCATTTTTTTATCTTCAAAAAGCTGCCGAAATGGGAAACATTTATGCAATTTATTATCTCGGGGTATGTTATCAGAATGGAATTGGAATTAAAAAGGATTTAAAAAAGCTTTTGAATTGTACTTGAAATCAGCTAAACTTGGTGATGTTGATGAAATAAAAAGCGTTGGATATTGTTACCGAAATGGTATTGGAACAAAAAAAAATTTAAAAGAGGCCGAACATTGGTTTCGAATGTGAGCTTTTCTTTTTTTCTTTTTTTTTTAAAAAAAAATACTAAATACTTAATAATTATAATTGTAGAGAAAAAAAATAAATTTCAAGGTATTGTTTTTCGTTCGATTTTTTTGCATTTTGCAAAATTTTATATTTACTAATTTAATAATAAATAGAAATAAAGAATTTACATATTTTGATATTGATGACAACGTGAACGAAATATTGGATGATAAGAGATATCAATTATTATGGATCCCATATAATAAATTTGAAAATATTAAAGAGATTGGGAAGGGTGGATTTGCGACTGTTTATTACACTAAATGTATGATTGAATATAAGAATGGTTATGTTGAATGGCCGTTCGCAATTAAAAAAATTAAAGATCAAGATTTTTTTGAGGAGGTAAATTTACTGAATTTTGTTTGATAATTGAATTTATGATTAATTTTTTTCTTTTTTTGAAAAAAAGTTAAAAGATTTTGCGAGATCTGATATAAAAATCCATCATTTTTAAAATGCTACGGGCTATCAAATGATGATTCAGGAAATTATATTCTTATTTTGAAATATGCCGAAAAGGGTTCTCTACGTAATAATCTTCATAAAGTATCACAAATGAAATAAGCTAAATTTATTAAGTTGCATAACATCCGATCTTGAGGCAATTCATTCACAAGGATTAGAGCATCGAGATCTTCATAGTGGAAACATTTTGCAAGACTAATTAGATAACGCATATATTACAGATTTAGGACTCTCTAATTCAAAGAAAGGAGTGTGCGGAGTATTGCCTTATATGGCACCAGAGATTTTACTAGGAAAACCATATAATCAAGCAGTTGTCATTTATTCTTTGGGTATCATTATGACAGAAATATCAACTGGAAGAAAAGCTTTTGATGGATATAATTTCGATGAACTTGCAATACAAATTTGTCATGGATTACGATCAGAATTTACATTGATTGCTATATGAAATTAGCTAAACGATGTATGAATCCAAACACGAAAAATCGACCTACTATCAGATCTGTTAATGCTTTGGTTACTTATTGGATTGAGGAAATAGAAAGCTCAGGTGATGAAAATGAAATAAAAGTACAATTTTTAGAAGTTGATAAAATCGAATCTATCATTGAGTCGCCAAAACATTCGAATAATATGTATATCAGTAAACAAATCGTTTACAAGAAATATCAAATAGATTAGAGTGTGAAATTCCTGACATTTTATAAAAGGGTTACGAATTAACTTTCCAAAATCAATTTCATTGAAATACATTTCATCAAGGCTATATATAATATCTGATACTGTAGTTGATACATTTTGATTGTAAGAAAAATTCTTTAAGAAACTTTTTATAAGCAACCCTTACCTTACCTTTAGTACGAGAAGAGAGCAATTATGGCGCTTACTTATTGCTGCCTTAAATGCTTGAGCTTTTTATCATTGGTAAATTGTTACCGGTGCTGCGTTTAATAGAAGTTTTCGAAAATTTTGACTTTTCTTATTCATTGTTAATGTTTTCGATGTTGATTTTGTAATAATTTATACACGCGAAGTTAACGTAAAAATTCTTTCAAAAAAAATTTCACCAAATTTATCTTTTAATTATTTCACTTTGTTTGCTAAATGATTATTTGTCATGATTGTAAGCATTGATAAAATCCATAAATTGGCAATTCAAATTCATCTTTTCATATATGTTATGATTGTAACTTTGAAATTAAATTTATAACCTCAATTTTCAATATTTCCTACATATGTATTAGATTTTAAAGGTCGTATATTTGATAAGTTCTCAGAAAAATCAATATATTTTTCTTCAAAAACCATAACTTTAAACATCCTCTCAATTGGTAAACTAATGGCGTGGATTACTATTAATAATAGATCGCTAAAGCGGTGGTATATAAAGTTTCATTTTGATACATTTATTTTAAATACCTGTTTTAACGAATCCCTATTAATAATTGTTGTGGCTGAAACTGAAAATTTTAATTATTTTAATATGAAATTTTCAAAAATTTTTAGGTGCAATGTCTTTTTTTATTTAATGGTTAGGCTAGGTGTGGGATAGTTTTGATAATAATGAGTATAAATGGATTTTGTTATGGATTTATATTTTTAAATCGAGGCCCTAATTTCCAACTTCAGTCACGACAATAAACAATTACGAATTAATGTTTTCTCTTGCATCATTAGCAATTCGACTTTAAGTCAATAAAGCAAAATTCCGACAAGTAAGCCTCATTAGGTTAGCGTTAAATATAGTTCTGATCAAATTTTGTTTGACTTCGCTTGTCGGAGTTTTGACCCAAACCAGAGTCGGGCGTCGAAACACTTTTGTGCCAAATCTATAGCTTCCGAAACCTTATTCGAAACTCGAAACCTCACCCGAAACCTCGTCCAAAACTGAAACTCACCTGAAAACCAAAAAACTACCCAAACCTCCATAGCTACATTTCAATTATATATCAAATCCACAGATGTATGCTATATATCTCTTCAATATACATTAATCGCACCGATGTATGCTATGTATTGAGCTGGAATGCATCCAACAATTATATGGCATAATTCCAGAGTTTATATTCCGACAATCAAGGTTGCTTTTGAAAGCATCGGTTTTTTTTTTATTTACTACGTAAATTGGGTGCAATATTAAGCAATAATAAGTAATAGTACGTCCATATCTACTAATGATTGGATTGATAAACTACCACAACATTAAATAAATTGCCGGCATCAACAGGCATCAACAATTTATCGATTCATTCATCGGCAATTTTTTCTATTGTCCTAGAATTTAGAAATCAGTTGTAATGACAGTATGATATTAAAAATAAAGTTGTCCCACTTTAATAAAGAGGAAAAATTATAAAAACATAATTAAAATTATCTACATAATTTTTTAATTTTTCAAAGTAATTTTCATTTTGTATTAAAAGTATTAAAAGTGAGTAACTTTATAATAAATTTTGAAAGATTCCATATTATATTTTTTAGTTTCGGGTCAGAGTTTTGAAAATCCGAAACTAGTTTCGAGTAGGTTTCGACTCGACGCTACTCTGACCCAAACTCATTCTGAATTTCTTTTACCAGTTCTGATTGGCCGTGTGTAAATACCGCCCCCAATTGGATAAAGCAGACAAGCTAATTTTCATCTATTGATCCTCACAAAATCAGTTTCGCGTCATTTTCAATTTATCTCGATTCTCTAGAGTTGAGAAATGACTCAGATCGGTTCATAATGCAGAATTATAGATTACAAACTGTGTTAATTATTGTCATAATTAAAATGAAATCTCGGTTTTTATTTAACCTTCTAAAACATTATTTAATATACTCTATTCTAAAACTAACCTTTATCTTAGCACTAACCCTAAAATATGCACCCCAAAAAATTGATTTTTGGTGGTTTATCAAGTTTTTTATACTATCATATTTTCATTTTAATCTGGCTTATTATGATCTGTCATATTTATAAAGACTATATGAAGATAAATTTAGGCAGTTCTTTAATGTAGTATTTTTTTTCATTCGTTATACTTGAATCTACCCTTTTTTTATTCATTATACCTGAGTGATTCTTTTGTCGCAAGAATATAGCTTCATGATTCGTGAAACCTTTGTCGAATGCCATCGACCTTTATTTATTCATTATACCTGAGACAATCTTTTGTCACAAGAATATAGCTTCATGATTCGTGAAACCTTTGATCGAATACTAGAGATATTCAACAAAAGGAAGTTTGTGGATGGAAATTCTTATGTTTAATAATACAAAATTTAAAAAATTCAGACCTTAATGTAAAAAAACGTTCAAATAATGGGTGGTCAGTGCTTAAATTCTTCGCATCATATTTAAACATAATAGATGGGAACCAGGGACGATGATTTTCTGCAAAATGCAAAATACCGCAGAATTGAGGAGTATTTTGCAGAAATCGGATTTTATCGCAGATAGACGCGAAATTTAGATAGTTGACCGCCAAACTCTCAGGTGTTATATATAGAAAATTCCACAAAATTTTTTTACTAAAACTTAATTCTCTTAATGCTTATTTATTTGTAAGTTTCGGAGCAATAGATAATCAGTTAGCATAAAACACGATCATGGTTTGTTGGGAAGTTTCAATACATTATTAATTGGGTTTTTTCGCAGAATAGAAAATTTTTGTGCAGAAATTCGCAGAATTTGAATTGTGATCAAAAACAAATTGGCTGTATAAGTTATACTCTTGCAAAAAAGTTCACTTACCTAAGAAAGTGTGGATGCGTTTTACATGATGAATACGAAAATTCCTAATTGCGTTACTAAAAGGTACATTAATATTTGAATATATTCGTTTGATCATGCAAATTTGGCATGTATTTAGTATTTTAAGCAAGCATGTAATGATTTTTGCATTATTTTATTGTTTGTTTTTTTTTAAATCTTTGCTCTTTTTAATTTTTTTTATTAATCGGTATATGGATACAGATTTTAATGACACATAAGTTGAAAAACGATGCGAACATCTATTAGGAAGTAATTGATCAACAATTTAAACAAATCATAACAAACCCCTATTTCAGTGTAATATACATATAGTGAATTTATAACCATTTTTTTTATAAAGCGCAAATAGGAGTGGATTTTAAAATATGATAACTATTGGAAACTTAAATTTGGTATATGAGACTATCTGTTGCATCCTAAAGATAATCTCCCGCGAACTTTTGCATAAAATAAGCATCAACACAATTTTATTTAGAGGTTTAACAGTACCTGGTATACAATGCGAAACATAAATAAATAAATGTATATTTTTTTGTGATAATTGTATATTTCAATATATAACTTCATTGCACATCCATAAAATAAAATATAAAGAAATTTTGTTTGGAAGTATAATTTGGAAGTATACAACGTACGATATAATAATGCGAAATATAAATGAAAAAAATGTATATTTTTGGTTATAATTTATATTCCAATATGTAACTTCATTACACATCCATAAAATAATACCAACCCAATTTTATTTTGAAGTTTACGATACATTGTACGGTAATGCAAAACATAAATAATAAAATATTTATTTTTTGGTGATAATTGTATATTTCAATATATAACTTCATGTTTGGAGTAGTACTTCGGAAATAAAATTATATTAAATCGTAAAGTCGTGAAAATTTTACTAATTCAGTTTCATTTTAATCTTTATTTTATTCTGATTAAAGCTGTAGATTCTCTGCTATGACAGGTTACTTATAGTAAATATGTGATTATTTAATCATATCTAGTTTAAATATAATTTAATTTTATTAATATCATTATGATGTGTTCTTTTACATTAAAAACTTAAATTACTTAAATTTCGAAGCTTACCAAAGAATGTTTGACAGAAGAACCAATGAAATTCGAGAACTGACATTTCTGCAGTCATTATAACAAATACTTATTTGCTTCGGGTCTCAATCAGATTAATATACATACACTAATTTTAATTTGGTTGCTCCAAAGCATGTTACTTTATAGTTTATAACAGTTTGCATAACATACTACTTTTAAACCAGTTTAACATATCAAAGAAGCCGGCTTTCAAAAAATGGGCTTTTAAACTTTTGGCATATAATTAAATACAAAGATATGGTAAATTTTTACATATTTAATTATGAATACTAAGTTTATTTAAAAAGGTTTACATATGAAAATTCACTGTGTAACAAATTTTTTAATAATCATCAATTATTATTGGTCGATTTTGGGGTCAAACAAATCAGCCGATATGTGTAATAAGTTGTGCGCTGTAAATAGTAGTACATCTAATTCATCTGTATTTAAGAGTTTTCCTATTCTATCAATTGAGTCTTTACCCAGTTTACCCAATTTGATATTATCTTTGCTTATGTGGAGTTCAGGATCAGGGTGGAATGGCCCATACGAGACTTCTACAAAAAGGATTTCAAATTGGTTTCCATCTCTGGTGATAGTTCCAATTTTATCACCAAATTTTCTTGCCCGTCGATCTTTTGCTGAGATACTTTGGGCTTGGTCCCAGCGCTTAAAATAACCAGGAGAAATAAAACTGAGTAAAGATGGCAGGATATCGTGGGTAAATGTAGCTTCATTGACAAGAACAGATCGTTCTTGATAATATTTGTTATCCCATATTCGCTTGAGGCACAAATTATTTGTTTGCTACACTATTCTACTTCATCTTCACTCTCTTCAACTCAAGACTTAATTGTTTGCAGACTAATCGGCATTTCTTTTTTGGGTATGCTGATTGTTTTTACTTCATTCCATTCATCTAACTTTTGAATTGTCTGCAACAACGTTGGTTTTTGAGTCTCAATATTTTCAGTATCAATGATCCCTGAATAAAGAGGATTATCAATTAATAATTCCTCTTCTGTGGCTTTAGAAATGTAATTCCCAATGGCAGATAATAATTTATTTTCATTGGAGGATCACTATTAAGATAAATATGTAAATAATTTAAACTATTATCAACATAAATAAAAATAATTGGTTTTATTTACATACACTTTGGATATTCTGGATCGCAGCAATGGTCTTCACATCATTTGAAGGGTCAAATCGACCCATCCGAATTTTTTTGCAAGATTAAACTAACAATAATGATAGTTGATGTATTTTTTTGAAGTTGGTGGATACTTCACTAAACAGTTCAAAATACACAGCCGTTATTTGTTTTTCATTCTGTATAGAATTCTTTTACTAGTACAGCAATATCCTAGGCGATTGCAATCGATTAAGAAAAATCGATAGTAATTGATAGATGAATTAATCGCTTCTAATCATCAGCTTGCTGCCAATCGATTACAATAAGTTTAATTATCCTGCAATCGATTGTCACCTATATCGCTGAGTGCCAATTATAGTTGGTGGTAGAATTACTGAATTACGGAAATTATTGCATTTTACCAGTGGTAGAATTACAACTATTTTCAAAAAGGTGTGATCAGGTTGATTTGATCGTATATGTGTAAATGAGAAAATCGGGAAATCGGAGGAAATCAGAACATTAATCAGAATTTATATAAATAAATAATCAAATAAAAAAAATTAACCTTCTTTCGTGTAGTTCCACATTAAATTAATGATCTCCAAAGAGTTGAAACTGAAACATGTTTATCACTTCGAACTTCCATTTCTTGAACGATCTCATCAAGATACCAATCAGAATTCTCTTTAATAATACCTCATAATATCTATTTACAAAATTTATTGTAAATATAAAAAATATAACTAAATAAAAAATTAAAAAATAAATAAAATTTATACATACATTCATATCATCGCGATTGAAAGTTTTGCGTCGTCTAGGTATTTGCCTCCAAGGATTAATTACAGTCCCCCATTTTTTATACAAACGAAATACTTTATTTATTACAGTAAACTTGTACAGAAGTTCTCCAATCTGTTTTTTAAAATAACCATCGTATAGAAGATATATTATACGCCATTTCAAATCCTCACTGTATGCTCGAGGCATTCTACAATTTAACTTTTAGCGAAAGCCTTTAAAATTTATTTAAATTTTAAAATTAGGCTACTAAAATTTTACCTTTTAACTTTGTCTGGTGTTTCTAGTAGAATAAGTAATCTCCAGGAAATCTTTGAAAATCATTATTATTACAAAAGTTAACTAAAGCGAATTTTGAAAAAAGAAGGAAATCTGTGTACAAGTGTCTGTCAATCTGATTGGTCGAATTTTGGTACCGTGATAAGGATCATCAGTTGATCTACATCATGTGATCTACATATGCCGTGAGTTAAAACAAAACCGTTAGAATTTTTTATCTTGCCGCATTACAAAATTAAAATTTACTTAACAGTAGGAGGTTCCATAATTGACATAATAGAGACCTTGCAGATAATACTACGCATTATAATTTGTATTATCTTTAAGACCAGTATGACAATACGAGTTTATTAGATTAAAAATACTCATACATATTATTAATACAACCTTTAAATTTATACGTTGCCAAAGATAGTTTTTTTGTCTGCGATATATAATAAAATTGTACGAGGAATATTTTTTTTTGTCAAAACCGAAAGGTGCCTCTTATATTAAATTTTCATTCACTATGAGCGCAGTCAATATATAACTATATACTATGAGCATTGTTCGTGTAGTTAATATATATTATAATATATATTTATATGATGTTTGTAATCGAGTTTACAATTTTTAATCAAACCTACTAAATTTTAGAAAATTATAAAGTCACGAAATTTTTTTTTAAGCTTACAACTTTCAAAATTAATAACGAAAATGCACAAAAATATTCCATTGCACATGACACGCCATAGAGCCACAAGTCAAGAACGAAGAGAAGCTGTTGCAGCATATTAATATGAATATGGTACTCATATTTCTTCATACATCACAATTTTTGCCTCTTAGTTAATTACTAAATACGCCATTTTACCTTTGTATTGAATTACGATATTTTTAATGCTTTATTGTTATATACTTCGATAACTTTAGTAATGTAGATTTAAACGTCGCCAACTATGCAATCAAGTCCTCTTCGTGTTCATGACCATCATGTGATTTATATGTACCCCATTATAGTTCGAACAATCTAATATTACTACGTTCCTACAAACTGCTCCATTTACTGCATTTCAAATTGGATCAAATATTCATAGTTAGGATTTTTATGTCTATAATTGTATGTCACTCAATAAAAAAAAAGTTATTTTTTGTGTCCTGTATATTAGACAAAATAACTGCATACAAAAAGTATAATTTTGATCCAAAATCTATTGATTATTGTTGATACTTTTTTTTGTATAATTACTATAGCACGGACGTAAGGACGTGCCTAACTACTAGTAGCATCTAATTGCCGTAAAAATTCTATGCCGTAATGTCATAGTGCCGCAATGCCGCAATTCCGTAATGCCGTAATGCCGCAATAACAAGTATAATATTATAATGTTATAATTAAGTAACTACGTGACACCCAGTCACTCCAAACCGGAAACTGATGAATATGTTGTCATTAACTAATCCGTAAGCATAAAAGTAATTGCCCGGTGTGAAACGGAGGACTTTAATTTAAAGTGTATTCTGCAGTGAAACACCAATAGTTTTAATAAATTTTAAAACTCGTAAGTATGTATATAGGCATGTTTCATCTTATCTAAGTCATAAATGCTGTTAGGCCACGCAAAGTTGATTTGTCGTTTTATGACTGCCGGCCCAATTTTTTGATTCTTTGATTCATTGTTGTGCAAAATGAAAAATTAACCTTGTATAAACTAAATGTGAACATTATTCTATTTGCAGTAAATTAAAAAAAAAAAAAAATCCGTCCATCCGTTCCGAATTTTGAAATCTATGCAATGAAAACGAAATATCAACTTTGCGTGACCTTAACAATGATGTCATTTCCGATCAATTAGATCGCTAAAAACGTTCTCAGTCTATTGGAAAAAAAAAACAAATCACGACGTTTAAGTCAAAATAAAACCTAGACCTACAAACCCCATTTTCATAGTCATTACGTGTAATAAATCAATGAAGTCGACGGAATCAAATTTGAAAAGATATTTAATAGTATATTATTTAAAGGAAAACATAATGCAGTATGAAATTTATTTTTTTTATAGATTCCCTGTAACTATTACTAATTAGTAACAAAGATAAAACAAACAAAAGAAAATCAATGCTACATATGATTGTTTATATGGGACACGCAAAGCAAACAATTGGTAGTAACGGAAATGTTATATCAGATATGGCTGAAGCATACGCATATTGTGAGGCTTCTAGTGTTCACGCTGTCCCAATATTTATCTTATTCGTCATTTTGTTACTTAGTATCAATGTTTAAAATTCGAATTTAAATTTAATTTAAATTATTAACGCTCTCAAAAATTTTTAATGCTTATTATATTGAATTATATTAACATTAATTTTTTAATAAAGTATCTAATTGTAATTAAATATTCGATACATTCTTTTCAAACTCCCTTTAAATAACTCAAGTGCCTAGTTATAACTAAAAAAAAGTTGATCGTATTCAAATACATTATTACAATAAATTGTCGCTTTTACAATCATAGCAAAAATTGCAATTAATTGATTAAGAGTTCAAATAATTGCAATTAATTGCCTCTACAATCAATAATTCGGTAGGCCTGAATTTTATAAAGTTAAAAACTTAATAATGAAATAACTCACATGCTTTCTCCGACATGACTTCAGAGTAAATCTTACGTAAGTAAATTTGATTTTTTTTTTTTGAGCCTGTATTCAGAATAACGCACTGCATAAAGATAAACAAACTAGGTATAACATGTGCACATTATACTACGATATTCATTCTTTATCGTAATTGTTTGTTCACAATTAATCTAAGTTATGTCATATCAGCACAAATATATTTGACGCACACATAATACAAGTTATGCTTTGTTTTAACGCTCTAAGTTGTCAAAATCAGAGGTGTAGGATAATGTAATTTATTGATCTTTTCAAATTGGATTTAACCTATATTTTTAGGGGAAATTACATATAAGGGACCGAAAAATAAAATAATTACATATAAGGCGAGACCAACTGGATTCTGTGTTTTACATTACCCCCCTCTCCCCTCCGGGGGGTCATATAGTAAAATTTTTTCCAAATTGTTCCGTGACTGTATAAAATTTCCGAAACTTACCATAGCCCTATGTATATTTATCTAAATTTTTATTACTATGAGGGAGAGGGGAGGGACTCTGGGGTAATTTAAAACACAGAATCCAGTTGGTCTCGCCTAAGGGCCCGATGTGAAAAATTAAATATAGAGCCCAAATTTTGAAAAATTGTACAGTCAAAGGCCCAAGTTTATCGTAATTAATTAAATTGCAACCTCTTAACATTTAGATGTATTTTTCTTTTGATGAATAAACGTGTTACTTTTTTAATCATTATTGTATTTATGCTCCTAGGCCACGCAAATTTATTTTTCGTTTGTATTACCTATTAGCCGCCGATCCATTTGGTCAATTTGGTTTATTTTTATTTTTAGACCCCAATTGTGCCAATTATTCGATTTTTGGCATTATTTTTTTTATTTTTTCCCGCTATTCTCATCCGGTATCACCCGATGGAGACCTTAATTTGTCGTGATTGTCTGATAGGACTGACGGAAAAAATATAACTGCCGACCCAATTTTTTAATTCCTTGTTGTGCAAAATGAAAAATTAACTTAATTTACATAAACTAAAAAAAAAAACCCTGATCGACCGACCCAAGTTTTCAGATTCCATGTAATGCAAAACGAAAACTCAATTTGCGTGACCTTACAACATATACATACAAAAATTCATAAGCTATTCACAAGCAATTCGTATAATTTTTGATTAAATAATCGCTTTATTCGCAATAATCATGCAATATCACATAGATGATGATGATTGGCTCAAATTTTATTTAACGTTATCATTCATACAAAAATTCATAAGCTATTCACAAGCAATTCGTATAATTTTTGATTAAATAATCGCTTTTATTCTCAATAATCATGCAATATCACATAGATGATGATGATTGGCTTAAATTTTATTTAACGTTATCATTCATACTAAAATTGGAGATTTTCGCCCATATGAAATAAGAATAATAATATTATGAAATGACCTTTAACACCAAACGGAAATTTTATGCAGGTGTTGCAACTAGGGATGCACCGGTTTGGTCCGTTCGTTCCGATCCTAAGAGGACCGATTATATAGCCGATAGTATTTACAGTCCCGGTTCCAGTCTTTCAAAAAACCGTCCTCATAAGATTATGTAAACAAACGTCACATGATCCTCCTGTGATCTACGTAACATTTTAGCCAAGGGACCGGTCCTAGACCGGCCAGTCTCGGTCCATTACAAAGACCGGCCCAGGACTGGTCTTTTGCAGGACTGGTGCATCCCTAGCTACAACTTGATTATTCACAAAAAAAAAAATAATGAAGACATCGATGGACTGAACTTATCAGATATCTCTTTTGGACTGACGATAAAAATTATTCATCGAGATTTGGTAAGTTCTAATTTTTATCCGAAGTTGAATTAATGAGGCTTATTTTTATTATAGCATTCAAAGAACATTTTTTTTTTTTTTTTTTTTTTTATATTAACCTCCGTAGAGGACGCCATGTAGGCGTACTTTATTAATAATTTACTAACTAACAACTAATACAAAATCATATTATAACTAAAGTAAACTTATCGACCTATTTACAGCTCTATTCTGGGGCCAAGTCCTTTCCATTTGCCCTAAAACCTATCTAGACGAGCTCAGAGGAAGGTACTTCGTTACCTTCTCTAGACTGTTACGTCCCTCCTTTTGTAGGCCTTTAGAACCTTTAACTCCTTGCTAATTCTCATCTGAACTATAGCAGGTAATGTCGCTTCTGGTATCCCTTTCTGCCCCCATTTGACCTGGGTATACCAGCACCAGATCTCATATAGACATGTGATATGCAGCCATATAGCTGCTTTACGTTTGGCAGGTGCTTTAACATTCGTGGCTGAGAAAATTTCATCCCATGATTTTGGAGGACCATCCTTATTTGAAATAGCCAGGAGTTTGTAAGCTTCGGACCATATTATCCTACTGATTCTACACTTTAATGCGAAGTGTAATAGGGATTGAATTTCTCCAGGGCATGCCGGACAGTCCCCATTTTCTTCCCAACTGATATGCAGTAGCCGATATTCTAGGGGAAGTGCCCTACAATTCAGCCTCCACATCACATCCTTCTTTCTGTTAATAGTCCATTTTTCCTTAATCCACCCTACATGATCTGTTTGGCTAACATTGATGTTGACTTTGGCACGTAAGTATTCTGTGGCTTTTTTTACTGAGAAACTACCATGTTGTCTTCCTATCTCATCTCAAAATCGCCAGGGTCCCAAGGTACATTGCCTTCTCCTAGCACTTATCCCTCCAACCAATTCCAAGCCTGCATATATGATTTCCATCTTTCTGTCCAACCCTTAGTCGTGGCTAAATTGCTATTTAGAGCCTCCTTAATTGTTATGTTCCTTTTACTCTGTAAACTTTCAGTGAACAATGCTCTTTCTACTTTTGCCCCAAAACTATCACCTATTAACAGCTTTATCAACACTGAGACCAATCTTGCATCCAACATATCCTTCAAAATCGGGGCCGCCAAACCTCCTTGATCATACTCTTGTTGGAAGGTTGAGTATCGTGGGAGCATCCTCGATATATTTTTCACCCAATTTATGATCATGTTATTAAGCACATACAGCTGTTTTCTTTTAGGAAGGGTGAGATATGCAAGATACCATATTTTCAAGATAAACAAAGACTTTGCTGCTAATATTCTACTAGAGTTAACACCTCTATTCAGATTAATATATCCGGATATATACTATGTCATGTGATATAATGTGACATAGTGTTTTTATATCCGGATATAAATAAATCCGGATTTAAATAATATATACTATGCTAAAACCAGATAAATCTGGATATAAAAAATATATCTGGATAGAGTATTAACTCTATATTCTACTTTTAAATGACAAATTTCTATTTGCCATGGCATTGACCTTATCTTTGATCTTATGGGCCAATTCCTCCCATAAACGTTTTATTGGATTCCCCTTACTATCTACCTTATAACCAAGTATAGATATTGGTTCGTCCTTTGTTACTTTCCTAAAATTGCATTCACTAGTCAAGTTATGTTCCCGTGCTATTGCTGTAAGTGGAATTAACATTGTCTTAAATCAATTCACCCTAGCATTGAATGCAGCTTCATATGTCCTAATTATCTCCAAAACCTTGAGCCAATCCCTTTGAGGCCCAATGCTTATGGTCAAGTCATCCACATACACTGCAATTTTAAAGCATTAATTCTTGATCTCTATGCCGTGAACTCTCTCATATAGACATCTCAACAAAGGTTCGATCGCTAGCGTAAACAAGAATGGGACAACAGGTCTCTCTAACGGACCCCTCTTTCTACCCTAAATGGTTCTGAGAGCATACCTGAGTCTGTGATGTATGCTTGTTGAGATGAAAATAATGCATTTACGATATTAACAAATTTTCCATCAAAGTTCATCTTATTTAATACCATTCTTAAATACCCATAGTTGACCCTTTCATAGGCCTTTTGCTGATCCACCAAAAGAAGCCAATGATATTTAGATTGATCTATTTGGTTTCTTAACACTGTTAGTACATCCATGGCTGCTTCTTGTATTAGTCTTTTGTTCTCAAATCCTCTTTGATACGGGCTAATAATATCAGTACAAATTACATTTAGTCGATTTGCCATGATTTTCATAAATATTTTGACGTCACAATTCATAAGTGAAATCGGCCTCCAATTACTTATTTCTTCAAGATTATCATATTTTTTAGGAATCAGTAAAATGATATTTGACTCCATGAACACGGCATTTCCCCTGACTCCAATACGATGTTAAACAATTTTACAAGTATCAGAAGAACCTCCTCCTTTGCTAGCCTGTAAAACTCATAGCTAAGACTATTATTTCCAGAGGCTTTATTGTTGGCTAGAGTATCAATACCCCAGAATTTCCTCTTCTGAAATCTTTTTTACTAAGGACATATTCTGAGCTAGTGATAGCTATGGCATATCCTGGATTAAGCTATCCACTGCTTCTACATCAAACTCCTCTGTTTTATATAATTGTGCGAAGTTGTAATGAATATATTGCAATATGTTGGTCAGATCTTCTAGAGGTTTACTCGGGTCTCTGATTTTTGTGGTAGGTGTCGACGAAGCCCTAATCTTGTAATGCATGAAAAAAATACTTCGTGGACTTTCTCCATATTCTACCCAATTAGCCTTCGATCTAGTTTGCTATTTTTTGGCTAATAAAGATAGCACCTCTTGCAGTTGTTGTTGTATATCTTCAGCAACCAACCATAAATCTTCATATATGTCACTGCATAAAATCTTTCTATTCATTTCTGAAAGCCTTTTATGAAGTTTTTGGATTTTACTCTCCAGAGCCGTCTGTGGTTTGTATGGCCTAATGATTGACTGAACTACACACTTATGAAAGTCCTATTTATTCACATCTTTGATACTGTGTAATTTCTTCTTAACCTCTTCTTTAATTCTTGTGTTCGACCAACACCTCTTATCAAACTTCCAAAAAGCAGTTCTTGATAGGTTCTTTGCAAAACACAACTCGCATTCAACAAATAAATGGTCCGAATTACTATACCGCATGGCAACTCCCTTACAATACTGAGCATGATTTGCGTCTATAAATATATAGTCCAAGCGAGTCGCCATTAAACGGCTTCCACGTGTTCTCTGATAAAAGGTGAGAAAGTGTTTAAGCCCTATAACCTCAGCCGTATTCACATACTCGTGCATCTTCTAATTTAAAAGTTTACATGATGGATCATTATGTGGTGCTGCATGACTGATTCTGTCTTCATATAGAGTAATATTCATATTCATATCCCCAGCTACAATATTAATGACCTCCTCATCTATCTGTAGGGACCAAATCTCCTTTCTTCCTGCTAGTAATGCCGTTTTTGATGTCCAGTGCGAGCTATACATCCACTGCTGAGCCAAAAATTTCTAATCAAGTGATCGTAAAGGTTGGTTTTTTGTAATAAAATTAAATTGCATTTATAAGATTTTAACAAAGTCATAGTCTTTTGAAATTTTTGTTTGCTATTTAAACCCTTTATATTTAGGGTTGCTATTTTGATCATATTATGCATATATATAAAAGAAAAAAATAAAATTGCTTATGCAATCTATAATTACTACAATATATAATTGTATTCATCTGCCCAAAGAGGTTTTGCCTCTTTTAGGACCTCTATCCTTTTTATATGGAAAAGCCCTCTTATCCACTACTGAGTTACTATTTTTCTTCTTATTTCTTTTGCTAGTTACTTGGGTAAATTATTCATCATCATCTATCTGCTTCGATCCACCCTCCGTTTCTACTAATATATCCATTTCCTCCACCTCTTGGAGCCCTTAAACATAGGGTTAGGGGCACAGGGTCATTGGGCATGCCTAGGAGCTTGTCTAGGGTATGCCCTTATGCCAAAAGTCATGCCTCTGTCATGTGCCGAATGCAACACGCTGATTGGCTATCAGCTTTACAAACCAATAAGTGCACACAAATTTTAGATTACACCCGTTTATATAAAAAGATATGTCAAACCAGTTTTTAATATAAATATAATTTACACTTTCGCTACTACATATGTATGTACTACACCTGACTGCTTTATTTGGTCAGTAACTTCTTAATTGTAGTCGAATGCATTTAAGGAGATCGTGCATTATTGGGATTAACCTTGACATATTTGAAGTTGCCGTTGGGGCCAAATTGAATATCCCTATACATATCGATATACTTTTTTATATTTTTCATATTTTATTGCCCCATATTTAGCTATTACGATATACCTAAGCCTGCTTAAATAAGTCAAATGTACACTCAAAGCCATTTATTATGCAATAAGAATCTATGATTCTATGATTGTTATTAAAGAGGTAATTCTACTGGTATAATTATTCTAAGTACTGCCCGATAGAACATGAATCCATTTCAACGCGAGCAGTAAATACAAGTAGTTGCGTTTGATAATTATTGGAAGGCATAATTAAAAAATAGCGTGAGTTATTGTATATGAAATTATGTAGAGAAAAAACTTGGAGTCATGATAAAGATGAAATGGCGTGAGTTATTGTACATAATGTTATAGAGAAAACTTTGGGATGTAGCAATATTTTAGACTTATTAGAGGGATATAAATTAGAAAATGATGTGAGTTATCGTGTATAATATTAAGTGTGAAGAACTTGGAATCATAAAATGTAGGATCTAAAAAAATGTATTTAAGCTGTATTTTTTTGACTCGAATAAAATTAATGTTCAAATTGAATGTTAAATAAATAAATTAAAAATCCTATTTTTTCACCTTAATAAATTTAAAATTTAAATTGTTTTTATCTTATTTATTTGATTTAAATCATCTCCAATCTTTAATAATACAACTTAAAAAATTGACCCATTTATTTTCATCACACATACATTATTAACCCTTATATCATAATATTTAAGTAATTTTAATTACTAAATGATAAAATTACTATACTTTTGCTACCCAGAATAGCTAACCATAACCCTAACCCAACCAAATATTTATTAATATGCAACTACTCCAGGCTTTGCTTTACCACTCACAACACAAGGTTAGTGTTGGTACTAGAGCTGCAGACATTAAAATATCAATGAACATATACTATTACGTTTGATGTGATGTATGTGACATGCCGTTTAATATAATTATATATAAATTTATATAATGTGAAGAGTGATGTACTACCTTGGACCTTCTAAATATTTGCAGCTCTAGTTGTATCATTCCAAGGAGGAAACAGATATGCGCAAAAAGTAAATATTGTTTGAATGGAATAATTGGCAAGCCCGAAAAACTTCATCAACACATACTTCGGTATAGTAGTTGGCATTCAACTGAAAAGGCCATTTATCTTCAAAAGGTTGCGAGTGTAAATACTACGACTCGTAAGCATATTCGCAATAATGATGATATTTTTATTGATCAAGATCAAGAAAATTATGAAAACGCATCTTAGTCATCTACACAAAGCACTATTGTTAATTGGTGTACTTGACGTTTTTCCCAAGATCAAACTGAAAAACTCTACCAAAGGCTTTTAAAAGCTATTATCTACAGAAATATTCCCTTTTGCTTCGTCAAAAATCTATATTTACAAGATTATCTCTGTGAACTAAACTCTTCATACAACCTTTCTTTCCAAGATATGATCAAAGGGCGCCTTTTGACCAAGATGTTTTCTGTTCATCTTCAGCATAAATTGAAAACACTTTCTACTCTTACAGACCTTACGATCTCCTTGGATGGATGGACTGACAATGCTGGGAATTCTATATATGGATTTATGGCTCTTAAAGAGCATTAGAAATTCGTACTAGATATTCCTGACTTGTCAGAATATCGTTATACAAGTGACTTCCTTAAAAATAAAGATGAAGAAGTTCTTACTATTAATGGTATTGAAACATTATCCACTATTGCAATTGTTACTAATAATGCTTCAAACATGGATAAAACGCGTCGGCTGCTTAACATATGTTTATTTTTAAATAAATGATATTTATTATAAATATATTATACTTATCCTAATAATTGTTAATTTAGGAGGAATACACAAATATTATTCCTATTCGTTGCTGCCTATATGTTTTCAACCTAATTGTTAAAGATATCATTGGTTTCTATAGTACTGTCAGTGTTTGCAAAAAGAATTAAAAACTGGTAAATTTTTTTAATTCATCGCATATCTGGCGTTGAGAATTACAAACCTAGCAAAAGAATCAAGGAATTAAATATTCCTTGGCCACGTTTTGTGAAACAAGATGGTATTCACTTGCTAAGGTTTGCATGGGAGTATCAATCTACGAACAAGGTTTTCAGCATTGTTTATCGTTAAGCGAAACCTCACATCCTAAATTTCCTGAGATTGAGAATTCTATAGTCAAAAGTCTTATCTGCGATAAATATCATTTTGCCACCAATGATATATTAATGAAGTAATTAAGCCAGTAGTTGATTCTATCAGAAGGTTGGAGTCAAATGACTCCATCTTGGCTGATATTTTTAAAGAACTCATCTATATCCACTAGCAGATATCTCAACTTGAAATTCCAATTATTGGTTTTCAAGCTCATGCCCTTTCCATTATTATTAAACGCACACAAGAGTTTGATAGTAATATCTACTTTGCTGCATTTTTTCTTTCTCCAATTCACAAGCGATTGGTGATATCTAAAAAAATGGATGATGAGCAAATGATTCAAGCTGCACTCGAATTAGCTAAAGTATAAAAATTTACTAAATAAATACTGGTCTTCTACTTAAAGAACTAATCGGTTACAAGAACAATGATCCTCCATTTAACAAACCTCCTCCAAGCCCTCCAAAAAATTTACGATCCTTTTGGAGAGAATTCAAGGGAAATGCACCTGTACTACGCCACTTTGCAATGAAAGTACTTGCTATATTCCTCACAGTGCTGCTTGTGGATGACTTTTTTCGTCGGTTGGATTAATTAAATCAAAAGTGAGAAATAAGTTAACACCAGATAATCTTTCTATACTTGGGCAGATTAGAAATGAACTTAAAAAAAAGGTATCTACCAAAGTTACAAGGCAAGACAAAATCATTCCTGAACTCTTGACTAATGACAACAAAAACTTGGATATCTTTTTTGACGAAGGTGAAGAAAATGAACCGCTAGAAGACTTGAATGAAGAGCTTGAAGAAATTATAATTGAGGAAGATGAAGGGTCTTTTTTGGAGGAATTTTTTGACTTCACTATATATGAAAAAGACCAAGAGGCATTGGAAAATTTGGTCCAAGTTAATGTTGGACAAAGTGATCTACCACTAGAAGAGGAGGATTGGTCCATTGATGATATTCTTTTAGAAAATAAATAAATTTTATATGTTAATTGTATATTGTATTTCATTAAATTTAATAAAAAAAATATATTATGTGGTATTGTGAACGAAAGTGTACCGAATTTCTATTTTATATATCGTACATATTATGTGTTTTATATATAGGGGGCATGCCCTGGGCACAATATGAAGGGCATGCCTCAGGCTGAGGCATGCTCCTTCAGGCATGCCCAAAAAATTTCCTGTGCTCCCAACCCTACTTGAACAGCCTCTTCTATGCTGTTTTCTTCTTTTTGCCCAACAGAAGCAGTCTCTCCTACTTTCTCATTCTCAGCTCCCGAGGTATGTACTATGCAAACCACCTCCTGTATGACTTCTTCAACTTGATTAACCGGAAAAGCTCTATCTACCACTTGTTCCAAGTTTTCGTTACTTTCATCATACACTACTTCCGACATGCTGTTATTACCCTCTATATTTGAACTATCTGCCCATTTGTTACATATGGATAATCTGTACTAAAGGTTATTCTATCTTGTCTTGATACTTTCGCTTGATCGTTTAATTGTGTCCCACACCTCCTTTGTTGTTGTCTAAATTCAATCAACTTTCTAAGCTCCTCACAATCCCTCTTTATATGACCTTCCTTGTCACAATAAAAACATACTTTGGGAGCCTCCTTTCATTCCAAAGTGACCTTCTGGTCCCAAATGTAAGTATGTTTAGGGATTCTCTTAGCAAGGTCTGGGTCGTCTGTTGTCTCGAACATGACAATCCACTGGTTTGTGCACACTGGTGTTCCATAATAAACCAAGGGCTTAATCGAAGAAACACAGCCCATGTTCTTAGTGGCCTCTTTGATCTATCTTGTAATAATATCTTTGGGTCCCATTGGGACATTTCGTAACTTGACATGCAAAAAATTGCATCTAAGATTAACTGGGATATACCCTAGCAATGTTTGTTTGAAAATAACAATTCCTTTTGTAGCATAAAATTGTTGCCTCTCCTGATTGGTAAAAACAACTTCGAGGTATAGACACCTCCTTCTTCTAAATGCAGCCTAGCTGCAACCAACTCATCTCCCATCTTAGCATATAAAGCACCTACAATATCGTTAATTGAAATGCTCTCAAAGTTCTGTATATCAAAGATTAATGCATTATTATTTTTTGTGTGTATTCTCTCTTTGGGAGCAAAATTAGAATATGTTGCTCTGCCACTACTTAGTTTTGTAAACAAACTAGACCACTGACGACCTTCAGATGATTTATTCCCCGAATTTTTTGCATTATCACTCAAATTCTGGCTCAGATCATTGTTCTGCATGATGACGTTCATTACGTCAGCACTATCTGCAAGATTTCCAGAACTTTCCTTAATATTTCCCGGCAAATTTTCCCTTTCTTCGGAAAAGCTTGAACCTGTGTCTGTTGGGTCTTCACCAACAGAAAACTCCAGGTCTACGTCCTCTGACCAACTCACTGACGCGTTATTAGAGATTTCCTCCTCCTGTTCCTGAACTTGATCTAGCTCAACCGGAGCAGTCGAGCTTTCCTGAGACACTTTCGCTTCATTTTCCTTTTCCATAGATTTTGACCTTGTATCATGAGTCTTTACGCATTTTCCTTGAATCTCATCCATATTCAGTCTTGTAAACTTCCTTTTCCTCGATTTTAGGGCTTTCGCCCCTATATAACGGCCTTGCGCGTTGTTAAAACTAACTTCTCTCAGTATATTGTTTCTTTAACACTCTCCTGGCACCAGAACGCGGTAGAGTGCAGATCTTCCTGTTTTCCAAAGAACATTTTAATTGATGGCGGCAGGGCTTTAAATACTGACATTGGAATATCAAAATAATTAAATGATACAACGCTTTAAGCGAGGTGTTCTTTCATATATCGAATCACAATGCTTTCTCCAGATGTAAAAAATGTCAAGCACGACCAGAGATCCGATATTTATAGCCTAGGTGCATTATTTTGGGAACTTATAAGTGCGGTTTTTCTGAGAATTTATCAGAAGAAACTGATGATTTCGTAACAAATTCCATCGATAATCAAAGAGCAAGGCAACATAATACTTCTTTGCACTATGCTGATTATGTTTCTTCTATTAATACATCTGAAATTTCAGATTTAAATGTTCATCTTAAAGAGCAATGTTAGTATTTATAATTTTTTTTACCCTATTTGCTGTTTCTACCAATATAAAATTATTTGAATTGATTCATATTTACATGTTAAGACGATCTTATAAGTAAAAAAAAATGATGAACTTACCAGCGAGTGAATATAATTGTCATATTCAAATTCTTTTTCAAGATCTCTTCTATTTTTGGGCATTTATTAACTATATGTCCTTTAATTTTACTGTAGCATACTTTATTTTTTTAAAGATTTCTTTTAGTTCTCTTTGTAGTGGTCTAGATCTTGGTGGAATTGTTGCTTCTTTGGGATAAATGTTTCTTTTCATCTTTTTGTTCTATTTGTTCATTTATTTATACAAAAAATCTTCCTTCTTTGGATATTTTGAATTCGTGTGGTTATTACTTGTGTTGCTGAGGAGGTGAGCTGCGAAATTCTGGCGATCCGAAAATGTGCACCAGGTTGTGCTTCGGACGAACATGTGATAGTCCGGAGGCATCCTCCTGAAACTAATTTTTTAAATACTGACACCTGGTTGCAGCAAGTCAGACGCTTCACAACACCATACGTCGTGCAACTTACGATCGGCTGAGTTGAAAAGAGGCGTTTAGATTTGTCGAGTTGGGAAGTTTGGTCGTAGGTACGTATTCTTCCTGAGTTTTTTTGATAACCACAAACACTTTAACACTTATACTCCTTTGCCCTTTATATAAACCACGGCTTGGAATCCGCCTCTTGGGACCAAAACCGGACAAACAATCAATCACAACTATCCACGGTACGTCAATAGAGTTGGACAAAACAACCACGGTATTTCTCAGTAGGTTGAGAAATCAACCGGACGGCGTATCGGTACAATCACTTGAACAAGCAATTACAACGAACAATCGTACCACTTATGCCACTTAAGGGGTAAGTTTATTTTATAATATAGAGAGCGTATAGAGTTGAAGGGAGGCGAGTTAATTATTATCACCAATGATGTTTTTTTTTTTTCCAGGGCGCAAGTCCTTTATTATACACTTTCAATTACTTAGACAGAACTATGGGTCATATCGCTACTTATCTTTTAAAGCTATTAACGTTCCCATTGCGATTTTGATTCATAAATTACCGATATCACTGATAATACTGATATCTCTTTTATCTATTAAATGATCATTAAGACTTTTAAGACTTTTCGGTCTTTAGGTCTTTTAGTACCGGTAAACCCAATTTTAGTACTGATCATCCCAGCCGTTGTTAAGCTCAATTTTTATTTTTTATTAGTATCATTATTTTATTGTTATGCATTTCTTATTTTGGCATAGTTAGTGGCGTAGTCGGGTGATTAGATCTCCAAACGGGAGATCAAGTCTCCAAACGGGAGATTAAGTCTCCAAATGATCAAGTCTCCAAACGGCTGATCAAATCTCCAATCGAGTGATCAAAGCTCCCGTACGAATTAAAATTATATAAGGGTTTAGTTTTAGTTTATGGAGTGGGGACGAATAGTTAACGATTGTAGATAGTATTTAGTATTATACCAGTATGATCACATGAAATGTGGAGGGATGGTTCCGTTCAACTTTTTGGTGCGCTATATTTTTTCCTGTTTTAGAAGGTATTATGGTTATCTCTTTCTTTCCTTTTTTGGGTATAATTCAATTTGTTCTGTGTCACGATGTAAAGTTACTACGTAAGTCATTCTTAAATTTTGAAACAACGTACATGCATTATTTCAAAATCAATGAAAAATTACAAAGATAAAATTAAATGACCAAAGTGATAAAAAATTATACGACCATTAATAATATTACTTATATCGTAAATGTTTATTTGCATAAATAAAAAGTGATAAAAATTTACATATAGGTTAAATTGAATTAAGAATTGACCTAAGATATTCTTAAATCGGTGAAAATATAAGCAGAACGAAATTGCGAAATAACGCTAAATAATGCATGCTACTGTGTAGATTTATTTTTGATTTCTTGGCATTACAACTTTTTTGAAGTAGTTTATGCTGTTTTATTTTTTAAAAAATCCTATATTTAATAGGAGTAATGATTTCGTTTGTCCATATTGTGATTTTCAATTTCTAATATGATGATTTCATTGTCACATGTCATTTATTAATAAAGCAAGGACGTTTTCAAATGTTGATTGTTATGCATTCCTGTTATTACAGTATTACGCCATTTTCGAGGATTCATATGATTGTTAAATTTGACTAATGTCGTAACGCGACATTATTTTTACATGTGATACGTGATCGTACTGGTCCTGCGCGGCATCACATGTCGCGCAGCTATCCTTATTGTAATAAACCGATGTATTGAATTATATTAATAAAGAGGAACGAACCCTTATACCCGTAATTTTGTGTGTTAGTTTATCGTTTTAAACCATTTAACCTTAATCACAATTGTTCACGATCGAACTAACCCGGCCCAATTTCATCAAGCTCTCCCAACCGATCGTAACACCGTCAAATTGATATTACGCCATCTCGATCGCCACGTGCCTCCGGGGTACGTTCCTACAGGTATTCATAATGTACACAATTAACATCGGTTTATTTTTATCGGTTTAATTTTTTTTTATTTATGTTAAAATTTTCGATAAACTATGCTTTTTTGGAGGCTTTTTTGCATGCTTTCACTATAGTCGCCTATTTCATTGGCAAATTGGATTTTTGATCACATGACTTTGTTTTCCATATATAACTGTGGATGTAATAGTATACCCTCAAAAGTAATTTTTGCGTTTAACTAAATGGTTCAGTTAGTTGCATGGAAGCTATATTTCCTAAAATTCACTCAACTTATTTAAAACACCTTGCCGTAAAATTCACATATAAAGCCCAATATTTACAATTCAAATATAATAATTGATTTAAGATAATTTTAAGTTTTTATTTATCAATGTTATTTTATTAAATACTGTAATTTTTCGAGTAAATCATATATAAAACAAGTATTAAAAGCGTAATAAGAAAAAAAAATAGCTACCAAAATAGAAAGCGAAATGAGAATCAAAGTTAAATACTGTAAAATGAAACGGTTCAACTTTACAATTTCTGTATTAATTATTAATGTTAACCAGTTTCGCTATCCTTTTCATTTTTTTACTATTGATATCAGATTAATATCGTATGGATGACCAAAATGTGGGATGTAAAATACCTTTATTATAAACTATGCTAATTTGCTATCACTAAATTTTTTAACCACGAATTTTAAATTAGGAGGTATTTTTCTTTTAATTCCCAAAATTTTGTGTGATGATGACAGTTTACGAATTTTCATGATCATCCGAGCATCAACCTAGTTAGTGATACGGCCGATGCCAATTTCTCGGGCCGACCCGGCTGTGGAAATTAATCGACCCGGTCGACCGGGCCGATCATATTGTTAAAAAACTTTCAAACAAAAATTTGATATTCTCAATATGAAAATAGTCAGAATTACATCACGATACTTGTGCAAGATATCAATTGCTAAAAAATTACACGGAGATACATTACATTTAATTAGTCGGGTATAATGATTAGCACATCATATAAGCACACATACATATAATGTTACAAATAGTAGGAAGAGTGCATATGATGCATATATATAGTGGATCTACTATATGCGAATAGGAAGCGGTTATAAGAGGGCCCGATGGGTCCTCTTATGGCCGGTGATCTACCGGGCTATTTTCTCATAGTTGGAAATAAAAGTGATAAGTATGACGGTGGTTTACTAACTTATAATTGATAATCAGTGCTTTAATCAGCGAGCATTCAGAACTTCTAATTGACTAGTTGAATTTATAAATATCAACTAGAAAAGTCGACTATTCGGTTTTAGTTGGATAGATAGTTATCGACTGCAAGCACTAACTTGAGATGTTCTACGCGTGATTTAACTAATAATTATAAGTTAACAATGAAATTCTATCAGACGAAAAAAATTAACTATATACCGGCCGGGCTGACCTGCTGGAATGTGGGTCAAGGGCCGACCCGCCCGCCAGCCCGGCTGATGGGCCGAGGTCAGTCCGTATCACTAAACCTAGTACATATTTTCGGATTGCTATTTTAGAACTCATTGTAGTTTATTAACGTTGCCTACAGTCGTAGTAGGCATAATTATATATTTTTGAATCAAGGAATTTGTTCTCCAATTTTTATATTTAAAGAACGTAAAATCAAAATTAGAAAACGTGTATAGAATTTAAAGAAAAACATCATGAAAAAATTAATTGAAATCTTATTAGACGACATCTATATTCAATCATTTATTATCGGATTAATTTTAGCAGTATTTTTGTCCAAACTGTCGAGGCGAACTAAACTAGTAAGTTTTTTTTTCGCATTAATATTTATTCATAATAATATTATTAATATAAATGATAATTTTGCTTAGAATGAACCACCCCTAGTTTATTATCGATTTCCAATTATTGGACATACTTGGAGTTTTTTAACGGATTGCGATAAGTTAATCTTAGAGTCTCGAGAAAAGGTTTATTTCTTTTTTTTTAAAAAAAATAAATAAATCAATAAATGAAATAAAATCAATATTTCTTTCAATATATAATAATTTATATTCTCAATAATAGTATGGAGAGACATTTTCGTTATATGTATTTGGTCAAATAATGACCATAGTCGGAAAGGAAACAACCCATGAAGTATTTAGAAAAGATCAAGATTTTAGTTTTCGTGAAGGCTTTAAAAATGTAATTAAAAATCTTTAATTAATTCAATAAACCTTTGAATATTAAATTACCATATATATTCTAAAACATTTTTTTTAATTTTAAAAACAGCAAATACCGACACATTTGATATTTAGACATGCTAATCTGGACGAAAAGCATGCGAAAATAGTAAAAGAATTTGTCGCAGGGAAATTAACACATATCATAAGTAGAATACAAAAAAATATTATCAAAGCTATAGATCTTTGCATTGGTGAATGTGTTGGTAAGTTTTTAAGCCTTCGATTTTCAAGTTTCTCATACAAAATTTATAAGGAATTTTATCTCTTGCTAGAACCAAAGGTAATTCATGATCCACGTAATACTTTAGCAGATATTATTGCAATTCCAGCTGCTAACATTGTTGTTGGTGAGGCATGTATACGTGTTTTTGGTTTTTTTTTTTTATATAAAAAATTCATCTTGTTAATTTAAGTACTCTTATAATAAAATTTAGGAATGTTACAATAATGAGGATATATTAGAAACTTTTAATAACTTAACATCTTCAATTTTAAAACTTTTACGAATACCACCAATATTATCTTTTATACATCCCTGGCTTCATGAACAATTTATTACGTACGTTTATTTTTCTTTTTTTGAAACAAAAACAAATCTTAAAAATTTAGAATTCAGTTATTTCATATACTGTAAAAAATAACAATAAATAATTTGTTTTTTTTATTATCTAACAGAATTCCCTTAAGGTTTGGTTGGAATCCGATTTCAAAACATAAAAAAGTAATTCTTAACCGTATTAAGCCTGTTGTTGAAAAGCGCCTTTATGATAAAAAGAGATTAGGCGATGCTTGGGTTGCACCAGTAAGTTATCTATAAAGTATATTTATTGTTATATAAATATTTAAATTGCTACTTTTTTTTTAATTAAAAAATAGTTAGATGCATTACAATGCCAGTTAAATGATCCTGAAGCAACTCCTGATCTCGATCCAAATAATGCAAATTATGATAATATTGCCGATGTTATCTGTAGAATTATTTTTTCTGCTATGGCAGCTACATCTAATGGTGCTAGCCGTGTTTTATATGGTTTGTTATGTTCTAGTTTTATTATTATAAATTATTGGTTATATATTTTACTGAAATTTTATTTAAAATTAGATTTGGTAAAAAGAAAGCAACATTTTTGGCAAGAATTATATCAGGAGGCTCAGGAAATTAATAACAGTGTAATGGAAATGAACTTACAATTGATGACATTGCCAGAATGATAAAGTTGGATAGTTTTGTTAAAGAATCTTTAAGATTAATTACTCCTATAGTTGGTTTGCCGCGTAAATGTATTTCTAAATCTTGTTATACATTTGCTAATGGATATCAAATTCCAAGTGGTAATCTTTTTTTCTTGGTTATTATTCTCTTAATTTTTAAGTTATAATAACTTATTCTTTTTTATTACTTAAAATTATAGGTCGTATAGCCTTTATAAATTTTCGTGATACAGATAATGATGAAGAACTTCAAGGTCAAAATCCTACAGAATTTCGTGCATACCGTCATCTGGAACGTAATTCACCTGCAACTAAACTTGAACGTAATTTTTTATCATTTGGAGGTGGAAAACGTGCATGTCCAGGTAGAACTTTTGCTGTTAATCAAATCAAAATATTTATACATAAAATTTTGTTAAAATATGATGTTAGAACCAATAATGAGGAGATTGAACCTAAAAGAAGATATTTTGGTCCATTTCCTCTGCCAGTAAATGTTGATCTGGTGTTTGAAAATAGAAAAGAAATTGTAAATTAATTTTTAGTTCATTATATTAAAAAGATATATTAGTATAGTGAATAAAAAATAACTTTTACTATGTTTTTAATTCCTTGTTTCTTTTTTACTCTAAATAAATATAATTTATATATATCTTAATCACAAAAAAATAATAAATAATAACTTATATATTGCAAAATATCTTTGCTACAAGTTATAACAATTGAAATAAACTATTATATTAAGAGTTATAATTTTTTAATTTTAAAATATATTATTTTATTTTATTACCTCTATGTATCAACTGATATTTCTTTTTCAAGTTTATATATATATTAGTAATATAGCTTTTTTTAAATATTTTCTATTAGGTTCTCAATTTATGATCAACAAAACATTGTGATAAATTCTTTTTTGGTAGAAACTATATTACAAATTTAAAACAAAATTTTCTAATATCCATATTATTTTTAATATATCTATAACCAGCACTAAATACTTTATTACTTGTTGTTAATTGGACACTTTTGATTACAATTACTAGTAAAGTACGATTATAAATTTGTATTTTATATATACTTTCATAAAGTATCCTGTAGCATTCAATTATTTGTACAAGTTGAGGGTTTAAAAATAAACTATTTTTACTTTTTAGAACCTACTAGAGTTTTTATATTTATTATTCATTAGTAAAACTCAATATTTTAGTCTTTTATTAAGGGTAGAAGTACAATTTTAAAATTACTGTATATAATAACTTTAATAGTAATTTTTTTTTATATTTAAGTTTAGAATTTTTTTATTTTTCACATATGCACTATATTGTACTCTATAAGATCTGGTGTAATATAAATCAAAACAAAGTTAGTTTAGTTTAAGGTTAGAGTAAAAGTGGATTAGATTAGAACTAGATTAGGTTTAGGGTGCATGTTTTAGCAAAAAGTCTCTAGCCCAAAATTTTGTAAAAAATTTTTTTGTTAGAGCATAAAAGATGGTTTCATAGGCAAAATTTTGTATTATAGCTAATTTTTAAAAAAAATCATAATTGCTTCAATTTGATATTATGTCTGATCCTACATTCTAATTGGTTAATCAGAGTAGTAATATATTGCTATGGTAGTAAATTATAAAACCCTTAAGTTTATATAAAAAATATATTAAATAAACTAATTTTAATTCTTAAGAAAAGTTTGTAGAGCATGTTATTTTGATTCTATTAATAGATAAGTTATTAAAATTTGGTAAAAACTTGGCAATACAGTCAGTTCTCTTAGAACCAGTATGCATGGTGGATGGGTTAGTTTGGTTTTGAGAGGTAATCATATTTGACAATATCATGTAAAATGCAGACACACATTAAGCAATCAAATTTCATAATTAATATATAAAAAATTGTAATTTAGGCCTTGGCGAGACAATAAAATTTTGTTTTACTCTCTTCTCCAGGGAAATGAGGAAGTGTGTAGTTTAATAGTAAAATTTTCTGAATTGTTTTGTGACTGTATAAAATTTTCTGGAATTTTCCATAGTCCTATGTGAAATGTTAAACAATTTTATGTGATTTGGTTGGATATATGTTAGGTGACTCTATACAAAATTAGAAATTTATACATAAAGGCTATCAGATATCAGAAATAGCAGGTTATTGGTTATTACTTATGGAATGGATATAGTGAATTGATTTTTAACTGATTTTGATAGGTTATCAGCTTTGACAGGATCGGTTCTGAAAGGGCCAACAATATATAAATTTTTAATTTTGGATATTAAAATTTATAATAAAACAAACTTATAAATTTGTATAAATTGATCAATTAGAATTAGTGATTTTGTAAACACAGAAAATTTTAGACCAATTCAGAAAAACTTGTAATATATAGAAGTATATTTTTTAAAATATAATAATAGTTCAAAATTTTATTATAATAGTAGTCATGGCACCAAAATTGATTTTTGAAAAAGGCCTATTTCGTCTTCATTAGAGAAAATTAAAATTTTTTATAAGGAAGAGCAAATAAAATTTATATAGATATATTAGGACCCCGAAATATACATAGATAGGTCAGGTATAAGTTTGCTTATTTTTGAGGTTTTTTATGCTAATCTTTTCTATTTATAGTAATTTTTGGTTATTTTTGAAGCTTTTTTCACAGATCTTTCCTTTTTTAGAACCCATATAATTAACCTGACCTATCTATGTATATTTTGGGGTCCTGATATGTTTCTTATAATTTTGTCTATTCAAAAAAAGTATCAAATAATTTCACTTTCAAGTAAAATAGGTTAAAAACAATTTCGTCTTCAAATTTTAATTTCGGGTTTTAGAACTGAAATAATTTCATCCTCATGTATATATAATAGATAAAATTTTATTAGTAGTATATATCAATTTTATATAAAAATTTTAAAATACTATATAAAAATATATAAAATTAATTTATGTTATATTACATTTTTGTACAGGCTCATATATTTCACCAACAATCACTTCACTAATATAACATTTTACTGGCAATTATTTATTGACAAGTTCATTTTACCAATAGTTTGTTTCACTGAAGTTCATTTTACCAACAAGATTTTTTCAAAAAGCACACTAACTTTAGCCCTAATTCTATCTAATTCTACACTGATCCTAATAACAATAACCAGAATTACTTTGTTAGCGAAATGAGCTTCGGTGAAATAAACTGTTAGTAAAATGAACTTGTTGGTGAATAATTGACATTGAAATGTTATGTCAGTGAGTAATTGTTAATTAATTGATTGCTACCTTTTTTGTACAATTAGAAATTCTTAATACTTCTATATAAGTTTATACTAGTTTATAGGCTATTAATCATTATTGTTTTCTAATTTGGTAAACAACTGCTTTATCATTTGCAAAATTTATATATCCCTTAGTTTGTACTACTTCGCAGGCAAATTTGCCTGTAAAATTACAATTAATATACCTCTGATCTATTTTTTTAATCATTTAAAATATTTAAATAAAATTTGGTATTATCCCTTAAACCGTCCAGCGGACAAATTTGTCCACTAAAATGTTTTTTGGCCAATTTTTGTACAATTGCCCTAAATTTTATTAAGACGCACCCCATATTCCCTAAGCTAGAATAAAAGTACACAACGTGTTTGATGTTATGTAATTTTTATCTTGCGAAAATTCCTTAACAATGCCCCAAAAATCAACTAATTATGGTTGATCGTCATATAGTTTTTACGGTCAAATTTAATAGTAAAAAAGCACCTTCACGTGACTTCACATGACAATCATCATGATCGTCCCGTTGAGGTGCCTTTTATAATATGGGCTAGGTGCTACAAAAAGGGACCAAATTGACAATTTTTTCAAAATATATTTTTTCACATAAATCAATTTAGAATAAGATTAGGAACATTTTTTACTTAAAACACAAAAGCAGTTGTATTAATAAAATTTTGCTATATTGTTCTTTAAAGTTTGTACTTTTTTATGATTTATTATAAGATTTGCAACATAAAAATTGATTTTCTGAAGATCTTTTGTTTTGTCAATTTGGTTCCTTTTGCAGCATCTAGCCCATATGATATTAAAGTTGGTCAAAGATTCTTCACGACCAACATTATAGAGCAGATTTTTCGGGCAATGCGAGGAAAATAATGTGACTCAAAAGTTCAGGTAAAATGGCACACTTTACAGCCATCATGCAAACCTATGCCCTTTGTTTGAACTATTTAGAGTATGCTACACTGTGCAATTGGGTGTAATGTGTGGTTCGGGCTTTTGGGAGTTATCATAACTGGTTAGAATAAAGATCTTCATAAAAAAAATTTTTTTTTTAATATTCTACTTCGTACAATTATTTTAGCGGACAAATTTGTCTGCTAAAATGGACGGTTTAAGGGATAATATTTAATAACAAGGATTATATTTTTGAATTATTTAAATTTATACTATAAGACAAAAAGTTTATATTGCTTATAAGCTGAAAATATTAAATTTTAAAGAAATTTTTTAACCAAAAAAATATTTTACAATATCATGGTGAATTCTTTAAATATTGGTTTTAAAAATATAGTTTCTAATGCAATATTGTAGTTTATATAAAGGATGACAACTTTCTTTATTTGACTTTATATGATTTACTTGTAAAAATTAAGACTTGTATTAGAAGTAAAATTTTTTTTATAGACGGGAACATATAAAATTTGAGAAAATCTAAAGAAAAAATTCTATAGTAAAAGTTCCAAAACAAACCTTTAACTTTATTACACCAAAGTTTTTTAATAATTTTAAAAAAATTTTTAATAAAGTTAATAAAACAGAACTAATATTATAATTTTTACTTAGAAAGTATATAGCTAAAATTAATATTTAAGGATTTATTTAAAAAATTTAAATTTAAAATTTTCACAGGCAAATATGCCTGCGTAACAAAGCAAGGGATAGATATATATCGATTATTAACTGTATAAAATATATATTGATACCAAACACTTCTGCTTATTTCTATCAATTGTAATAGTAATTGATATATATCTAATATAGATATTAACCAATATATAACCAATTTATCAATAGTAATTATAATTAATACATATTCATAATAGTTAATAATCGCTTTATAATTAATATAAAAACTATTATTATTTTATTAATAATAAAAAATATAAGGGTGTGGCGACTTAGAGAAGTGGCCAGGTTGTCACTCCAAGCAGCAGATCAAATATTTGAATCCCACTGGAGATGTTTTGAAAAATAGACCTATGTTACAGTAACTGTGGCTCAAGATCGGTTGGGTAAAAATACCTGAAATCTTGGTTTCACCATCTTGTATGGAAGCTTCTGAGCGAATTGGTATATTGTTACACTGACAAATCCAGAAAACTGGAAAAACAGAAATCCCTTGGCAAATCCCGAGTAAGGTGGTAGATAGATGGCTATGACAGTGCTACCGGATAAAGAGGGTTCCGGGCCTGAAACCAAACCTTACAAGGGTTGTAGTAGGCGATATTAGCAGTTCACAGGAATCTGAACTGCAAGTAAAATCGTAGCATCGATCACAAAAAGAAACCGTACGATTAATTGGGTGGGACATGTATCATACCAGTAAAATTATATGTCAACCGGTTTGATTAGCATAGTGCAGCAGGTTATTCCTGGGAATTCACCCAAAAGAGGTGTCATGCTAGGTAATATTGGAGGTTAAGTATTAGAGGGTTATGGCTTAGCAGATAATCAGAGAATTTAAATAGGCAATCCTGTAGTTGGGTTGCAGGTATAGCAGCTAGTGTGGAACCTTAGGGCGGACCACTTGAATTAGACACCAAAAGTGTACATGTGGCTAGTTGTATTCTCGTTAGGGGGCATCCATAAATAACGTTATGTACCCCTCATAGTAGCGCTGGACCCCCCCTCTACTATATAAAAAAATTTTTCAAAATCCGTATATTTATATATAAAATTTTACAAAAACTTGAATATATTATGATCCAGTGATCCAATCTGGATGATTTTGGTACCATTCGATTCGTCTCTATAAGACGAATCCAATAGTACCAAAATCATTTCATTTGAATTACTGGACCACGTTTTATTAACGAAATACTATTGATTTTATAGTAATTTTATAAGAAAACATAATAACCAATAGTATTTCGTTAATAAAACGTGACCCGGTGATCCAAATCAAATGAAATTGATATCATTCGAATCCTCTCCTCGAGACGATTCGAATGGTACCAAACTCATCCAATTTGGACCACTGGATCAAGTTTAGACAAATTTTAATAAAAAAATTGCGTTATGTTGGGGGACCCCCTACATAGTGAAAAATCGTTATATTTTGTGAGACCCCCCTCAAACATAACATTATTTATGGATGCCCCCTTACTGTTGTAAAAGTCTGTATATCTTAAAAATTCTAATAAAGCACTTGCCGGCAGGACTGCCAAAGTAAAAAAATAAAAAAATAAAAAAAATAATAAAAAATATATAATTTATTAAAAAATTTTTAATTTATTAAAATCTTTATATATTTTTATATTACATAAATTCTATAGTTACTACATATTATCCTTTCATAATCTTACTAAAATAAAACCTTATTTCCAGTTTTCAAATCTCTATTTTTAGTGCTAGTCTAATATCTTAATAAACACAAACCTACAAAAAGAAAATTGGTTGTAAATATGAAAAAAACTGAAAGACAACAAAAATAAACAAAAAAGAACTAGTACATATTTTTTTTTTTATAGTAGTTTTAGTTTTCAAATCTCTATTTTTGGTGCTATCTAGTCTTGTGAGTGTAATTTCCTTTTAAGAAACCCTTGAACCATTGCAATTTACTATTAAAAATAGATCTATCATATGGATGTCGATCACTCAAATTTCATATTAAAAATTTTACCCCAGTGATCTGTGTGACAAATTGTGTGACTGATTGAAAAAATTTTTTTGTAATACAAAACAAAAACCAACTTGAGTCATTGATGGACTTTTTGTTTTTTAACTTGAAATGCAGTTAGATGCAATAGTTTCAAAAACTAGATAAAAGGTGAAAGTTTTGAAAGGTCAGAAGGTGCTTCGGCGACCTAAGGCAATTAGTAAGTGAAAGTTGCAAGATTTTGTCTCAACTAGTTCTACTTGTTTTCTAGAAGTAAAAAGTACTATATATTTGGAACTAATATTCCAAACTCTACTTTTTTTTATTATATTTAGGCCATAAGTAGTTTATAAATACAATATTTTATAGTAGCAGTATTAAAAAATGTTCATATAAACACGAGATCAACGTATACTCTCTCCTGATCACAAAAGTGAAGGAGACGGGTATTTTATTTTATCAAAATACAGGCTTATGATACAAGCGAAAAGACCACAAAAAATAAGGAAACAGGGGCTTGTCCCCAAGGAGACAAGAAACAAGGATACGGAGAGTTAAATAATATGGAAGAAGCCGAAAAAATGACAAAAAGAAAAAAACCAAACCAGCCAAACGTGCTTGTTACATCAAACAAAGAAAATATAAACACAAACAAACTTGCAACAAAACAAACGAAACACGTCGAAAGCAGTGGAGCACACGAGAATGAACTAAGTTGTGACGAAAAAGTAGTCCAAGAGCTAGAAGCACTGAAAGACGTAACAAGTAGCTATATTAACCTAAATAAGGATACCTTCATGGTCACTGACAGACCAAATAAAACACAGGAGTCAACAGCAACAACAGAAGACGGGGCTACCAACGCCTTGGGAGCTCCATCTAATAACATAGAAGAAGCCGAAGACGCTCATAACAACAGTAGTGAGAAACTCGAGACAAACGAAATAGAGGCTACAAAAAAAACAGAGGGTTCAGAGGAAAACCGAATGAAGCTCGGGCCTTGGACCTCTTTGTTTCCAAAATTGAAAAGGGATGATTGACTTACTCCACCTTTTCTCTGAGAAAAAATATTAGAACTTACAACTCAAATGCATTAATCATCGATATTCAAGGTCTACAAAGCTCATTTAATGAGATAATGACTTCGATGTTTGAACAAGTTAAATATGACATTAGTGCAGCGAAGCAGCACTTCACCAAAGGTACAAGGACGCACATAGAGATTACATTCACAAGTGCCGAAAAGCTTAAGCATTATGCTTCCAGTGGAATAGTCATTGAAAACAAGACGTATTTTGGTTATATCCCGGTTGACGGTCGTAGGTCGTTTCTACCAGTGAAATGCAGGAATGTGCCCTTAGGGAACAAAATGGAGATTTCGGACGCCTTATTGGGAGCCTTCGAAGACGTGGGAAAAATTGCTTCAATCAGGCCTCTAATGATTGATGGAACCCCATATATCTCCGACCAATGGATTATTGTGTTCGAAACCACTGACGACCCGGATTTGGAAAACAACATTCCCAGGTTCACACATGTCATGGACAACAAAGTGTCTACAGAGTGGAGATCAGCCACAAAGGTGTGCTACTTCTGCGAAAAAGAAGGCCACATTAAGAGAGATTGTCAGGAGTTCCACGACTCGGTAGAACGTAGACAACGTTTACGGAAATATAGAGCGAGGGACCCAGACGAACAACCAATTCCGGGAGAGATGGAAATAAATATGGAAAAAATGACATGGGAAGTTGACACAGCGATCACCCCTGAAAAGGACGTAAAGGAAGATCACGTTGCCGAAATAGAAATGGGGATACATGCAGGGGAAGATCCACATGATACAAGCTCAAAGGAGCAAATTACCACAAATACGGATATCAATCTAAATAAGGCAGAGGCCAGTCTAGAACAGACAGAAATAGAACAAAGGGACGAACTAGCCTTAATAGGTTACGGACCTGAAACAAAAGTTCCTACACTATCGACGGTGGAAACCCCAGTAGAAGCGTCAGTGGGAATACGTTTGCCTGAAATTAGCGATATAGCAAATTATGAAGACACTGATTTGGGAGAGTTCACAGTGGTGACTCATAAGAAGGCACAATCAAAAAAGAAAAAAGGAAATACTAATGGCGGGTCAAACCCTGCAAGAATTACACCCTACAAGGCCCAAAGAGGCAAGGGTGGTCGAAACCATCATTAAGATGGGTACAAAAACCTTTTACGTAAGAATGACAGCATCCAAAATTAAAATAGCCCCTTTAAACGTAAAAGGATTAAATGACAGTGGTAAACAACAAAGAACCCTTACATTGTTAAAGTCTTACAAACTGGATATTATAATGTTGCAAGAGACAAATCTAAATGACGAGAAAAAAAGAAACTTTCTTAAAAAACAATGCCCGTGTGACTCAATATGGACAGAGAAAACGGCAATTCTAGCTGGTAAACACAGCATACAATTTAAAGAAATGGAAGTCAAAAAAGGTGGACGAATTATCACGACCAAATTCTCATATCAAGGACGGCACTATAATGTAACTAACGTATACGCTCCGCCTATCTCAAAGGATAGAGTAATTTTTTTTAGCGATTAGTCTCCAAAATTAAGCGAAGAGGATATAAATATAATTGCAGGGGACATGAACACTAATCTAAATCCAGAAAAAAACCGAGTTAGCCAAGCTAGTCCACAAAGAGACAACTCGAAGGAAATCCTGGCAAATAAAATAGCAGGTTTACATAACATTGCAGATTTTGCGCAAAAAAGTCCATTCATCACCTTCTTCCAAAATAAAGTCCATAACTCACCTTCTTCCAAAATACACGTAACAATACTTCGATGGGAACATGTATAGACTATATTTTTATAGACAAAAAATATGGACATTGCATTTCAGAGGTCCAAACCCAGTATGGGAACTCAGACCATTTATTGTTAGAATGTTCGTTGAACTTCGACCGTCTACAGAAGAGGAACTCGCGTTGGTGCTTTCAAAAAGAAAATTTGAAAAATAAAAAACTCCACCTTGAAATTTTGGAAGAACTAAAGTGTGGAGAGTTAGTGCAGGATTGGGATAACTGTAAAATCAACATACAGTCAATCACAAGGGCTTTCAGAATACAAAAAAGACCAGAAGATGAAATAGTGAAATTAAATAAGAGATTGACAATGCTCAAAACTCAGCAAGCAAAAATGAATAGAGGGAGTTACGTACAAGCCCAAATAGGGGACCTAGAATCCAAAGTGTGCTCTGAAGTAACAAAACTAGCAGAGAAATGGGTCGTTAAATCTAAAGCGAAATGGGTAGAAAAAGGTGAAAGATCAACAAGATATTTCTTTGCACACTTCAAAAATAGACAAAGCAAGGTATCCCAAAAGATAATAAAGGTGCCAGAGTCTGAGGGAGAAAGGGGTATAGATACCTTAAACTACTTAAGAAACTACTATGAAGGTCTATATAAGAAAGAAGGGATAGACCACGATGCAATGGAAGAAATAGTAGGGAGCCCTCCCAAGGTTACAGAAAATATGAACAAACAACTGCTAAAAGAGATCACCAAGGAAGAAATAGAACAAATTATCAGATCACTGCCAACCAACAAGTCTCCTGGGACGGACGGGTTAACTTACGAATTCTACAAAGGAACAATAGAAACTGTAACCCCAGTATTAGAGAAATTCTTTAACAAGGTACTAAGCGAAAGTAAAATGCCTCACTCCTGGCATAAGAGCCTGATCACTCTGATACCAAAGAAGGCTAAGAACTTAGAGGAAATTCAGAATTGGCATCCCATCTCAATGGTTAATTGCGATGCAAAAATATTTATGAAGATCATGGCAGAATGCCTCAATATAATTTGCAGTGAGATAATACCAGAACACTAGCAGGGGTTCATTACCAATAGGTCGATCACGGACGCAGCTCTGGACATTATCACGACTATTAGGAATCAGAGGGAACAGACTGACCTGCATTGGGTGCTGTTGGTGGATCAGGCCAAAGCATTTGATAGAGTGAGCCACGAGTTCTTAGAGTATACTCTTGGTAAAATGAACTTTGAACAAAAAGCCATAAAGTTGGTAATGAATCTGTTCAGTCAACAAGAAGCGCATATCGTTGGAGAAAACGAACTATCAAGTCCCTTCAAAGTGGAAAGAGGTGTAAGTCACGGTGATCCCATCTCACCTCTTTTGTAAATTCCAGCGTTTGAACCGCTCTTAAGACAACTGGATGAAAAGGTCGCAGAGATCCCCCTAGGCAGACATAGGTTCAAGTTGTCAGCTTATGCTGATGACCTCTCAATTGGAATAAGTTCGGCGCTAGACTGGAATAACATGAGCCACCTCTTCGGGCTATATGAAAAAGCCTCGAACGCTAAAATAAATAAAAATAAAACAAAGCTAGTACCTCTAATCCCCACAGCAGAAAGAGTGACTCTGGAAGAGGAAGAACAATACATTAAGGTGAAGGAACAAGACACAATAAGGATTTTAGGATACGAAATTCAAAGGGACGGTGCGCCAAAAAAAGGACTATGGGAACGGGTCATCAAAAAACTAAAGAAATCAATAGATCAATACAAGCTACGAAACCTCTCATTTAGGAGAAAGATCTTGATAGCCAATTCTTTAATTCTTTCAAAAGTCTGGTATGCTGCATACATCTTAATGCCAAATAGAAAGCAATTATCAGAGCTCAACGATATGATATCAAATTGGATAAAGAATAAGTCCAAAATGCTTCCAAAATATGCCAAGCTTCAAGAGGACTACACCGATGGGGCCTACGAGCCCCGATACTGAAAAACTTAATGGACGCTAGACTAGTGATGATGTTGAAGAAACTATGTACCGGGGCATCGCTCTGGGAAGAGTACGAGAGAGAAAGAATTAGTAACAAACTCAGAGAAAAGAGGAATATAGAGGTAGTATGGGCCTTACGCGAAACAGAAATAAGCATAAAGGCATGGCCGGCAGAATGGAGAGCTCATCTTAGGGCCTGGAAAAGAGCAAAAGGAAGCATACGAGCCACAAGAAATTGGCCATAGGACCCTGATGATCTCGTGGTAGGCAAACTAAAAGGGAACCAGATCACAGTGAAAAAGGCAGCCGAAGCCTTGAACAAGAGACCAACGAGCAATACAGGGAGAGTAGGCCTCCCTGACGAATATAGCACAGACTGGATTCTCACAAGGGAGATACAATTTAAGAAATTGGATCTTTATTGGCGTCTGTATCACAAGGCCCTTCCACTGGGGTACAGATTGAAGCATACAGATCGTTTAAACAATGGTAGTTGTCCTTGTGCCCAGACGAAGAACAAACCATCTAACATTTCGCGGTAGAATGTCCTAGCAGTGAAATTGTGTGGGATGAGGCGTTAAGACTCATAAAATCGAACACCGGGGCGAGGCACCCCGCATCAAAGCAAGAGATCTTTTCATTAAGTCATTGGACGAGCATAGAAAGTAAATGTGCCGCTCGATGGTTGCACATACAAGTCTGTTATGAAATTTGGTGCATTTACACCAAAGCCAAATGGGGAGGGGAATGTCTTATGAGATCAGAAATAGCTTATAGGACAAAGGCGAGACTAAAGGTGGAAATTAGGCAATTACAGTTTAATTTGATGGGTAAACAGAAAAAAAAGGGATGAATATAGATTCCTCATATGTATTTAGAGATTAATAAAGTTTTAATAAATAAAGATCGCCAATAGCAACCCTCAGTTCGTGCTGAGGGAAATTTCAAAAAAAAATGTTCATATATATTATTATTTAGCAAATTGTATCGCAAAACTTAAAGTATTTGTTGTAAAATAAATAGTGCACTTATTGCGAAACAAATAATATTATATACTGTAAATATAAATTAGTTATTATGAATATATTTCTGAATTTTTTTGTGTACAGTACGTACGGTACATAAAGTACATGTAGTTGTATAGTTATAGTATGTGAAATACATAGTACGCATATGATATATAAACTATCTATATACAAAATTTTGCAGGAATAAATTTGCTTAGAAAGTAAAAGGCAGTTTTCATAAGGGAAAATTTAAGATATGAATAGTTTTATGACTTGTTCTAGAATATTCTAAAAATTTTTTGTGTAATGTACTATATGCGACATATCACTAATTGTAAGACACAATATGTGTCTTTAGACTAATCTTTTGAAAGTTTTGTGAGTAATAAAATTCACCCGGGTATAGCTGATACTTTATCTAGAGAACAATCCTAATTTTTCTATTTTTGGTTTTGTATGACTGTATTGCGTAGCTATTTATCTTTACTAATTGATTTTTATGCATTTATATAATGCATTTAATACCTCAATATAGTAGATATAATCGTGAAATAGGCCTATATTTAATCTCACTTTTTGGAAGTTCTTATTTTTTTATTAAATATTATCTATCAAATGTATTGCAAATAAAGCTTCACCTAAGATTTTACTAAAGAGTAATAATTTTCATTATCCATTATTATAAAAAGATATAAAAAAATTTCTATGCTCAAGATATATATTTTTATAAACAAAGATATACTGTATAAGAAAAGTTATATAGTCAAGATAATAGTTATATATTACATATATAATATTTATTTCATTTATTATTTATCACTGTTAATAAGCATAACACATTGTTATTAATATTAATCAAGGCATTGAATAGTTAAACAGATATACAACTATTTGAAAATGTATATCTATTATTCAGTACAAATAAAAGATAATTCAATGGATTTTTGAATGAATCTATGCACTGCTTTAACTCTAATAATAGTTGCAAAATGCAATCTTATTTGTTTTAATCAAAAAAATACTTTTTTTTTTTAGAGTTTAATGGCCATCTATATTGGCCATAGGTTTTTATTGAATATTAATGATATTTGTTACATTGACAAGTGTACAACTAGCCACACATGCACTTTTGGTGCCTAATTTAAGTAGTTCGCCCAAGGGTTCTACACTAGCTGCCATACCTGCAGACCATATGGGACCTGCCTATTTAAACTACTCTAATCAATGCTCCACCTATCACTTTTACCCATCAACCAAACTATTTAAAGTTGTTCAGGAGTTATTCTCAATAGCCTTCAGCCTTAGGGCTACTTTATCTACGTAGAAATTGCCAGCCAACCAGGGTAGTATTGTCACTTGGACATGTCCATGCTATGTTTTTTGTCCAATATCCAAGATTGTCCAAAATTGTCCAAGCCTATGTCCTATGTTTAACTAATCAATAAAGTAATTTAAAAAATATATATAATTATATATTTTTTTAGGTGCTGGACTCATTAGTAAAAAAATTAAAATAGATTATCTTAATAAAATTTAAGTAATTTTAATTTGAAAAAATGTCCAAAATGTTCAAAAAACGTCCAAGTGACAACACTGGACCAGGATATGTGATCCAATCCTAAACCCCAGCGGTCTTCAAAAACTGGGCACCACAGTGTTAACTGACACTTGCAGTCAGGGGTTACCTTGAACCGCTACAGTTTCACACTGCCCTTATAAGGTTCGTTCTGACCCTGGTACCAACCTTCTTTTGGTAGCACTGTCAAAAATCAAATTCTACCTCCTTACTTGGGACTTGCAAAACAGGTTTCTAATTTCTCTGGTTTCTTGAATTTGATAGTGTAATATTGCACTTACGCCCAAAAGCTCCCATTCTAGATGGTGGAACCAAGACTACAGGTTATATACCCAACTGATCGAGAGAAACAGGTTACTGAACACAGGTCTATTTTCAAAACGTCGCCGATGGGATTTGAACTCGCAACCTGCCGCTTGGGGGTGACAACTTAGCAACTTCCCTAAGTCGCCACACCCTTAATCAAAAAATACTTAATTTCAATTTTATCACAAGTAATTAAAAACTCAAATATATGATCTATATTCTTCAAATTTTCAAGCAAATCTCCCAATTACAATTTAAAACAATATGTGATATTGAAAAGTGTGTTATATTAGAGTATATTCTATTTCATTAAAATTTTAACAGTATTATTATATAACAATTTTATTATAATAAATATATATCTTATGTTGATCTTTATTCCTTATAGGAGAAGTAAATGTTTTTGTACCCTGAGGTATAAGAGTGGTTTCACCTTCATTTGAAGAATGAATGCATTGAAAAATATAAGAAAGATATGTATGGATTTCCTATAATTGCAAAAATAAATTGCGTAAAGTGCTATAAGAACATTTAAATAAAGGAATTCGAATATGGTCAATTGGTATTTTTCTATATGCAGGTGAAAAATTCCTTATCCATCAGATAAAAAGAAATTTCATCTTGAAAAAAATAAATTAATATAATAGGAATTTCATCTGTATTTAAGAGTTTTCCTATTCTATCAATTGAGTCTTTACCCAGTTTACCCAATTTGATATTATCTTCGCTTATAAGGAGTTCAGGATCAGGGTGGAATGGACCATATGAGACTTCTACAAAAAGGATTTCAATTGGCTTCCATCCCTGGTAATAGTTCCAATCGTATCCCTGAATTTTTGTGCTCCTCGATCTTTTGCTAAGATACTTTGGGCTTGGTCCCATCGCTTAAAATGACCAGGAGAAATAAAATTGAGTAAAGATGACAGGATATCGTGGGTAAATGTAGCTTTATTGATAAGAACAGATTGTTCTTGATAATATTTGTTATCCCATATTCGCTTGAGGTCACAAATTATTTATTTGCTACACTTTTCTACTTCATCTTCACTCTCTTCAACCCAAGACTTAATTGTTAGCAGACTAATCAGCATTTCTTTTTTGGGTATGCTGATTGTTTTTACCTTATTCCATTCATCTAACTTTTGAATTGTCTGCAACAACCTTGGTTTTTGAGTCTCAATATTTTCAGTATCAATGATCCCTGAATAAAGAGGATCATCAATTAATAATTCCTCTTCTGTGCCTTTAGAAATGTAATCCCCAATGGCAGAGAATAATTTATTTTCATTTGAGGACTACTATTAAGATAAATATGTAAATAATTTAAACCATTATCAACATAAATAAAAATAATTGGTTTTATTTACATACACTTTGAATACTTTGGTTCGCAGCAATGGTCTTCACATCATTAGAAGGATCAAATTCGACCCATCCGAATTTTTTGCAAGATTCAACTAACAATAATGATAGTTGATGTGTTTTTTTTGAAGTTGGTGGATACTTCACTCAACAGTTCAAAATACACAGCCGTTATTTGTTTTTCATTCTGTATAGAATTCTTTTATTAGTACAGCAATATACTAGGCGATTGCTATCGATTAAGAAAAATTGATAATAATTGATAGACTTGTTGCTAATCGATTGTGAATTAAGCGTTTCTAATCATCATCTTGTTGCCAATCGATTACAATAGATTTAATTATCCTGCAATCGATTGTCACCTAAATCGCTGGGTTCCAATTATAGTTGGTGGTAGAATTACTGAATTACGGCAAGTCAAAATAAAACCTATACTACAAACCCCTTTTTTCATAGTCATTACGTGTACTAAATCAATGAAGGCGACGGAATCAAATTCGAAAAGATATTTAATAGTATATTATTTAAATGAAATCATAATGCAGTACAGCATTTTAACAAACAATATAATAGAAGTTAGTATTTCTGCATTACAGCATTACGGCATTATGGCATTACGGCTCACAGCAATTACGGCAAAAAATACGGCAATGCCGTAACCGTAGTAATTTGTAAAATTAATTCTACCACGAACTATAGTGCCAATCGATTACCAACCAGTTTAAAAATTTTCTGATGTAGTGGTTACTTATTTTTGGAGATAATGTGCTACTTACTTCTGATAACTTGGTTCTGCTACTTTTTAAATTTTTTCGGATATAATCAAAATAAGCATCAATAAAAATTTTTTTGTCATTGGTTGTGTATGTTGCAGTGAAGATTCCGTGATATATGTTGTATACAGTATATTCTTGAAAAGTATAATTTTTATCATTTTTGTCATTTTCGTAAATAAAATAACTTTCAAAGGATGCTTTGTTGGATTTGGGGATACGCTTTGCCATTTTTAATGAATTTTTTTATTGTATTTCGCGTTAAACTTTTGAATAGGAATTTTTTTTTTAACAAAAAATTTATTATTCCCATTTTTTTAAAATTTTTTTTAGTAATTGTACTAGAAATTTTTTGAGAATTTGAAGTTACACCTTTTTTCAAATGGTTAAATTTTGTTCAAAGGAACTTTTCATTCTTGGATGAATGTCATACATAGATTCCTCTTTATTAAAAAAAACGGTTACAACTGCAAAAATAAGGTCATATATTTATTTAAAACGAAAATATCAATAAGTACATCGAAATTTTAAATTTATACATCAAGAAGGTATTTAGATCGCATAATTTGATTTATTATTAGCAAGCATTGGTAAGCAGTTATTTTCTTGATGCAAAACGATAATACCGGAGTATGTATGAATTTGGTAATAGATAAGAAAATATTAGTTCTGAGAGGTGTAAGATAGATTGATACGTAGAATCACAATCATATGAAATTGCTTGAAACAATTGCGTAATACATGCACAGTGTTAAAAATTCAATAGTCTTAATTTTTCGTATTGTCTCTAGTATATTAAACATAATATTATTTTTAAAATTTAATATTAAAATTCCCGATTTTTATCTTTTATTAACGGGTATTTGCAATTTTTCAATTAGTACTCTGCCAATTTTAATGTTTTACTAAAGACATTGCTAACTTATAAATCAAAATATAAGGAAATATATAAAAATTAGAAAAGTATGTGAGGCACGTAGCATAAGTAATATGAATTGTAATTGAATAGAATTTGAAACTACATTAGTATTGTATTTATCTTAATCCTAAGTCAACGCGCTAAGAGTTTACAGCTATTTTTAAATAGATGTGAAAAGCGATTTCTATATACCCATGTGGGAGTCAAAAAATGTGGAAATTCCTTAGTAAAAACTAAAAATCCGATTAGAGTGGACCTTGAAATCCCAAGAAATCTAGTAATTCTTCATGGTATAGTTATCTGCATCTTTCCACAAATTTTGAAAACGGCTGCAAAATATATATATGTGTATAAATGAAATCTTGGGAATTGGTAATTGGTAATTTAGAAATTTAATACAATTTGCTACAAAAAAGTTCGGAAATTTTTAAAATTTACATTACATATAGAGAACATTAAAAATATAAAGAAGTTTAATAAATTTTTGAGAATGTAAAAATGAAATTTGAATTTTAAACGCTAGTTATAACTTAGATAATACAAATAAGTGGCATAATATTATTAATGTAGTTGGAAATATAAAAAAGCCTACCAGAATATAAGCCACGCAAAGTTGATTTTTTCGTTTTGCATTGCATGGATTTCAAAATTCGGGACGGACGGACGGAATTTTTTTTTTAAATTTACTGCAAATAGAATAATGTTCACATTAAGTTTAGTTTAAGTTTATACAAGGTTAATTTTTTAATTATCTCTTTCTGTATTACGTAATATGTAAAGTTGTAAAGGCCTTTATATATTTTGAATAGATTTGATATACTATGGTGGAAATTGGCGTCCAATCGACGGGAAAGCAGTAAATGTGTCAACGGGAATGATAAAATCTGTGCTCGTGTTAATGATACATGATAATGTTATGTAATTTATTGCTGTATTGATATTACTACTTTCAATAATAACTTTTCTTCGATTTAAAATGGTAATAGCAACTGCTCCTTATTAAAAATATCTGGTATTTATGGCCTTTGCGTTAAATTTTTTGATTTCTTAGCTGTTAGTATTGATATTTATCAATCCATTTTTCATTTGTGAACAAAAATCCTGTTTAGGGTGTCAAATCGTCAGAATCAAATTTTTTACAGAACTAACGGAGATGTTGACGGTGGTTGACTAATGGTTAGAAAATATATTTAAGATAAGATATTGTGATCTTTATTCAATTTTACTCATAAATTCATTCTTAAATCAGTTCCAGGAACTTAAAAAAAGCAACTGTGGCTGCTGATGGGACAGTATGGGATGTCTATAGTAATGACGATATCTTTAGATGGAACGGTGCTGCCTGTATGAAATAAATAAATATCTTTTTGAGGCCTTCAACATAATTTAATTTTTTCATATGTAATGAGATAATCCCTGGCAATCTTAGCCCGATTTATACTAATTTCGTTTCTTATATTGTTAGAACGAATTCTGCTTATGAAAATTTCAAATATCGTCGAGGATCATTGTTTAAATCAATGCTTTCTAAAATATGTCGCAATTAGTGTTGATGGGATGTCAACAAGAATGACCAGATTTTACTCGTCATGATGGAGGATTTGATGGAGCTACTTTTATGTGAAAAATTTCAATTTATTTGACTACTTTAGTTATAGTAAATGAAATTTATTTTTTTTTATAGATTCTCTGTAACTATTACTAATTAGTAACAAAGATAAAACAAACAAAGAAATTCAATGCTACATATTATTGTTTATATGGGACACGCAAAGCAAACGATTGGTAGTAACGGAAATGTTATATCAGATATGGCTGAAGCATACGCATATTGTGAGGCTTCTAGTGTTCTCGCAAAGGCTTAGAATTATAGATCTGTCCCAATATTTATCTTATTCGTCATTTTGTTACTTAGTATGATATCAATGTTTAAAATTCGAATTTAAATTTATGTTCTCAAAAGAGCTTAATTTAAATTATTAACTTTCTCAAAAATTTTTTAATGCTTATTATATTGAATTATATTAACATTAATTTTTTAGTTATAACTAAAAAAAGTTGATCTTATTCAAATACATTATTACAATAAATTATCGTTTTACAATTATAGCAAAAATTGCAATTAATTGATTAAGAGTTCAATTATTGCAATTAATTGCTCTACAATCAATTATTCGGTAGACCTGAATTTTATAAAGTTAAAAGCTTAATAACGAAATAACTCACATACATGACTTCAGAGTAAATCTTACGTAAGTAAATTTGATTTTTTTTTGAGCCTGTATTCAGAATAACGCACTGCATAAAGAAATTAGCATAACATGTGCACATTGTACTAAGATTCATAATTGTTTGATTCACAATTAATCTAAGTTATGTCATATATCAGCACAAAATATATTTAACGCACACAAAATACAAGTTATGCTTTGTTTTAACGCTCTTAGTTGTCAAATCAGAGGTGTAGGGTAATGGAATTTATTGATTTTTCCAAATTGGATTTAACGTATATTTTTAGGGGAAATTACATATAAGATCTAAAAAATAAAATAATTACATATAAGGGTCCGATGTGGAAAATTAAATATAGAGCTTAAATTTTGAAAAATTGTACAGTCAAGGTACCAAGTTTATCGTAATTAATTAAATTGCAACCTCTTAACATTTATAATTATATAAATGTGTTTTTCTTTTGATGAATTAACGTGTTACTTTTTAATCAGTATTGCATTTATTCTCCTAGGCCACGCAAATTGATTTTTCGTTTTGCATTACCCGCCGACCCATTTTTTCAATTTGTTTTATTTTTATTTTTAGACCCCAATTGTGCCAATTATTCGATTTTTGGCATTCTCATCCGGTATCACCCGATGGTGACCTTAATTTGCCGTAATTGTCTGATAGGACTAACGGAAAAAATATAACTGCCGACCCAATTTTTTGATTCCTTGTTGTGCAAAATGAAAAATTAACTTAATTTACAGTAAACTAAAAAAAAAAATCCCTCTGATTGACCGACCCAAGTTTCCAAATTCCATGTAATGCAAAACGAAAAATCAATTTGCGTGATCTTACAACATATACATACAAAAATTCATAAGCAATTTACAAGTAATTCGTATAATTTTTGATTAAATAATCGCTTTTATTCTCAATAATCATGCAATATCACATAGATGATGATTGGCTCAAATTTTATTCATACTAAAATTGGAGATTTTCGCCCATATAAGAATAATAATGAAACCCAAAAGGAAATTTTATGCAGGTGTTACAGCGCACCGGTTTGGTCCGGTTCGTTCAGGTCCTATGAGGACCGATTATATAGCCGATAGTATTTACGTCCTAGTCTTTCAAAAACCGTCCTCATAAGATTAAGTAAAAAAATGTAAACAAACATCACATGATCCTCCTGTGATCTACGTAACATTTTAGTCAAGGGACCGGTTCGACCAGTCCAGTCTCGGTCCAATTATAAAGACTGGTCTTTTGCAGGACTGGTGCATCCCTGGTTACAACTTGTTACCAATGGTAACTTACTTGATTAATTACCAAAAAAAAAAAACATAATGAAGGCATCGATGGACTGAACTTATCTAAATTGCAAAAGATATCTCTCTTGGACTGACGATAAAAATGTTATTCATCGAGATTTGGTAAGTTTAGAAATCCTCTGGTTTTTTATCCGAATTTGAATTAATGAGGTTTTATTTGTATTATAGAATTCAAAGAACATTTTAATTGATGGCGGCAGGACTTTAAATACTGACTTTGGAATATCAAAATAATTAAATGATACAACAGCTTTAAACTCGGATATAGGAGGTTTTCCTGCATATATCGAATCATAATGCTTTCTCCAGATGTAAAAAAGTGTTAAGCGCGACCAGAGATCCGATATTTATAGCCTAGGCGCATTATTTTGGGAACTTAAAAGTGCGGTTTTTCCATTTAATGGACTTCCCGATAAGGCTATCATAATAGAAATTTCACATAATCGAAGTGAGAGAATTATCGACAAAACAGAATGAAATTTAAACGAACTTGAGAATTTATCAGAAGAAACTGATGATTTCGTAACAAATTCCATCGATAATCAAAGAACAAGGCAACATAATACTTGTTTGCACTATAATGATTCTGTTTCTTCTGTTAATACATATGAAAATTCAGATTTAAATGTTCATCTTAAAGAACAATGTTAGTACTGTACATATAAATTTTTTACCCTATTTGCTGTTTCTACCAATATACAATTATTTGAATTGGTTCATATTTACATGTTAAGACGATCTTATAAGTGAAAAAAATGATGAACTTACCAGCGAGTGAATATAATTGTCATATTAAAATTCTTTTTCAAGATCTCTTCTATTTTTTGGCATTTATTAACTATATGTCCTTTAACTTTACTGTAGGCATATTTTATTTTTCAAAGATTTCTTTTAGTTCTCTTTGTAGTGGTCTAGATATTGGTGGAATTGTTTCTTCTTTGGGATAAATGTTTCTTTTCATCTTTTTGTTCTCTTTATTCATTTATTTATACAAAAAATTATTCCTTCTTTGAATATTTTGACTTCGGGTGGTGATTACTTGTGTTTCAGAGGAGGTGAGCTGCGAAATTCTGGTGATCCGAAAATGTGCACCAGGTTGTGCTTCGGACGATTATGTGATAGTCCGGAGGCAACCTCCTGAAACCAATTTTTTAAATACTGACACTAGATTACGGCGAGTCAGGCGCTTCACAACACCGTACTTGTGCAACCTACGATCGGCTGATTCGAAAAGAGGCGTTTAGATTTGCAGATTTGGAAGTTTTGTCGTAGGTACGTATTCTTCCTGAGTTTTTTTTTGATAACCACAAACACTTTAACACTTATACTCCTTTGCCCTTAATATTGGAATCCACCACTTGGGATCAAAACCGGACAACAATCAACCACAACTATCCACGGTACGTCGGTAGAGTCGGACAAAATAATCACGGTATTTCTCAGTACGTTGAAAAAATCAACCGGACGGCGTATCGGTACAATCACTTGAACAAGCAATTACAACGAACAATCGTACCACTTATGCCACTTAAGCGGTAGATCGGGGAAGTTAATTTTATAATATAGAGAGCGTATAAAGTTGAAGGGAAGCGAGTTAATTACTGTATTATCACCAAGGATGTTTTTTTTTCCAGGGCGCAAGGCTTTTATTATATACTTTCAATTACTTAGACGGAACTATGGGTCATATCGCTACTTTATCTTTTAAAGCTACTAACGTTCCCATCGCGATTTTGATACATAAATTACCGATATCACTGATAATACTGATATCTCTTTTATCTATTAAACTAGCAATGTACATGTGGCGGGCAACTTCGTCGCCCGCTTGCAATTTTTAAATGGCACTTGACTTAATATGTAACACATTTAAAGAATTCTATTAGTACTATACTGTGATGATTTGTATAAATACTATTTAAAGGGAATAATTTTATCTTTTGTAAATTTGTTTATATTAACTGTTCTTATTGCTCAAAATGAGAGTAAGGCTTTATTTTTAATAATATGCTAAAAATAAATGTAAAAGTAATTGAACTATTTTTATGAATGATCAGTTGTAAATATGGTCAATGGGAATGGGTACATGTTTATTAAGATTTGTGGTTTGTTTATTTTTTTAAAACGGATAATAATGATAGATTATAATGCTAATAATAAAATTAATTGAAAAAAGGAATAAGACAAACAAAGAAAAAATAAGGCGAAGAATCCTGGTATTAAATTTACTAATGCAATATACGCTAGTGGTTAATGTTGTGTTAGTATTGGAATTATCATAATTTATCATAAGTTTCTGTAAAAAAATTCTGTGGCAGAACTCACTTGTTATTCAGATGTGATTAAGATTAAGTTAGTTGCATTAAAATTATCGTAATTTCTATTATAGTTTACTGTAAAGAATTTAGTTACAGAATTTATTGGCTAATGCGGAATTAAAATCGAATTAGTATTGGAATTTTCATGATTTTATGTAAATATTGTTACTCATTATTCCATGGACCAGTATTTGTTTAAGGTTGAGTTGGTTGCATTAAAATTATAATGCTTTACTATCTGCTATAAAGAATTTTGTTACAAAACTTAATCACTAAAAGTTACATACAGTAGTTGAGGGCATATGATTTTCTGCTACTGTAAAATTCTGTTGATAAAGCTTACTTCCTAATTTGATACACACAGTAGTTAAAATTGAGTTAGTATTGAAATTATTGTGATTTCTACTGTAAAAAATTCTGTTACAAAATTTACTCACTCTTCTGATGACCACAGCATAGTTAAATTAGATATATTTAAGTTTTCACAGATTCTACCAATTTACAGTAAAGAAGTCAGTTACAATTTACTCACAAATGCAATACATACATTTTGTTAAGGAGTGATCAGGCAATAGCAGTGCAATTGGTTGTTAGTCAAAACCCTCATAATTTTGATTAGGCTTTGCGGCTGCGATAGCAGTGCAAGTGTTTTGTGTTTGGTAATTAGTAGTATGAGGACCTTATGTTGCAATTAGACTCAACGGTAGCAATAACATTTCAAGGACCACATGTTGTAGATTAGGCTCCGCAGCTAAGAAAATAGTACAAGGATCTCATATTTAATGATTAGGTTCCGCAGCTGCAATAGCAGTGCAAGGATCTCATGTTGTGATTAGGCTCCATGGATACAATAGTAGTGTAAGGACCTCAGATTGATAATTAGGCTCCACAGCTGCAATAGCTGCGAAAACAGTGCAAAGACCTCATGTTGTGATTAGGCTCCGCAGCTGCAAGGACCTCATGTTTTGATTAGGCGCAATAGCGGTAAGGACCTCATGCTGTGATTAGGCTCTGTGGTTGCAATAGCAGTGCAAGAACCTCAGGTTGTGATTAAGCTCCGTGGCTGCAATAGCAGTGCAAGGACCTCATGCTGTGATTAGTCTCTGTAGCTGCAATAGCAGTGCAAGAACCTCATGCTGTGATTAGGCCCCACGGCTGCAATAACAGTGCAAGGATCTATGGGTAAGTAACAATACTCACATCGCAATATAACACTAATAACCGATTCTTATTACAGCTATGTGAATTCTTCTTGGTGACATTTACACAGTGATGCTAAATGACCTGAAATGACCCAAATGACTCAAATGACCAATGACCGGTCATTGGATCATTTTAAGAATGAAATGATCTATTGTGTTATTTGAATTTTATTGGTAGAAATAACAATTAATTAAAACATGATTAAATTATAAAATTCGAAGTCAACAATAATTCAAAATATTAAATATTTAATACTCACTCTAAGAATTGATTAATTTATAATCTTTTAAGTCCATTTACTCCAGTTCTCAAAAGTAATATTTTTCTTTAAACAAAAGCCGGGTTGTCCTGTGCTAAATTACCGTGATTGATTTCAAAAACTCTGTGATCACATACGTTAAGAATTTTAACCATCAATTTTAATCCCGTAACCTCATATTAGAGCATCATGACATAATCTAGAGCTCTATTCGACCCTAGTTACTTAGACAAGTCTATCCAGGCCTCTACCATTGTTAAAGTAGTAGTTTAATTGGTTTTAGTTAGTCTTACAGTGTATAGCTGTTACTTACATGGAGGGTTCATTTAGCCTCTTACAACGTACATACATGATGCGGTTTATGATATGTATCAAAGAATGTCAGGTATTGTACAAATTTATAGCAAAAAAAGATTTTTAATTAATTAAAAAAACCTTCTGTTTGAAGTCAAATTCATTCGTTTATATACATTTGAATTTAATATATGACACATGTTACCTAGCACATTAACGTGCTTTCTAACACTACTAAGTCCAACACGTTGACGCATTTTACTTATTTTCGTGAGTAATACAAACCAAAAAATGGTCTCCGATTTTGTAAATTAACTAAGTGTGTGAGATAAAAATTTAGGGTTAGGGTCCTAAGGATAGAGACTATAGGGTTAGAGTGATGCTTACAATATGTAAGATTTTATTCCTGTAATTTGCACCAAGATCGATTTAAATATTAGTTTTCGCTTTTTTCTTCTTTTGCGCATGTTCAGATTTTTCGTCAGGCTGATCTGGAATAGTCAAATTTTGCACTCTCGATTGGCTATTCCTCTCTAGGAGTTTTATTACCTGTAAAATAAGTAAATGCCACTATCTAGAATTTTATAATTCTTACCCATTAACACGTATCGTACTAATACGTTAATGGGCGATTATATGTAAATCATCAAGTTTACACAGATTTTGACTACCATATTACTACTAATAACCCAAATGACCTTCAAATGACCCCAGTCATTTAGTCACGAGTCATTTGCAAATGACCCAAAATTCAAATGACCTACCAGTCATTTCTGGGTCATTTGAGAACATTTAATTCGTGATTCTTTTGTAAACAATAGTACTATCATAGTAAAAGTTGGGGGGAATCTAATATAAGTTTTATAATAGAGCTGAATCCAGCTTCACCCACAAGGTAGGTCATCTTTTTTTCAAGATAACCTTTCTTGGAGCTCTAATAAAAGTTATAGAGCTGATTTTTGTGGTTCTAATAGTAGTAAAATCAGTAAAATTGATCTGGTGGTTGTTGAGATACCTTAGCTTTTCTTCTTACAATCATATAAGGTTTCTTTAAAATTTTTTAAAGAAATTTTATATGATTATAAAGAGAAAGGCTAGGGTATCTCAACAACCACCAGGCCAATTTTACCGATCTTACTACTATTAGAACCACAAACATCAGCTCTATAACTTTTATTAGAGCTCCAAGCAAGGTTATCTTGAAAAAAAGATGACCTACCTTGTGGGTGAAGCTGGATTCAGCTCTATTATAAAACTTATATTAGATTCCCCCAACTTTTACTATGACAGTACTATTGTTTACAAAAGAATCACGAATTAAATATTTTTCAAATGACCAGGTCATTTAACATCACTGCATTCACATAAACAATGCAATTGATTATAAAGTGGATAGTTAGTTTTGGATGGGAATATTTCTTGAAATTTGGATATTTCGATATAATGATATAGTGCTTGTAATTGATAGCGAATAGTACCCCATATGTTCTTTTTTGTCTAAATAAAGTCATATGATTGAACAATAGTAATTCATATTTTTGGCAGAATGTAATCGTGGTCAGTTACATAGCAAAGTATAGTAATAGTACCTTTCAATTTTTTTTCAAACACAAAAAAAAGTAGGAAAAATTCTAACGATGTTGATTTTTTTTCATTTTTTTCATTTTTTATTTATTTATTTATTATTTATTTATTATTTTTGATTTATTTAAACAGGCGCACGTTAGGATGTAGTATCCACATCATATCTAAGCCATAAGCTATGATTAGCAGAACATATTTTTCTTTTATTTATTTTAGTTTTGTGTGATACTATACATAGAGAATTTACGACACAATATCTAATTTTTTTTATTTTTATTTATTTTTACACAAGAACAAAAAAAACTTTACATTACGTTGCATAATTGAACCAATTCAAAAAAAGGACAAATTCTTTCGTTACGATTTTTTGTTACTGCCTTTGACGATCACTGATTATCAATTAATCATACTGGCAAAAAATTAGAAGAAAAAAAACCAAAATTCTAAAAAACTCGGAAAGTATAGGCATAAACATAAAGTAAAACATGCATATAAGCATAAAAAGAAAGTTTTTTTTAATGAATTAAATTGCTTTTAACTGATTCAAATGCTTTTTTTTTTCTCGCATCTAATATAGTATAGTATCATATCTTATAATATTATATCATATAATATCATATTATATAACTAGTTGTGCGCCTGCCCATGCACTGGAAGCTATTTATTTTAGCATTGTTATCTTAAAATATTTACAGTTATACTTGAGTTATGCACTTCTTTTTTAGAGAATATTTTTGGACATATAACTAAGGTAGGGATATAACCAGTGTTTAAAATTCAATGTTCTCAGTATTCTCAGAGAACATTACACAATTTTTGGGAACATAAATTATTAAAATATGTTCTCTATTTGAGAACATTTAATAAATTCTTTTAATATTAAAAAAATTTAATTTTCTTATATAAAGAACATTAAAATTTACTAAGAACATTAAGAATTAAAATGTTCTTTTTGAGAACATAAAACCAAATTTGAATTTTAAACACTGGATATAACTTAATATATAAAAATATAAAAACATATAAAAAAAAGAAATTTAAATTAAATCTAGGGATATAACTCAAGTTGGATATATTTCAGTTGGGATTTAGGCAATATACAATTAAGGTTTAATTGTTTAGAGAATGCTTAAGCTTTAGTTTTATTATAAATATAAAATGGTTATTGTTTGGGTTAATTTATGTTTTTGTATAGTTTGGGGTTAACATGTCATATTTTTATTTTGGTTTATTTTGGTTTGATTTTTTTTTGTAATTATAGTTTTGTGATGTCTGTGCAGATTATAGTTAGTTTTTTAGTTAGTTTTTTTTTTAATATTGATTGGTATAACAAATTTGGTAAATTATTTTGTATTAAATTAACTCAGAAAATGGTGTTGTGAAAGATATTAATAATTTTTTAATAGAATTGTGTTTAGTTAGCTTATAATGAATCAAAATTGTTCTGTGAATTAATATTTGTTAGTAGTCAAAAAATTATAAATAAGAAAGGATTTTAGTACTATAAATTTATGCATATGTTATTAGTTGTTGTTTTTTAATAGTATATATGTACTTTTGTATTTTTTATAGTCTTTTTTTTATTTTGTTTATATATATATATAGATGTATTATCTTGTTGTTTGTATATTGTTTTTTTTATTGTAATTAAAACATTATTAGTTTTTAAGTCTATGAAGTTGTAAATAAAGTTTTTTATTTATTTATTTTGTAGAGTTTATCTATTGATATAGATAAAAAAAGTAGTTTGGTTAATTTTTAATAAGTTGTAGTAAGATTTATATTTCAATATTATAATAAAGTAGATATTGAGATATATACAATATAAATTATTTGTTTGGTGCTTTTGAAATAGTTTGAGTTATTATAATTGCAAAAATTTTAGTAAAATTAAAGAGTTTGAGTCAAATTGATATGTATTTAATTTTGGATTTATATTTTAGGCTGTTTAATAGGAAATAGATGATAATTTTGAATATTGCTAGATTTAATAGCTGTTTAAAATATAGGTTTGTTTTGACAAAGGCTTGTAAATTTATTGGATTAGGTATAATGTTGAGTGCAAATATTTTAGAACTTTAGATAGTAAGCTATTGTAATTTTTAGAAGTTGAATTAATAATTATTGTTTATCGGTATATTTTACTTACATGAATATTGTTTTCTAGCAGAGAAATAAATATAATATGTTTTTATAAATAATTTTATATTATAATAGTAGTTATTTTAATGAAGTTTTGTTATAAACCTTTATAAAGCTTTTATATAGGTCGTTTGTTTTTTTAAAATAAATAGTTTTTTAAAATTTACTCTATATTTTTTAGTTTTTTTAATATTATTGTCTTGCTTTAAATAATTCATTTTAGTTATATATTTGATAATATTTTTTAGTTTATTTTTCTTTTATATTTTATTATATTTTTATTTTGTGTATTTTGTTTTTTTATGTGATCCAACATGTAGCATATACTTGTTTTTTCTTTTGAAATTTTGGTTTTATTATTTTTAAATTTTTTATAACTATTATTTTTTTTAAAATTTATTTGTAAATTATTACTTTTTATTAAGATTTTGGTTTTCTATCTTGTATATTTTTGTTAAATGATTATTATTTTACTTTTGATAGTTGTTATAAAGATAATTATATAGCAAAATATAGTTATTAATATTTTTACAGAAGGATATATTGGAAAAGTAAGTTGAAATTGTTAGGTTTTTTAATATTTGAATAAGATAATTTATTTATATTTATATATATATCTTTAATTAAGTAGAAATGTGACAGAGAGTATAAAGTCATCTTGGAAAGAATAAATATATGTTTTTGGATTCTAGCTACAATAGCATTAAAAACTATATTAGAATTGTAATTAAGAATTAATTAAAAATATTCTAGAACATATGTGATATATTAAATTAGAATGCTCTTAGTTAAATTTATTGGAATTAAGAATAGAATTTAATAATTTAGTGCACCCTGCACTGTAGTGCACTCTATAATAACAAATACAAACAATAATTAGAGTTAGAGTTAATTTAGTATTAAAGTTGGAGTTTTGAAATATTAGTAAAATCATGAGAGGAGCATTTTTTGTTAGTAACACAACAGGGGTTACTTTAGTAAAATTTTGAGATATATAAAGAGGATGCACCGCAGTGCAGGTGCACTAAATTTTAAAACCCTTAAGAATATTCTATCAAATCTATATTATAAGTATTATAATTTTTACTAAGAGTTATATCAACAATGCTTTTATTTAACTCGTGTTATTTGATAGTTATATTATTTAGTAGAGTTAAATTTTTTTGGATTTATATTGCATTGTTGTCATCTATAGATTACTATAAAGAATTTATTTAAAAATTTTAGCATTTATATTGTATTATTGTCATCTATAGATTACTATAAAGAATTTATTTTTGTGATATACAGTGTGTAGATAATGTTTATTGGCATTATTGTTTATATTTATTGTAATTTGGTATAAAAAATTTTTTTAAAGATTATTCTAGTTATAGTGTTATAAACTATATTGTTTAAATTATGTTAGTTTGTTTTAGTGATATTGTTGATATTATTGTAGTTAGGTTTAATATAAAGTTGATATTTTATTTGTATTTTTTTTAAAAAACAATTGTAGTTGGAAGGTCAATTTTAGGTGAATTAAATATAGTAGATTAAGTAAGATAAATTTGTAAAGAATTTTTTATCATAATTAATAGTAGTTAATTAGTAATTGTGGTTGAAAAATAGAAAATAAAGCTATGAAAAAGTATTTTATAATTATATATATATATATATTTTAACTATGCATGTATGTTGTATAGTTTGTAGTAGAATTACTAAATTAACAATTTGTTAATAGTAGTATTAATTAAGGCATAGTATTTAATTGGTGTAAATATTATATACAATAATGTTACAATGTTATAATATTGTAATACTATAATGTTATAATGGCATAATGTTATAATTTCATAATACCTGCAATTTCATAATGTCTTATTTGTAAATTTAATTTAGTCAGTAAGTATAAAAATTATTTACATTTTATTTAAAGTGTGAAATAAAAATATTTTATAATTACAAATGGAAATTAAATATGGACAGTGCACATTATAATGAATATTACAAAATTAAGTAAAATATTTATAATATAGAGCAATAAAGATGCTATTGATTTTATAATATATTTTAATTTAGAGCCTTTTTTTTTTTTTATTTTTTTTTTTTTTAAAAACTTATAAAAGAGGATTTTGGCTTTTTTTTTTTATGATATTGTTTGATAATTATTAAAATTGATAGTAATGAGTTTAATTATATAAGAATATATAATCTATATAGTAATCATAACTGTTATATATAAAATAAAAAAATTAGAAAGTTTTATGAGTTATTAATTATACTTATTGTATATTATAAAGTGTATAAGGTTGTACTCTGGATGATTATATAATAGTTCTAATAACCATTTAGCTTGATTTTGTACTAGTTTTAGAATTGGCAAATAGCATATTTAGGAAATAAATTAGAGTTTAAAAAATCTTATTATGGTATTTCAAATTAACAATAATATTGAAAATAAGTAAGAATTTTTAAATAGTATTTTTATTATATACTATCTATGCCAAAGCCATCACTTACCAGGAGGCAATAAATAACGATCATGATAAGAAAACAGATAAATATAATAGTAAAAGATTATTAGGTGAAAGAACGGAAAAAACTACTGTTATATTGAGTTATAAATTAGTTAGAAAAATATATTAAAAATAAGTAAGAATTTTTAAATACAGTAGTATTTTTATTATATTGAGTTATAAATTAGAAAAATATAATTATTCTCTAATTTTAATTTTGAAATCCTGCCAAATAAACTGAACTGTAATTGGTTGCTATGCTTCTATATATGTAATTTATATTGTAATAAATTAATTTTCGAAGGGGTTAAACTTATTATTCTTGTGGACTAAATTATGTTGATTCTTTTGAAATAAAAATAAAACAGTCGACACATAAAAATAAGCGAATTTATATTCGTATTATTTCATTGACAAACGCTTTTCGAAAACTTAGTTTGTAGGTAATTATTTTACAGACATGATTATTTTGCAAACGATTAATTCAATTTATTGTATCAACAATTTTTTTTAAATTGCTCGATTTTAAGCCTAAACTTAACTCTAATGACAATGGCTAGAATTAATTTGCCTGCGAAATTAGTTGTTGGAAAATAACTCTTATGGAACAGACTTGTCCGTGAATTAATCAGTTGCTAAATAACTTTGCCTGAAGTTAATTCTCTGTGAATTAAGATTTCTGTGAAGTAATTATTGGTGAGACTGAGTGAACCTAATACCATTAAATAAATATTAAATAAAAAACTCAATAAAATCAAATTAATATATCTAAATAAAATTGCAATGAATGCAATTTGAATCTTGATCTGTTAATAAAAAAAGCTTGTTTATGTATTTTTTTCCGCGTCATTTCTGAATTGTTATTTTAGAATCGGTATCCATTTAACAATTATTAAAAAAAAGCAAGCAAAAAAATTTAGAAATAGCAATAATAATAATAAAATAAGAAATTAAAAATTAAAAATATATATATATAAATAAATAAACAGCGAATAAAAATGAATCAATACAAATAACAGCTAAATTTTAGATTATATTCAAATATTCATATTTATTTTAATAATTTTTGTATTCCCAGCGTAGAAATATTCGTATTCGTTTTTCAGCAATGGCAAAAATCTGGTCGGGTTTCCTGTCTAATCCAAATCTAATACAAAGATAATTAACAAAATTTTTTTTTAAAAAAAAACATAGGTTAACATTTTTCCAGGTATTTTCATGACCGCTATGCTCAGCATGGTGGGTAGCAGATTATTTCGTAAAATTTGCGACATAACAAATTTGCATCTCCAAGTTATTCCTATCTTGATTAGGTATGTGCAGCTTTTCTGATACGCCAAAGCAAAGAACCTTAAAGGCATTGGCTTGAATTTCTTGTTACACTTAAGATCGGAATTTTTTATAATGAATTTCACGAATTACGAAGTCATATCCTTGCTAATCAATAAAGTGTTGAAGAAGAAAATACGTATAAAAGCGAGAAATATTGACTCGAATATAAAGTATAAAAAAAAATTGAACGTAACAATAAAGATTTATCTTTATAAATACTAATGAAAAAGATCAATGCAACTATCAATGTGATTATTTATAATTATTATTATCGTCATTGATAAAATGTGTAATTTTTATTGTCATTATTAATAATATATAATTCTTAATTATTATCAGTACTGTAATCATTTAACAATAATTTCTAAGCAATTAACAAATAAATTATCCAATAAGTATAGAATATCTCTATAGAAAATGATCCAATTAATGATTTAATCAAATCGTTGATTACATCGTTTATCGTTTGTAAGGGATAATTAATAAATACGCATAAGAATATTCGATCTAAACAATTATATCGAGCTGAATTATTGTTAAACAGTAAGAACTTGCCGTTATCGTCGTTGTGATAGAAGATTTTCGCCACTTTCTTCATATATAGATAGTGTACATAATAAACCTGTAACGGTAACGGAAGATTCTATCGTTGTTACGTATTCCTGCAGGTACACTTTTGTGAAACTATTATCGTTATCAGGTGAATAATGTTGATCTTGTTATCGCTATAAAATTTTTATACTAGAGTACATAAAAACAATGATTAATCACTGATTCTGTCGATACTTTTTATGCGGATAATTCAATTATTAATCATTAAAAATGATTTATTAACAATCTAATGTTAACAATTAATAATTAGAAATTTCTATCACTAAACATGTACCATAAAAATTTAATGCAATTCAATAAACATAAAATTTTTTTAAATAGAAAATACACTACCATGAAGAGTTTACGGAAAACATGGTAAAAATACATCCTTAATAAGATAATCGATAAGAGTAAATTAATTGATTTATGCAGTTCGCTTTTAAGAATCACCCGTCTAATCATAAACTTTATCGAAACGATCTGCTGTATGCAGACAAAGAAAAATGGGGTGTTAAATCTATTATCATAGATATATATTTATTTATGTAAATCTTGCGGTTTCATAATTTTATGACGTTTATGATTAATTTTTTTTATTTAAATGATCGTAATTGCGATCGCGATTGCCAAAGCCAGCCAATTTATCATGAGTATCGGCTCAGGTTTATGATAAATTAGCCGGCTTTAGCAATCACAATCGCAATCACAATCATTAAATTTAATCATAGGGATCACAAAATTATGCAAACCGCAATAAATGTCTTCCCTTTTTAATCTTTATTTGAAATTATTTTATTATATATACATCAGTTGTTCTATAGCGAAAAAATTTTTTTGAGCGCTAGAGCATGAGCATGAGCATGAGCAGAGCATGAGCAGAGCTTGAGCATGAGCATGAGCATGAGCATGAGCAGAGCTTAAGCGCTAACTAAATATCATCATATATTTCTACTACTTGTAATTCTCCAACCGCCAAAAAAAATGTAGCCTTTAAAACGCTTTTGATTGGTTGCTTAGTGATCCAGTGGTTACATGCTTTTGTGTAGATCGTTAATCGCCGCCAAAATTAAGCATTTAAAATACCATTGATTGGTTGATTGTATATTCGATGATTACAGGTGCATGTAAGTTATTGTATAATTTATATTATTGTATGTGTGTAGTAAGTTATGGGAAGTATATATATTATTACGGTATTAATAATTATATTGTTGGCTATGCGATGTAGTAATTGTGTTAAAACTATGATGTATGCGTTGAAGTATAACGATGTAGTAACTATAATTATGTTATGATGTATGCATTGAGATAGCGATGTAGTAATTGTGTTACAAGTAGTAGAGATTATGATGTATACGTTGTGGTATAACGATGTAGTAATTATGTTATTAGTAATTATATTATGATGTATGCATTGAGGTATAGCGATGTAGTGATTATGCGTATATGATAATTTATGACGAATTAATTACGTAATAGTATACACATAGTAAGTGTGGTGTCCAAAAATTTGCATTTTGTGTAACTCGAATCATTCCGGCGATTCGGATTCAGACCTCAGATCGAACCTGCAGAACATTAACACTAGCTTTGTACTACCGAGTAATATTGTAGCAAAATTACAATCCAAGTAATTTTACTTGGTACACGGTTAGCACGTTTGTTAATAAAATTTGTTGAAATTTGGTGATTTCAGGCAAAATTATTTAGACGGAGTAGTTTGGGTTACAAGATATGCAAAATTTTTTGAACATTACTAACTAATACACATGTAAACAGCGAAATAGTGCATGATAAATCTTCTATGCCATCTAATTCAGAGTTTGTCCGTTTAAACGTTTTTTATTGGTTATTTCAGAAAAATGTGACCATATTGTAGGAAAACAATACGAATATTAGCTAATAAGAAGATGGCATAGTTGTTACAGAAATGTGAAAACTTAAATAAGACCTACCAATTTTATCTATCTACCTAGCTTTATATGGGTAATTATTTTTTGAATCCTACTAAAATGTTTGTTACGCACTATATAAATTCACAACGATGTTCGAAAGTTCATCATTTACTAATTTTGGAACTGCATTTCTAAATTCTAATTAGTAGTCAAATTATTACACATTTCCGGATAACATTTACTACATTCCTGCATTATGAATTCCCATTACCACATTTTCCTTATAAATGTCGTAGCTCTTACCTCATTCTTGGTAATCGGGTAATTCTAAATGGGAACATATAAAAAGGATCGTTTGTGTATTTGTATAAACCGCTCTCCCAGTATTAATAAATACATTTGTTTATAATTCTCTGAACCCTTAATAGTTGTGACCCAGTAGCTAAATTGGTGGGCGAAGTTCTTGAAGTCTCTCCTAAGGTCACAACAATATACATAATATTTTTTTTTATAGTAAATCACCACAACAATAGTCGGTAAGTTTTGTAACCAAATTCTTACATTAAATTGGATAAAACAACTGTTAATCCAATATGGAATCTGAAAACATGAGTCAGTCAGTCCTATTTTTTTTTAATTTATTGTAAATTAGCAGAATAATATTTACTGTATATTTAAAATTATCAAGGTTAATTTTTATTATACACAACAAGGATTCAAAAAATGGATGGCAACCACATTTGTTCCGTCACCTTATCACCAATTACGGGAAATTAAGGTATCTATCAAATAAAAATAATGAAAAAAATTTGACTAATTCGATCTAAAAAAAAATTTTTTTTGTAAAAAACTGATCAAGTAATAAAGAAAATTTTTTTTAAAAAAACCGAAAAAATGGGTCAGCGAACAATGCAAAACGAAAAATCAAATTTAAATATCCAAACCCTTAATGGTTTTGGCCCAGTAGTTAAATTGGCAAGTAGAGTTCTTGAAATCTCTCCCAAGGCCACGAGAACGTATGTAAATTTTTTTACAGTAAATCACCACAATACAATAATAGTCAGTAAGTTTATAGCTAAAACTATACAAAGTCAGTTTTTATTTTGCATTATTTAAAGTCTAAAAACATGGGTTGGTCAATTGTTTGTTTTTTTTTTAATGAGGACACTAGAGTTCAATAACTATAGCATCTATAAATTTATAAATTTATAGATTTCACGAATCTGGACTGGGCCCGAATCTAAGTGATAAGAGTTTGGACCCTAACTTTAGATCCAAATCAACGTTTGAACAAGGTCCAGATCTTTAAAAATATCCATCCAGTCTGAATCATGCGGAACACTACATACGAATGTAGAAAACCTTTATAAATTAACTAATACGAATTAATTATTTAGATAACTTTACGAAAAATAAACAATCTCACTATAAAAAAAAAAAAAAAAAAAAAAAAAAAAAAAAAAAAAAAACTTTGGTACCTGTTATCAAAAAACAAAAAAAAAATTTTTATTAATTGACAATTAATCAACCAAACATATATTACAACCTTAAATAATGTAATTAATTATTGTATTTATTAACAAATTAAAATAGCCAAAAACACATAGTACTAAAATAAAAAAAAATTTATAACAAACGAAATAAAACAGCACAATCCACAAGACACTATAAACTACAAATAAAAACACAACGAACTCATCTCAAAAAAAATAAAATAAAATCTAATTCAATTGAATCTTTTCCACGTGCCGAAGGCACGAATCATATGCTAGTATATATATAATAATAATATAATAAAAATGGTGGGTGTAAAAATTTCCTTTTATAGATTAAGAGGAAATTTTGACTGCTGATCATATGCACAAAAGCGACACAAAATATGATAAATAGTAAAAAAGAATACACCACATAAACATAAATAGTAAGGAAGATTACACTGCATAAACAAATTAGGTAGGGTGGAGCAGTCAAAATTGAATAGCTTTAATTAATATCATTAAGACTTTAAAAGACTTTTCGGTCTTTTAGGTCTTTTAGGTCTTTTAGTACTGGCAAACCCAATTTTAGTACTGATCATCACATCCTCAATTTTTATTTTTTATTAGTATCATTATTTTTATTGTTTATGCATTTCTTATTTTGGCATAGTTAGTAGCGTAGTCAGGTGATTAGATCTCCAAACGGGAGATCAAGTCTCCAAACGGTTGATTAAGTCTCCAAATGATCAAGTCTCCAAATGGCTGATCAAATCTCCAATCGAGTGATTGAATCTCCAATCAAAAGCTCCCGTACGAATTAAAATTATATAAGGGTTTAGTTTTAGCAGATAGTATTTAGTATTATTGTTGTATTGAATTATATTAATAAAGAGGAACCCTTATACCCACAATTATGTCACTATGTCCAATTTGTTTAAATTTTTTTGGACATATGGGATCTTTGCCTTGAAAATGACCTTATGGGACTATGTAGATTTTATGAATAAAAATTAAAAATTTTAGCTATCCAGTAATCCAATTCAAATAAACTTTTTTAAATTTTGTAGAGTTTAGTGAGTTCTACAAAATAAAAAAAATTATTTGAATTGGATTATTTGATGGCTAGAATTTTAATTTTTATTCATAAGATCTACATACCTCGTAAGGTTATTTTCAAGGCAAAGACCCATATGTCCAATTGAAAATGGACATATGTCCAAAAAAATTGAACCCAATTGGACATAATGACGTGCCATCCCTGCCCACAATTATGTGTGTTAGTTTATCGTTTTAACATTTAACCTTAATCACAATTTGTTTACGATCGAACTAAACCGGCCCAATTTCATCAAGCTCTCCCAACCGATCATAACACCGTCAAATTGATATTACGCCACCTCGTTCACCACGTACGTTCCTACAGATATTCATAATGTACACAATTAAAATCAGTTTATTTTTATCGGTTTAATTTTTTTTATTTATGTTAATATTTTTGATAAACTATGCTTTTTTGAAGGCTTTTTTGCATGCTTTCACTATAGTCGCCTATTTAATTGGCAAATTGGATTTTGATCACATGATTCTTTGTTTTCCATATATAACTGTGGATGTAATCAAGCATGGGGGACTTTCTCAAATTTCGGAAAAGCTCGGGTTTATCATGTGGGAATCGGCCAATCAGCAGCAACCTATCTATGCACATGACTCACTGTTGATTAGACAATCGTTGAGCGTGGTGAATATTCTCAAATTCTAAGAATTTTGAAGAAACCTTCGTATCCGGGTACTAGCTAACACGATAAAGCGGACAAATATGTAGGTATAGTGCTATTAGTGCTTGATTTGTTTAACATATTTACTAATTTTTATAAATATTGTTTTTTTGTTGCTTCCAATTTAGCTGATTTAATAGCTTTGATCCAATCCGTAATTTTAGTTCTGGAGTTAGAAGTGTCGCTTATAATTAATAGCGGTATGAAAGTTTTGTTTAGTTAGGAGTTCCCAAATTTGTATTAGTAGGCACGTAGAATGCTACAATAATAAGTTCGTAATGTTTCTTCGTAATTAAATTGTTTTTGGATTTAAATCCATGTAGATGTATTCCGAATCCACAGAATTTCAAATCCACCTACCAAGATGTAGACACATTGTGAAATAGACTGGCTTCAAACTGTAATTCGGTTAAAATTTTCTCTCATGTGTTTGTAATGGTGGTTATTTGTTAGAATCAATCAAAACTAGATAGCTGCGCGACATAGTCACGCTTGACTCTATTTTATATCACTATTTTACGGTTTGTTTTTATCTTTAGAAATAAATGAAAAAGACCGTTCTCAATTAAGATCTTGACAAAAAGTTACCCGGGTGTTATTTGGTTCGCTCGACAGGTGAACCACCCGGGTTCTACTTGAGTAGCATCACTATTTCTTTTTATTGTACGGCAATGTTGTTACTGCCATACCAAAATTTTGATCGTATTTGTACGGCTGAGTTTTACAATTCTTATTAGGCAGGGCCGATATTATAATCAGCTCTGTCTAACAAGAATTTTAAAATTCAACCGTATTAAAATTCCAATTATTTTATTTAATAAGTTAAAGCTTAAAATACTTTAAATTCTAAAGTCATTTATTTAAAAGTAATACATTTGTTTCAATTATATAATATATAATTATCATAACTCTAATTATAATTTTTAACATTTTCGGAATTATGAAAATTGAAAATATTGGTAGTTCCATGTTTCTTAGATGTATTACTCTCATGAGTAGATGTAAAATTATTTGACGAAGACATTGGGAAAGAGTTAATTTTTTATTAATTAATGTTTTTTATTTATTTAAAGTTCTACACTAATCAGTTACGTCCTTTTATTAAAGAAATAGTATAATTGAACTGTGGAATAAATCAATTAAATATGTATCAATATGATATTTAATCGATTATTTTAATTTCACCAATTAAAAATCTGATTATAGTAAAATTACTAATACTTCTGATATAGTTTTGATTTACTAGTTGAGTTACCACCCTAGTACATACGTCCTAGGGTGGAAACTCAACTAAGTAAATCAAAACTATGTAGCAATATTAATAATTTTACTATGATCAGATTTTTAATTGGTGAAATTAAAATAATCGATTAAAATATCATATTACTTTAATTAACGTCATTTTAAAATTTATTAATTTTAATAAATATATTATTATAATAATAATAATAATGATAATGATTGATAATTTGCATAAGATGAAAATCTGTAATAATAACGATGATTGATCTTTTATTTGCATAAGATGAAAATCTGTAATATATCAAATTCCATAGTTTGCTCACATAGTTTTGATTTACTTAGTTGAGTTACTACCCTAGTACATATGTAATTATTATCAATTATGCATATAAATTAGAAAATCAATACAATCTTTGTTTAAAGTTGAGTATTCAAGCATTTAAACATTCATAATATTTTTTTTTAAAAAAATATTTTGATTATTTTTGTCATTTCAAAAACAATGATAATTATTTTAATGGATAAAGTTCATTTAACTGATCAAGAGTATTGATTATCCAATCAACAAGAAATAGAGATCTAAATGTCCTTTTTTTATTATATAGTTGTGTTTACTAGTTGAAAATTTTCATTGATTGCTTAGAAAAAATAATTGTTCAGGCTGGAGAAGGCTGATTTACCAAGCAAAAAAGAAGAAATTGGAAATTAATCTAATAGATACCTATTCATTAGACATATTAAATAAATTCCAAAGGAATTGTTTATTCAACTGCTTCACTTTTTTTGTTTTATTATTACTATAATAGATTTTCAAGATTATTACCAACATCAACAAATTTATTACCTTATTTCTTATACCAAAAAACTGTCACAAATGTTTTTGTTTTCTGTTGGCTTGTAGTAAATTCTGAAAAAAAACAGAATTTGAAAATGTTGTTAAAGGTGCTTTCAAGCACCTAAATTAATAGATCAGTCTTAATTTTTAATTAGCAGAATATAATTAGAATAATCAAATGAGCTTGTCATCATAATAAAACAAAAATGGTCTTAACCATCTTTTTTTATTATAGAGTTGTATTTATTGGCTAAAATTTATAATATATAGATAAATATAATAAACTTAAATTTTTAATTAAACATTATAAATTTATATTTTATTTTTAATTTATATAAATATTATTAATTTATTTTTTTATTAAAATTTATTAAATAAATTAAAATAATATAAATAAAATTATGATATAACTATCCATTGATTAATATTATTAATAGCTATTTGAAGTCTATTATCTATATTATTTTCTTCTTCTGTTTCATTATTATTTTCATCATCTAATTCATTATCATTATTAATATCATCTGTATTTTCATTATCTAAAATAATATCTTCATCTTTAATTTTTTTTAATCCTTTTTTAAATGCTTTAACTTGATGAAAAATTCCTTTTTTATAATATTCTAAACAATGTCTACAGCCTGATTCCATTAAATTATAACAATTATCATGATAAGAATGTCCACAAATATATACTTTACTAGCTGCACTTCTAATTGAAATTTTACAATAATCACAAGTATCTAATAATGGTAAATGAGCTGTATGATAGCCAGTTGGTAAGCATTTAAGCTCAAGAGTTTCATTTAATGTTGCTATAAAACATTTAATATCAACTTTTTTGTTTTTACTAGTAATTATTCGACTTTTTCCAAGATTTTGAAAAATTTTTTGAAAATGTTCTAATAAAAATAAACTACTTTTTTTTGATAAATAATCTAATTGCTTTGGCTTATATGGATATGTTTTTTCAGTACGAAAAGCATTAAATAATTGATTATTGTGCATATCTAATAAATATGATTGTTCAATAATATTATCTGAAGTATAATTAATATTAATATTTGCTCGTAATCGACTATGAAAATTTTCAACAAAATAATCATTAAAATTAACTAAAGATTTTGATATTATATTTGCTAAAGGATGATTAATTTGTTGCCAATAAAGATAATCTGAAATAAAAGCTAATGGTGCTTTATTATAATTTTTTCGTTTCCATCGAAGTGCAAATGTCCATAATCGAAATACGGTATCAAAATATTGATTAAATTGTCCAGATCTAAAAAGAATTGCATATATATTCAAAGTTGCTGGTACTAAATTATCCAAAAGATCTAACATTATTCTATATTCTATATCTTGGCAATTATTTCCAAATTTTAATAAAATTCCTTGTGATATTTTTTTCCATCCATTATGAATTAATTCAAGTAATAAATTAATTCTCCAAGGTTTAGGTTTTTTTGCAAATATTTTTTTTTCACCAAATAAATAATGAAAAAATTTTTCAAAAAATGAATAATGAATAAGAATAACTTGTTCTCAAAAATTTAAGGAAATATGAAGAGGCCCAATAATTAGAACAAAATTACCAACATTTTCAGGAACTGGAATAGCATTAAATTCTTCTGCATCAATTTCTTTATAAAAATGTGTCAAAATTTTTCGAATAAAATACTGTCCTGGCCAATCAGCAATTATTGGTATAACATTTTTTTGAAAATATGGTTGAAATGATTCTATTGAAGTAATCATTTTTAGTGCATCTAAATAATCATATGTTGATTTTAAATTTTGTTTTTGTACACCAATTATTTTTATATTTTTCATTGATCTTTCCTCTTTGCGTTCACTTATTGCATCATCATAAATATGTATAGTAAGCAATTCAATTTGATCTTGATTGTTAAATTCAATATTATTAGCAATCCAATTTAATTTTTGTGTATTATAACTTATATCAAATAAACCCTTAATATTATTATATAAATATTTTATAATAGATGTGTCATCAATATTATGTGGATTAAAAAATGAGCAATTATTAAATAAATTATTATTTATAATTGCTAAAGCTGGAGTTGTATTGATAATTGGCTTTGCTACACATGTTGCCATATGATTTACAGTACTAAGTGATGTTGTATTTGGTCTACAGTTTCCATGAATATCATGAAAATCATCAATATTAAAGCAATAAAAGATATCTGACTAAAAATAATAATTTTAATTAATAAATTTAAAAATTTAAATAAATAAAAATTTAAATTATTATAACTTACATTTAAATTGAAATATTCATTAAGTTTTGTTAAATGATTTTTTGCAATTTCTTTTTTGTATCTTTGAATTGTTTTTGTATGAACACTAAGACCAATATTTGATAAAGTATTAATTCCAGAATTAGTCATTCCTGATGATTGTAAATAAAGACCAAGATCTAATTTAAAATTATTAGCAAACTTATTCCTTATTCCAACTAAAAGATGACAATATGCAACTATTTGTTTTTTTGCTTTTTCTATATTTTTATCAAGTCTTTTTTTTGGAATTAATGCATTAATCATTTCATTAAAAAATCCTTTTAATTTTGGCTCATTTGCTTCTATTGTTTGTTGAAATTGTTCAGGATCTAATAAATATTCATTATTTTCTCTTTGATATTTTAATAAAATAGTTGTTAATAATTCTAATTGTTGAGAAAATGAATAATTTTGAACTATAAAAAAATAAATTAATATTTAAAAAATTAATTTGGCAGTATCTAAAATTTATATTAAACTAGTATTGTTATAGAAATTTTAAAGATAATACAAATATAATAATATATAGCATTATTTTTAAAGATCCTTATTTTATATAATACAGTACTAGTTTAATATAAATATAAAATATTACTTTTTTAAATTAAAATATAATTATAATATTAAAATTACCTAAATTATTTGAACTAGTTGATATTAAATTGTTATGACGATTTTGATCAGTTAATGCTTCTATTTTTAAATCCTTTTGAATAATTAATTTAATCAACTGATTAAAATTTTCTTTATTCATTGAAATTGTATTAACAGTTATGCTAATTTCAATATTTGTAATTTGTTGATTAATTTCATTTAATTTATTTTCATAAATTAATTCTTCTTTTTGAGTTTTAATTACTTCTATTAAATTTACTAAATAATCAGTTTCCATTAAGTCCATAGAAACATTAGATTCATTAATTCCACTACTTGATTTTTTGACTCTATTTATTGTAGATATTTGACGCCGATAAGAATCTGCAATTTGATTATAGCAAATAGAACATAATTTATCAAATCCAGGTTTAAGATCTTGATAAAATTCTCTATCAGGACAATTATCAATTTTATTTTTAAAATCATCTGTAATATTTCTCCAAGTTGTAATATGCTTGAAACAAGCTGAACAAATTTGTTGAATATTTTGTTAAGACATTTTTTTAAAAAAAATTCTTAAATATGTTTATAAAATTTGAAAAAATTAAAAAATATATATAGTAAAATATATTGTATTTATATATTTTAAATTTAAATATACACTATATTATAATACTGTATTTAAATTTATTGCATAATAAAATTTAAATTTATTATATAATGATATTTTTATTATTATTAATAAATAAAATATATGTGTAATAAACAACTTAATAAAGATATAATATACACATATATATGTACATTCATATGTAATAGATATTTAGATTAACATGATAAAATTATACATAGAATATCTGTTGAATATCTGATGTATTTCACGAGCAAGTAATTATAGAATAATTAAACCATATCGATATATATATTTTTAATTAAATTTTATTTTACTATTTTAACCTTTCTTTTTTTATAAATGGATAAAAAAGTGTCAGGGAATAAAATTTATTTAGTATAAAATATTTAAATTAGCCAAGCGGATTAATCATTAAGATAAAAGTTTTATGTATGCAAATTCATAAGTGATTGGATAATTGCTAAAACTGTAATCTGTTAAACAATATTGAAATTTACCGGTATGTATATACTAGGGTGGTAACTCAGCTAAGTAAATAAAAACAATATAAGCGAACTATATATTACAGATTTTTTGTATTGCGCAAATAAAAGATCAATAATTGTCGTTATTATATTTATTAAAATTAACTAACAATTCTGGGTTTTAAAAGTGCCTTGCCGAAGGCTAAAGTAACTAAGTCCCGAATTACTGAACCCAGTTTTGGCCATCGGGATGGCCGCTATTTGACTCGCACTAATCAGACTGTCTATTTTGGCACCAAGGTTACTCCCGAATTTGATAAAACTATTCGCCGCTAGCACATGAAACTGCAAAATTATTAGAAGTAGACCCCACTAAATGCCAACGCCTACTTTTTTACGAAATAACTCCTCGCAGCATTAAAGAAGCATTGAATAATCCTTTGACATTAACCGGAATTTGGTCAACTCCCAACTTTCACGACAAGTATTGGACTGCATAATCGGTTTTGTCTCAGTACCATTTTGCAAAAAAAATTACAAGCCTTATCGGCTGGTCGGGTTCAATCGGTAGTTTTGAAATTAATTATTGAACGGGAAGAGTTGAAAATTTTTAGTTATAAAATTTGGGTTATAGTAACAATGCGTCTAACCAAACCAATATAATTATAAGTTATTGTATAGTGGTGGTATGGTGTATATCAGTTATTGGATCAAATATCCGTCAGAGATATATGGGCCGCGCTGCGGCCCATATATCTCTGACAGGTATTTGATCTGATAACTGATATGTATTAGTTATTAACCGCGAAGCAGGCAATAACTAAAAAGTTGACTTAGATCTGATAATTGGTTGATGACGGAATGGCGCAGCCATTCCATCATCAACCAATTATCAGATCTGGGTCAAATTATTAATTATGCCCACTTCGTGGTCAATAATTGATAAATAATGCAAAAATTCTAAAAAATGCACCTTGACATCACACTTCTTTTTATAATTTCTTTTAACTAAAAGCTCTTCGCAAAAGATATCTCTAAAAAGTTATGCTTGATTTTTCGCAAATATTCTATTAAAGTTTCGACTTGTACAGTTAAGATTTATTTTTTTTTATTTTTTTCACTTTAAAAAACTAATGAAATTTAAATTATTTATAAGATGAACGTTCAAGTTTATATGTTAATAAAAAATCTGAAAGCATAACTTTATTCTCCTATATTTAATAAGTTACTTGTAAAAATTTTAAAGTAATTCGTTGGGTTTTCATCAAGTTGCGTTGTTTTAAAGTATTGATTTTAATAAATATAATTAATTTGTAAAGATGCCAATTTCTATAGCGATGGTATAACAATTAAATTGATTAATTGAACTTTGTGTAATATGAAAACCACCCTAGTACGTACTTACACAAATTAGACAATGAAATTTGTTATAAACTAATCGAGTATTCGATTATTATATTTTTTTTTAAAAAAAAAATTTGATCACTTCCGATTTATTAAATTATTTTTAATAAAAATGTGGACCCGTTCGTTAGATTGATTAAGGTGCTTAACAACACCCTAAATAACGTTATTATAGTGTGCACCGTCACAATCACTAACAAATCAATCAAGCTTACTGCTTGAGAACACCAACCCTCGTTTTTCTAGTTGTTAAATGATCTTTAATAATAAAAATTTTTTAAATAGGCTATCGAAATACTTATACATACTATTAAATAATATACACATAATGAAATAATATAAACTTATTTGCAGGCCAGCCAACATTTTAAGTATAGTTTTGTAATTTTGGCTTAGTAGTAAGCGACATATTTATTTGACTAAAAATCCATTACCATCTTTAATTTTAGAAGTTTTTAATACAAAAATCGAATTCCTATTTCTACTTAACATCTTTGTTTTAGCGAAGTGGCCTAAATAAAAAATGATAATAATAGTCAGTGAATTGGATGGACTAAACAAAAAAACCCACAAAATCAGACATATTGAAGAAAAAACAACAAAAAAAAATTGCAAATAATTGTTGTAGCTTAAATAATTAAGCAAAGCGTTATCTGGGCTAAAAAAAAAGAAACCTCATGATAATAAGAATCGTAGAATAAATATAACATTGTAATTTTCTTTCTTTCACATTGGCTACAGTTTGTTCGACACCTCTTAAACTTCAACTACTTTCGAATTTAAAAAAGGCTCTAGAAAAGAGAACATTCCGGCAAGTTAGAACATCACTGAACTTCTACTATGCATTGTTATTGTTTGTACTATTGATTACAGACCTCCTCATTATGGCATGATGCAACATAATGCAACTTGATTTTATATAGAGACGTTCGCCACGAAGTTATTCAATTAGTGGAATAGTGCACCAGTACTAGTTTTTTTCATAAGTTTGCTTATACGCGAAGTTCCGGTTTTACTATTCTATGCAATATTTATACTTGTGTAACATAGATCCCAGAAATCATCAGAATCGAATGTCCCCCATGCTATGTAATCAAAGATGGCACCAAAACCTTTTTTGCCAATTCCGAAACTTTCAGGTTTCGGATTATAGCTTCCGAAACCTCATCCGAAACTCAAAACCTCACCTGAAACCCGAAACCTCACCCAAAACCCGAAACCTCACCTGAAACCCGAAACCTTACCCGAAACCCGAAACCTCAACCGAAACCCGAAACCTCACCCGAAACCCGAAACCTCAACCAAAACCCCGAAACTGCCAAAACATCAATAACTTATTTGTTTATTCTCTCTATTTCATTCTGATATTGTGTTAACATATGGAATTACCCTTGTTATCATATGTGATCATGATCGATCAGCATAATGAGGAATGATCCCGCATGAGAGCGTGATAGTTATACGCGATCAATCGATCAGCGTAATGAGGAATGATCCCGCATGAGAGCGTGATGGTTATACGCGATCAATCGATCAGCGTAATGAGGAATGATCCCGCATGAGAGCGTGATGGTTATACGCGATCAATCGATCAGTGTAATGAGGAATGATCCCGCATGAGAGCGTGATGGTTATACGCGATCAATCGATCAGTGTAATGAGGAATGATCCCGCATGAGAGCGTGATGGTTATACGCGATCAATCGATTAGCGTAACGAGGAATGATCCCACATGAGAGCGTGATGGTTATACGCGATCAATCGATCAGTGTAATGAGGAATGATCCCGCATGAGAGCGTGATGGTTATACGCGATCAATCGATTAGCGTAACGAGGAATGATCCCACATGAGAGCGTGATGGTTATACGCGATCAATCGATCAGCGTAACGAGGAATGATCCCGCATGAGAGCGTAATGGTTATACGCGATCAATCGATCAGTGTAATGAGGAATGATCCCGCATGAGAGCGTGATGGTTATACGCGATCAATCGATTAGCGTAACGAGGAATGATCCCACATGAGAGCGTGATGGTTATACGCGATCAATCGATCAGCGTAACGAGGAATGATCCCGCATGAGAGCGTAATGGTTATACGCGATCAATCAATCAGTGTAATGAGGAATGATCCCGCATGAGAGCGTGATGGTTATACGCGATCAATCAATTAGCGTAACGAGGAATGATCCCACATGAGAGCGTGATGGTTATACGCGATCAATCGATCAGCGTAACGAGGAATGATCCCGCATGAGAGCGTAATGGTTATACGCGATCAATCAATCAGTGTAATGAGGAATGATCCCGCATGAGAGCGTGATGGTTATACGCGGATAGTTATATTGAGACAGAAGATCATTACTACTGTATATTTGTTTTTCTTTATTTATTTGTTTATTTGTTTGTTTATTCTCTCTATTATCATTCCAATATTGTGTTAACATATGAGATCACCCTTGTTACCGTGATGCGATCATGATCGATCAGCGTAACGAGGAATGATCCCATGTGAGCGTGATGGTTATACCAAGACAGAAGATATCATTACTATATTTATTATTTATTTATTTATTTATTTATTGTTTATAATTATACCGTATTCACTCTATTATCGGTTTTGATATCATGTTAACATATGGGATCACCCTAGTTATTATGATGCGATCATAATCGATCAGCATAACAAGGGATGATCCTGTCAAAGATTCGTAATGTAATACCTATAGCCTTACAGAAAAAGATACAATTAGTTGGAGATTAAAAGAGCAAAATATGTATAAAAATGCCTGATTTTTGACTATGTAAAAATAAGTTTTCACTTATCTTAAAAATAAAAGTCTTTTAAAAATCTAAAACCTTGACAGCTATATTACAAAATTCTATTTAATAACTTCTTATTCTTAAAATATTTACCATTTTTTAATATGTCAGAATCTAAAAAAATTAAACATGCTGATGAAAAAATTATTGGTGGTCGTCCATTAAAGCCAATTTGGAAATTTTATAATAGAGGCAAACAATTGGATAGCTCAGGCCATTATGAAGCAATTTGTAAAGCATGTGAAAAATTATTTTCACCTGGAAAACCATCATTAATGGAAAAGCATATTATTAGTGACTGTGCTTTTGTTTCTGAAGAAGTAAAAGAAGCAGTTATATATATTGTTGAATCTCGTGAAAAAACTTCAAGTATTAGTGGAACTAAACATTCAAGTGAACAAATAAGTTTAGATGAATTTCTTGAAAGTACAGCTATACCAGATAAACGTATTGAATCAATAAATAGAGCACTTATTAAAGCATTTGTATGCTGTGGATTACCTTGGAGGCTTATTGAGCATCCATTTTTTATTGAATTTTTAAAACAACTTCGCCCTGCTTATACACCACCTAGTAGAAAATTTATTGCAGAAAATTTATTAATAAATGAAATAATTAGAATTGATACAAATTTATATAAATCATTAAAAGATTCAAAAAATTTAACATTAGGTATTTAATTGTATTTATTTATTTTTCATTTAATTTATAATTTAATTATACTATATATTTAAAATAAGCTACTACTTAGAATAAAATATTTTTGTTAATTTATTTTTAGCTTTAGATGGATGGACCAGTATAACAGGCAAATCATTGTGGAATTTTATTATTTGTCTAAATAATGGTAAAGAAATTCTTTGGAAAATTTTAGATTTTTCAGATACAAATCATACTGCAAATTTTTTAACTAATGAAATTCAAAAAGTTCTTATTGACATTGGTGTTGAAAAGTTTATTGGTATAGTAACAGATGCAGGAGCAAATATTAATTTAGCAAGAAAACAAATTTCTCAAAAATATACACATATATTAAGTATTAGATGTATTGTACATGCATTTAATCTTATAACAAAAGATTTAATTAAACATCCATTTGCAGCAAGAATTATCCAATGGTGCAAAACTTTAGTTACATATTTTAAAAAAAGCCATTTACCAAATAATCTTTTAGCAGCCAAAATTTCTGAAAAAAAATATCAGGTGGTGGATTAAAAACTTATATTGATACAAGATGGACAACAGTTTATGCAATGTTAAAATCAGTTTATCAATTAGAAACATGTTTAAAAGAGGTAATCATTATTTAAAGTTTTTAATTTATATTTAAAATTAATAACTTAAATAATTTTTTATTTAGATTGCTATTGAAAATCCTTTAGCTATAACAAATGAATCTGTTAAAGCAATTATTTGTAGAAAAAAAGGATTTTTTTATGATGTTTATGATTTAGCAAAAATTTTTAAACCTATTAATGATGCAATTATTAAACTCCAAAGAAGAAATATAACGTTAGCTGATTGCTATTTTGCATTAATTTCTTTAGGAAATTCAATTTATAAGCTTTCTAAAGAAGATCCTAAAGATCCTAAACAATTTTATAAATATGCTATTAACAAATTTAATTCAAGATTTAGTGAATATGAATATGATGAATATGTTTTAGCATATTTTCTTCATCCACTTTATAAAGGTAAATAAATTTTATTATTTAAATTTTAAATTATTTAATTTTAACTTTATAAATTATTTAGGTGCAGGTATTAAAAAAAGTCAATTTTTAAAAATTGCAACCTCAGCAGCAAATATTTGGCAACAAATGGTAAAAATTCCAGAAATTGCAACACAATTAAAAAAATATAACCATTCTAAAGAAAAATCAGGAGATATGATTATTTCTCAATTTAGAGAATTTTACTTGCAAAGAGAACCATTTAATGCACCATTCTCATTAAATATTGATACAGCCTTAAGTTGGTGGAAAACATGTACAATATCACCACCATATTTACAATTACTTGGAATTAAACTTTTTTCAATTACTCCACATACAGCAAGCTGTGAAAGAATTTGGTCTATTTGTGGATGGATGACAGGAAAAAGAAGAACAAATTTATCAGTTGAAAATTTAGAATCTTTGGTTAAAATTCATTCTTATTATATTAATAACAAAGAATCTGAATTGAATTTATATAGCAAAGAACATGCAGCAGATGACATTTATCAAGAATTATATAATGCACAAATTGAAGAAGAGGAAGAAGAAGACCAAAATGAAACAGAAAATATTAATTTAGATGAGTATGATTTAGATGATGATGAAGGAACTGTGTGGGAAAATCTAAATTTATTAGAAATAATTGATTTAGAAAATCATAATTTTGATGACACAGATGATAATCAAATAACAGAAGACTTAAATAATGATGAAGAACTAAATACTTTTATTCAAGATTTAGAAGATCAAGATGATTATGATCCTAGCCAAATAGCACAAAAACATTTTGATGATATTGATGAAATTTATTATTATTAAATTTAAATAATTATATTTTTATTTGTATTTAATGTTATATTATATATAGAGATTTTTTCCTTAAATATTAAGGTTTTTTTTATATCACCTATAATATAAACTTTTTTATTAATATTATATTATATATATTATATTTTATATTTTGTAATAATTTCTATAAAATTTATTCATATTATATTATATATACTATATCTGATATTTTATATTTGTATTAATTTTTATAAATGTATTGTTTATTAAAGATATTATTAAAATAAATATAAGTTTATAATAAATTTTAAAGATTGTATATTATATTTTAAGTTTCGGATTATAGCTTTGGGTTTCGGATTATAGCTTTGGGTTTCGGATTATTGTTTCTGGGTTTCGGTTTTTGGAGTTTTGATTTTTTTTAAAAATTCTGAAACTAGTTTTGGATTATAGCTCTCCCGAAACTAGTTTCGGGTAGGTTTCGTTTCGACGCCATGTTTGGATGTAATAGTATACCCTCAAAAGAAATTTTTGCGTTTAACTAAATTTTTCAGTTAGTTGCATGGAAGCTTTATATTTCCTAAAATTCACTCAACTTATTTAAAACACCTTCTTGCCGTAAAATTCACATATAAACCCCAATATTTACAATTCAAATATAACAGATAATAATTGATTTAGGATAATTTTAAGTTTTTATTTATCAATGTTATTTTATTACATACTGTAATTTTTCGAGTAAATTATATATAAAACAAGTATTAAAAGCGTGATAAAGAAAAAAATATAGCTACAAATAGAAAGCGAAATGAGAATCAGAGTTAAATACTGAAAAATGAAACGGTTCAACTTTACAATTCTGTATTATTAATGTTAACCAGTTCCGCTATCCTTTTCATTTTTTTACTATTGATATCAGATTAATATCGTATGGATGACCAAAATATGGGATGTAAAATACCTTTTTATTAAAACTATACTAATTTGCTATCACTAACCCACGAATTTTAAATTAGGAGGTATTTTCTTTTAATTCCCAAAATTTGGTATTTGGATCAATTTTCATGATCATCCGAGCATCAACCTAGTACACATTTTCGGATTGCTATTTTAGTACTCATTGTAGTTTATTAACGTTGCCTACAGTCGTAGTAGGCATAATCATATATTTTTGAATCAAGGAATTTGTTCTCCAATTTTTATATTTAAAAGACCATAAAATCAAAATTAGCACACGTGTATAGAATTTAAAGAAAAACAATCATGAAAAAATTAATTGAAATCTTATTAGACGACATCTATATTCAATCATTTATTATCGGATTAATTTTAGTAGTATTTTTGTCCAAACTGTCGAGGCGAACTAAATTAGTAAGTTTTTTTTTCGCATTAATATTTATTCATAATAATATTATTAATATAAATGATAATTTTGCTTAGAATGAACTACCCCTAGTTTATTATCGATTTCCAATTATTGGACATACTTGGAGTTTTTTAACGGATTGCGATAAGTTAATCTTAGAGTCTCGAGAAAAGGTTTTATTTCTTTTTTTAAAAAAATAAATAAATCAATAAATGAAATAAAAATCAATTTTTCTTTCACTATATAATAATTTATAATTTCTTAATAATAGTATGGAGAGACATTTTCGTTATATGTATTTGGTCAAATAATGGCCATAGTCAGAAAGGAAACAACTCATGAAGTATTTAGAAAAGATCAAGATTTTAGTTTTCGTGAAGGCTTTAGTAATGTAATTAAAAATCTTTAATTAATTCAATAACCCTTTGGATATTATATTACCATATATTCTAAATCTTTTTTTTTTAAAACCAGCAAATACCAACACATTTGATATTTAGATATGCTAATCTGGCCGAAAAAAATGAGAAAATAGTAAGAGAATTTGTCGCAGGGAAATTAACACATCTCATAAGTAGAATACAAAAAAAATATTATCAAAGCTATAGATCTTTGCATTGGTGAATGTGTTGGTAAGTTTTTAAGCCTTCAATTTTCATACAAAATTTATAAGGAATTTTATCTCTTGTTAGAACCAAGGGTAATTCATAATCCACGTAATACTTTAGCCGATATTATTGCAATTCCAGTTGCTAACATTGTTGTTGGTGAGGCATGTATACGTGTTTTTTGGTTTTTTTTTTTATATAAAAAATTCATCTTATTAATTTAAGTACTCTTATAATAAAATTTAGGAATGTTACAATAATGAGGATATATTAGAAACTTTTAATAACTTAACATCTTCAATTTTAAAACTTTTACGAATACCACCAATATTATCTTTTATACATCCCTGGCTTCATGAACAATTTATTACGTACGTTTATTTTCCTTTTTTTGAAACAAAAACAATCTTAAAAATTTAGAATTCAGTTATTTCATATACTGTAAAAAATAACAATAAACAATTTGTTTTTTTATTATTTAACAGAATTCCCTTAAGGTTTGGTTGGAATCCGATTTCAAAACATAAAAAAGTAATTCTTAATCGTATTAATCCTGTCATTGAAAAACGCCTTTATGATAAAAAGAGATTAGGTGATGCTTGGGTTGCACCAGTAAGTTATCTATAAAGTATATTTATTATTATATAAATATTTAAATTGCTACTTTTTTTTAATTAAAAAATAGTTAGATGCATTACAATGCTATTTAAATGATCCTGAAGTAACTCCTGATCTCGATCCAAATAATGTAAATTATGATTATATTGCCGATGCTATCTGTAGAATTATTTTTTCTGCTATGGCAACTACATCTAATGGTGCTAGCCGTGTTTTATATGGTTTGTTATGTTCTAATTTTATTATAATAGATTTTTATTATATATTTTACTTAAATTTTATTTGAAAATTAGATTTGGTAAAAAGAAAGCAACATTTTTGGCAAGAATTATATCAGGAGGCTCAGGAAATTAATAAACAGTGTAATGGAAATGAACTTACAATTGATGACATTGCCAGAATGATAAAGTTGGATAGTTTTGTTAAAGAATCTTTAAGATTTATTACTCCTATACTTGGTTTACCACATAAATGTATTTCTAAATCTTGTTATACATTTGCTAATGGATATCAAATTCCAAGTGGTAATATTTTTTTTCTTGATTATTGTTCTCAATTTTTAAGTTATAATAATTCTCTTATTCTTTTTTATTACTTAAAATTATAGGTCGTATAGCCAGTATAAATTTTCGTGATACAGATAATGATGAAGAACTTCAAGGTCAAAATCCTACAGAATTTAGTGCATACCATCATCTGGAACGTAATTCACCTGCAACAAAACTTGAACGTAATTTTTTATCATTTGGAGGTGGAAAACTTGCATGTCCAGGTAGAACTTTTGCTGTTAATCAAATCAAAATATTTATACATAAAATTTTGTTAAAATATGATGTTAGAACCAATAATGAGGAGATTGAACCTAAAAGAAGATATTTTGGTCCATTTCCTCTGCCAGTAAATGTTGATCTGGTGTTTGAAAATAGAAAAGAAATTGTAAATTAATTTTTAGTTCATTATATTAAAAAGATATATTAGTATAGTGAATAAAAAATAACTTTTACTATGTTTTTAATTCCTTGTTTCTTTTTTACTCTAAATATAATTTATACATTTCTTAATTACAAAAAAATAATAATAACTTATATATTGCAATGTATGTTTGCTACAAGTTATAACAATTGAAATAAACTGTAATCGTCTTGTTGAAATGAGCATTTTGGTAGTTAAATCATACAAAATGGACCAGTATATCAAAGTTATTATCAATTCTCAAAATTGGGTATATGAATAATTTTAAATTTTGATTGGCTAATAGAGTATCAGGTGTGGATGAGTGGGTAAAATTTTGAAATTTATTAGTAACAAAAATTATGTAATTTCTGGAAGCCCCTAACACAAATCTATTCTTATTATAGTACCCTTTAATTGGATTTTAACAATTTTGGGCTTTCTAGAATTCTTTTATTGAGAGTATCATTTTGGTAGTTGAATCATCAAATTGGTCCAGTAGATCAAAAGTTATTTACTATTAAATGTTATATTTAACTTTTTAATAATTATAAAATCTGATTGGCTAATTGGAGTATCAGGTATAGATGGGTGGGGTAGGCTCATAGTAGACAAAAATCAGCTGATTTCTGAAAGCTTCCTTAGTAATTGCTATATATAAAGTCTAAATTATACTAAGTAAACCTCAAACGAACCTTAAGTAAACTTGTTTAGAATATTGAAATACATTTATAGTAAAATTTGGTATCATTTGGGCAATATTTTATTAGTACATTTCAAAAAAAATTAACAATTTGAAAATAAGCTACTCTACATTTTTTGTATAATTTTTTGCCCAAAAAAGGTAGCTTATTTTTAGGAATATATGGCATATACTTATATTTTAGACCCAGATATTTATTATTAATAAAATATAATTTTACAATATAACAACTATATCTAGATTTATTATTTATTTTTTTAATGTTAATATTAAAGTCTCTACTATGGGTGATAAGTCTTTTTATCAAGTATGTGGATCAAGAGAACCTTACAGGTGCCTAACATTTGTTACATGAATAAAGATACAACCAGCCACATGTACAAGTTTTGGTTATCTAATTTAAGTAGTTTGCTCAAAGGTTTTATACTAGTTACTATACTTGCAATCCAACTAGAGGATAGTCTATTTAAACCCTCTGGTCCAAGCTTTACCTGCCAATTTTACTTGTACTACTGGTACAGCTCTCTGATATATTAGTCAGTCAAGATTAGTTTTAATGCAACCTATATCCCTTTAGAACTACTTTATTCTTACAGGAAACTTGGTAGAGCAGTTCCTGTTCCACACAGGTATTACCTATACTTTAGTAACTTATGCATTTACTAAGGCTTATACTTGTAGTTAGAGAATACCTGCAACCACTGCCATTGCCTACTTCTGCTCTTGTAAGGTTCATTCCAATCCTAGTATCCACTATCACCGTCCTATTAGTTCTTTCCTGATACATCCCAAACTTCCAATTCAGTTAGCCCAGAAGGGTCAATTTATCTGGCATTAAGTGCCTTATGGTTTTTTATCTCCTGGTACCTACTTCCAGAACATAAGTCCTTTTTCTCTTGTGCAACTTCAGCAGCCAGGATAGTGGACTCTCTTCTCTGAAGGTCTTGTCATTTAGTTCTCCTGCTCCAGTTTTCAGTACTCCAGTTCTGGTAGCACTATTAAAGATCTGTATTTAGAATTTATTAAAATATTTCAATATGACATATCTGGGTTTGTATAATTAATTGTATTGTTACCATTTTTGTGATTTTTAGATCTTGATCCAATAGCCTAATATTCTTTAACCAAGTTTATGAAATAATTAAGAATCTGGCTTTGGCAAGCAAGTACTACAGAAAAAAATTGTTTAAAATATTATTTTAGTTAAAAATTTATTCTTCTAATTTCAAGAAATATTTTTAACTTTAGATTTTATTTACTTTTTTGAAGGTAGCTTAAAATGCAGGATTAATTAGAATGATTAAAAATAAATACTTTAAGGGTAGAGTATTAATATTTCCATTTTCATATAAAATAGATTGTATATCAACTTTGTATAACTATATCATATGATTTACATATAAACATCATATGATTCAACCAATGAGGATTATTAAATTTTCGTGTAACTCAGGAAAAAAACATATAGTAATCTTAGAAAATTTAATTCTATATGAAGTTTATTTTTTTAAAGAAATGCATTTCTTACAATTTTATTATTATAAACAAGCTACTTTAAACTATATATTATATAAATATGGTAAAAATTGTTTCGGATAATAAAAAGTTTTATTAGAAGCATATTTTTATTTACTATATAAAAATTCAATTTACCATGTAGATCATATGAAAAATGATCTATGTACACTCTATCCTTAAACTAGCTATTTGTATATTATTTAGTAGTAAAAAAATATATAAAATCTTATTAAACCTTTCAAAGATAAAAGTGTATAAAATGTTAAAGCAATCAAATTTGCTAATCTATATAGTAATTATTCTAGAACTTGAGTTCTATATTTGGTATATCTCCTAACTAAATTTGATCTTTTTTAAAAAATTAATTAATTGAGTATTTTTAGACACAGTTTTTAAAAGATAATTGTTAATAATAGTAAAAAATTTTTTTTATTTATTAATAATGATTAATAAAATAATATAATAAAAATATATTAATTTTTTTTTTACCAAACTCATTATTTAATTTAGTAAATTAGAAATAGCCTAGTTCAAACAATTAGTAGCTTTCCAGAATATAACAATAGACACTCAATTTCTAGGCACTATATAATACAAAATTATGTTTTTGATATATTTTTTCTATGAAAAATCTTTTTTGATATATTAATAGATTGGATTTATCTGTACTAAATTTAGTACTTTGTACTAAATTCTGATATACTTTAAATTTAATTATCTAAAAATTTTAAAAATTAATTAAATATTGGTTCAAAGTATTTTAAAACTATACAATTCTATAAAAAAAGTTTAATAGCCTTAAATGGTTTTTTGAATTTTATAAATTTTTTTTTGTTTTTAAAAATTTTAGTTTTAAGCTAATTTTATATAATTTTAGAACATATTATTAATTACCTAATTATTTTTTATCAGAGACCTACTTCTTCTCTCTTTTTCTTAATAAATATTTGATTAGGTTCCTTATATATAATTTCAACTTTTTTTACCCCTTCCCCTCTAAAAAATTACCTAATTTTTGATACCTTCCTTATATATTAAGTCATTAGTAAGCTAGGTAAATTTAACTAGAATTAAAAAAATTTTTTACTGATTAGATTTTTATATTTTTTAATTGAAAGTTTAAAAATTTATTTTCTAATTCTATTTACAAAAATTCTTTGATATCAAATTTGTTTACTATAAGTTATATTATATAGAGAATGCCTATTTTCACCATGGTATTTTGCTATTTTCACCATAGTTACACAAAAGTTACTATTTTTAGATTTTAATATAATATTGTATATAATAATTTTAATTATTTTCAATTGGCCCAACTTGATTCAGATTACTAAAACAAGACTCATGTAACATTACACAACATTAGCAGCATATAACCAAAAATTAATTTTGCAAAACAATGCACTGTGCCTTTGTATAACATACGTGCATATGTTGTATAACCAGTATATGTACTGTGATTGGATGTTGCTTTGAATCTAGATTTAGAGTTAGAGTGGGCCGGAATTATGTCTAACCCACCGTGGGGATTATCATGATAGTGCTCACCAGCATTAAGCTTAATGCTGGCCGACCCAGCCAAAATAAGACTTGTGTAACATTACACTAAATTAGCAGCATGTAACCAAAATTATTTTTGCAAAAACATTGCGCTGGGCCTTTGTGTAACATAAGTGCATATATTATTTTGAATTCTAAAAATAGAAAATCTTGTATAACCATGGTGGAAATAGCAAAATACCATGGTAGAAATAGTAGCTCCTTTTTTATATATAAATTTAAAAAATATTTATATAGTAATTACTAGTAAAACTTTAAAATTATTTTATATATATTAATTTCATTTTTAAACAAATTTTATATTTGGAATTAGCTCTTATTTTTATACTTTATTAAAATTTTAAATAAATTTATTTTATAATTAAAAATATTTTCTAAAATAGCTAGTAACTTACTATAAATAGTAATGATTTGCAATAAGTAAAAAAATAGCTTATAATATAAATAATAATTATTACAATATAACTAATAATAATATTTTAATTATGATTAGTTTTTACTATTTTTTATATGATTAAACTTTTAGTTTGCAAAATTTATTAGTAAATTATAATTATAATTAGTCTTAAAAGGTTACTAAATTTAGTACAACAAATTACAAAAAAATGCAAGGTCTAAAAAAATTTTTTTGCAATAATCTTATTAATAATATTAATATTAATAATACCAAACTATTTTTGAATATTTATAAGATTTTTGTAAATAAAAAAATTTGGGGTTTAAATTTTTTAGATTTTTTATAAGTTTTTGAAAACTGTCTAAATCTAGTACAAAACAGTAAATCCAATTCATTAAAATTATTAATATAAACAAATATGTAAATATTACAATTTGTAAAGTTTTTGTTTATTTGCATGTGTGATACATGATTGTATAACTATTTTAAATAACAAATTAGTAAATATAGTAAATACTGAAATACAGACTCAGAGTAAGTTATTCATATAATTGGCTAATGTAAATCAATTAAAAAAAAAAAAAAAAGGCCGTTTTGAATGATCTTTACCCCTACTCCCTTTTTCTCCTCTCCCTTTTTCCCCTCTCCCTTTTTCTCCTCTCCCTTTTTCCCCTCTTCCTTTTCACCCTTTCCCTTTTCCCCTCTTTTTCTTTTTCTTTTTTTTTCTTTCTTTTTAGTATTTCGAATACATTCGAAATATTTTAGGATGATCTGTAACCTGGATCATCGTTTAACTAATATTTTCGAAATATTTTGATGATTTTCAATAATTGTAGTACAAGATCAAATTAGATCTTTGTTTATTTTTTTTTTGTTTATAATTTAGATCTTCTATCAATTTTGCATTGTTTTTTCGTTTTCCTTTTGTTTAGTTTAGTTTCGTTTAGTTTCATTTCATTTTTTTAGTTTCATTTTGTTTTTTTTATTTCTATTTTTTTTTATTTTTTAATTTTTTTATTTTATTTTTACACTTTACCACTAGCACTTTGCAAGAAATTCAATGACTTTCGGCACTTTGCGCAAGCCAACCCAGCCTTTTGACATTGCAAGAGCACACAACTACTTTTTTTAGCAATTTCGAACGTTCAAGAATGCAAGTTTTTGCAAGTTTTTGCAAGGTTTCGGTTTATTTATTTTTTGTTTTATGTTTTTTATTTTTGTTTTTTTTTTATTTTTATTAATTTATTTTATTCCGGTACTTTGAAAAAACCTTTGACAATTTCTAAATTGCAAAAACACGAACTCGAAATGGAGATTTGGGGCTTTGTTTATTTTTTTATTTAGTTTGCTTACATTTTTGGTTTTTTGCTTGTTTTCTTTTTTTTACTTATTTTTTTAATTTTATTTTATTTTATTTATCTTTTACATTTTTCGGAACTTTGCAAGAAAACAATTTGACTTTTCCAGCACTTTACAAAAGCACTTTGCAAGAAGTCACAAATATGAATGAATTTAATCAGATATAAGCGAATATAAGCAAATATAATAGTTTATTTTTTTTTAGTTTTGTTTTTTTTCAGATTTGTTTTTTGTTTTTTGTTTGTTTTTTTTTACTTATTTTTTTACTTTTATTTTATTTTATTTATTCCTTACTTCTTTCGAAACTTTGCAAAAAAATGACCTAACTTTTTTGGCACTTTACAATAATAACTATTTTAACTTTTCTGGCACTTTCCAGGAAATAGCGAATATGAGGAATATAAGCAAATATAAGTGAATATAAGTGAATATTAGCAAANAGCGAATATGAGGAATATAAGCAAATATAAGTGAATATAAGTGAATATTAGCAAATATAAGGAATATTATAGTTTATTTTTTTTGTTTTCATTTTTTTATTTTTTTTTGGTTTTGTTTTTTTTTGGTTTTTTTTTTTTTGTTGTTTTTTATAATAATATATAATAAAATATGTAATATTTAAAATATAATATATAATAATAATAAATAAAATTATATATATATATATATATATATTTGAACTTAGGCAGCCATGCCAGCACTTTTATTTAAAATTATTGAATTTGCAACCAAAAATAAGTACTTATTTAAATTTTAAGTCTGACATCATTCAACATTTCGCTCAATTTGACGAATTCTTAGATGCGATTTGCTGCACATTCCAAACTTAGTTTGAATCAGAACGCCTTATCATAACTGTCTACTTTTTAAACCTTCTTCTCTTAGCTTCCTGAGTAGAGGTAATCTACTAGAAAAAAAAAACAAGAAATAAAAGGGAAAAAATATAAAGGGGGAAAGCTTCAAACTCTAAACAAAAAACCCAATAAGATCAAAATGAAACAATAGAAAGAAAAAGAAAGAGGCAAAAAGCCGCAGTACATGATAGCAAAATGCCACTAAGTGGCATAAAAAAACAAAAAAAAACTCAAAAACATAGAAGAAAATCTAACACTAATAATAAAAATTATATAATACTGCGCAAAGAAATACCTCACCAAAGTATTATATGTAAATAAAAGAAATAAAAGAACATTCTGGAATTTAATTCTGCAGATCTGCCTACTCCACTGTGTCACATCTCATTACACATCCGTTCCTGCTTACCACCTTGCATGCCTTCTTCCCGATTAGGATAGGAACAACAATGCTGATCTTTTGGAGAGGGTATGCCGGATTTCCCACTTTTCATCAAAAATTCCAGAAAAACTGTGTCAAGCGAGAATATGGTAATGGGTATACGGTTGAAAATGTTCTTGTAACTAAAAAAACTTAAAGAAAGTGTTGAAAAACTCATTTTTTTAGTTCACCACCTGGCCAAACTGGAATATCTTCGTTGACGAAAGAAATTAAATAAAATTTTATATTAAATTGTGAATAATTTAAAATAATATAATAATAATAAATAAAAAATAAAATTTTATATTAAATTGCGAAAACTTGCGAAAACCTGTAAAACATTTAAAAATTTGCAATAAGTATGATTATGTGAATTAATAATTATTAATTAATATCATATAAGATATATATCGATTAATCGGCAAATTTTATATATAGATATATGTCAATTACTAACTAGGTAAAATATATATCGATACTAAATACCCCTGCCAATTTCTATCAATAGTGATAATAATCGATATATATCTGATATAGATAGTAATCGATATAAATCTGATAAGATATATATCGATTAATATCTATATTAGATATATATCGATTACTATCACTATCGATAGAAATCAGCAGGGGTATTTAGTATCAATATATATCTGACCAGTTAGTAATCGATATATATCTATATATAAAATTTGCTAATGTAGATCAAAAGATATTCAATATTAAAAATAATATATATATAATATAATATATCTAATATATAAATATAAATTTATAGATTTTAGTAGGCAGTGCACCCTGCACTACAGTGCACCTACTGTGCACCCTGCACTACAGTGCATCTACTGTGCACCCTATAGCAACAAATATAAATAATAATTAGAGATAGAGTTAGGGTTAGAGTTAGGGTTTAGGGTTAGAATTATAATTAAGATTAGTACAGAATTGTGAGAAAATCATTTTTTGTTAAAAATGCAGCAGGGGTTACCCTAGTAAAATTTTGAGAACATAAAAAGGGTGCACTGCTTACTAAAACCCTAAATTTATATATTATATATATTATATTATATATAGGACCTGATAATTGCTTTACTTCTATTCTCTAAAAAATTAGCTAATAAATAGTGCTCTTCTACTATATATAAAAGTTTTTTTATTAAGTAACTTATTTATGTTGCTTAATTTAATTGAAAGTTGTAGAGCTAATTTTTGTATTTCTAATAGTAGTAAAATCATAAAAATCAGTTTGATAGATCATAAAATATAAGTATTTTTCAATCATTTACTATAGAGTTTTTCTTAAGAACAGTTTCACTACTATATAAAGTAACTAGTCACATGCCCACTGATTTTTACTATAAACTTATTACCCTTTAATTGCAGACTAAATATTTAATAATAATATTTAGTTTAAAATTTTTAAAGTTTTTAAAAATTTAGAATTATATAATTTAGGCCATACAAAATAAATTTCTTGGTTTACATAACATAAAATAAAATTTTTAACCCAGCCACCTGTATTTTTTTTTAAAAAAAAATTTTTTTATATATCCAATTAATAAATTGTTGCACATTCTATGCCTAATGGAATTGTTATATAAAACCTTTCATTTGCAACCCAGTTCCACCTCCAGAAATGAATAAAAACAAAGATAAATTCATCTCTGACACATTAAACCGGATTCTTACAAATTTATCACATGCAAATCGATATACAATACTGTATTTGGTTAAGGTTGATTTGGTACTATCATTGTACAACCCCACTATGATCTCATTTCTATTGTCTAATTACAGTAAAAAAAAAAAATTTATAGTTTTCAATTTTTGGACCCAGCTGGGTTATGTAAACCAAGAAATTTATTTTGTATAGCCTTATTATACTGAACAAATTTTATATAATAAGATAGCTGTGCAGCATACTATGCCATGCAGGACCAGCACGATCAGCAATTTGGCAATAATTAGGTTTCAGAATATTTTGTTCAATTAACCTATCAAGGTATACTGTTTTTTTTGCACTGATAAATTTAATATAAGCAAAATGAACCTCAACATATTAGAACAAACAGCTCACTTTTACACAAAGATTTGTTAAGTAAAATGCCCGATTTTATTATTTTTACAAATATTACAATAGAGTTACATATTATGTTTTAAAAGAAAAAAGATATTTGATTATTTGATATCTTTGGTCACTTGTATTAGTGGATTGATCCTTGACAGTAATAACAAAAATACATGACTGATACTGATCAGCTGCATATGCAGCTAATTAGTATCAGTCATGTATTTTCGTTATTACTATCAAGGATCAATCCACTAATACCCAATGAAGTGAAACATTATTATTATGAATTTTTTGATATTTAAGTTAAGATTGAATTAGTTCAGCTTTTTGTGAAATTATCACAATTCCAGTTTATTGCAAAAAATCTGTTTCAGAACTTATTTGCTATTCCAGTATATGGTTAAGTTGGTTTGTATTTAAATTATTGTGATTACTATTGTGTGTTACTGTAAAACTTTGCTATAGAACTTACTCTTCCTGTGATTCTATTGGTTAAGGTTGAATCAATTTGTATTTGAATTATTGAAACTTCTATGTAGTTTAGTCTAAATTAGAAATCAAAATTATTCAAATTTATATTGAGTAATTGTAAAAAGCTGAAATAAAACTTACTATTATTGTTACTATAGTATGTAGTCAGCAATTTGGGCAAAAATAATTTTAAATCTAAAACATTTTACCACATGTAGCTTCGCCTTTATAGTTAAACCGGTATGCCCTTGGCATTTTGCTGCTCGTATTTATCCATTCTCCTTTTTTCGAAAACAATGTATATAGTCTAGCCTTGGTATTATAAGTGTCATAGTACTGACAGAGGTATATTATAGTGAACTTACCCTGTACCCATGGAATATTTGTTATTCCAAGTAAAAGTTGTGTGTTTATTATAACCTGTATTTAAAACTCCATTTAGTTAAAAGAAGAAAGATTGTACTAATCACCTTTTATACAAAAGATTAATTGATTAAACATTCCTCCTTGATTTCCCAATTTATCAAACAATCAATCACCTCAATTGTTCGATTAATCACTTGCATCTGCCCAATTTCGCCCTTGATCCTGTGACAATCGTTAATAATATTAATGATTGTATTTAAGCCTTTTAACCCTTATGCTCTAGTTCAAGAAAAGAAAATTAAATAAATAGAGTGGATTTGAGACCACCCACACAAGACACTCAATAAAAACATAAGAAAAACTTATCTCGTTTGAATACGCTGCAGCAAGACCTATATGAACCTCGAGACCTGGACCAAATCAACTATGCCTTTTTCTGCCTGCCAATTCGAGGATCAAGAGTCTTGCACTGTTAAAGGACATTAGTTTGATTAGATAGTGGTGTTGTTATAGTATTTCATCTGTTAACTGATTATCACTACTTCACAATGTACTATTAAAATGCAATGCTAGGGCAATATATACTGTGCCCAGCAGTATTTAAAATTCGCACTACACACTGATATACATATTTATTTTGTTAGTGTCTTGTTATACAATAACCTGAAATTTTATCGTAAATTACTATAAAAATTCTGTTACAAACTTACCGGTATATAATAGGTTTTTAGACTGAGTTTGCAATGAAATTATTGTGGCTTCTATTAAGAATTACTTTAAATTACAAAACTTGCTCACTATTCTAATAATCTCAATATGTGGTTAGGGTTGAATTAGTTCGCATTGACTTCTATCATGATTTGCCATTATAAACCTACCATTCTGGTGACACACAGTATGCGACTCACTAATGTTGTTGGTTGAAATACTTAATTTAGTCAACCATTTAGGCAATTAATGTCTAAATATATTTCGACATGACATTATTTTTTTTTTGACATGTCAAAAGTCTAAATTTAACTAAATGCCTAAATAGTTGACTAAATAAATACTATGTAACTAAATGTCTAAATAGTTGACTAAATAAAATACTATGTGACTAAATGTTTAAATTAAATATAAACAATAACATTATTTATAAATAAATTGAATATTATATTATTACTACTGCACATTGAACTTTAAAGACAAAGCACAACTAAGTATAAATTTAATCTTAATTAGTGATAAGATATTCAGTGCTTTTTATACAAAATGCACATAATGCGCAGTATTATACCTGGTTTATAAAAAACGCTATATTGTTGGAATATTAAGGAATTTTGTTCCACTCTTGACCTTGTTCATAATTTATAATAATTTTCCAGTTGGGAACTTCCAAATGCTTGAGATAAATTGACCTGCATTATGCTAGCATGCTCGCATAAAAATATATTTGCAAAAATTATATGCATGGTTTCAAAATTAATACGAATTATTATACTAGTTCTAATAATAATAGACAGATTTAGACATTTGTTTAGAGGTAGCTTTATGCAATGAAGGAGTAATAAATTAATCATTTGAATATAATAACAGGTAATAAATTAATATGTTGGTGCAATTTATAGACATTTAATTAGTCTAATAATCAGTCTGTCCGGTATTATCCTCAGCATCTGTTTTAGCTCTCTGTAGTTGCAGAGTTTAACTAATTACCAATAAGGTCCTTGCACTGCCATTGCAGCCACGGAGCCTAACTATCTACTAATAAGGTCTTGTACAGCGCTGTGTAGCCTATCTATCGATTAATAAGGTTCTTGCACTGCCACTGTAACCGCGATGCCTAATTATCCAGAAATAAGGCCCTTACACTGCTACTGCAATTGCGGAGCCTAAACATCCACTAATAAGGTCCTTGCACTGCCATTGCAGCAGCAGAGCCTAACTATCCATTAATAAGATCCTTGCAGCTGCGGTGCCTAACTATCTACTATTAAGGTCCGTGAGCTGCTATGCAGCCGCAGAGCCTAACTATCCACCAATAGGTCCTTGCACTGCCACTGCAGCCACATAGCCCAACAACTGACTAGGGATGGTGGGCGGGAGATAGAGCCAGCCTTTACCAAGGTGAGTGATAGCAAAACCAAAATAACTAACCTTAATTGCTAACGCTAATACTAATTTGTCATTTATCCAAAATATTTAATGTTTAGTTTGAAAGCAAAAACAAATTAATAATTCGCAAAATATAAAATAAACATTAAATAAGAAAACTCCGATTTAAAATATTTAAATTTATTATTGTTGTCTAAGCCTCTAAAAATTAACCTCGCATATCACAAAAAATTAGGCTATATATGTTCGTTACAATAATTTAAAGCTAACTATATTCGAACTGATAGTCTTTTTGGTCAGTCCCATAAAAAGACAGTTCTAAGGAGGACCGCAGGACCAGCGGTTTTAGTTGGACTAATTAACAGCTCCCATATGTTTATTATATATATTTTAATTTAGACATTTCGATATTATTTAGGCATTTCGACATTATTTAGACATTTCGGCATAATTTAGGATCTCGGCAATATTTAGACATTTCGGCAGCCAAAATATCAAATGTCGAAATATTTCTACAGTAAGGAAAATTGAGAGAAACACGCAGCAAGCAGGCAAAGCAAACATAAAACAATTTCGGCTAACAACATTACGACTCACTAACGCATGTTATTAATATTGTCCATATCTCAAAGATACAATATGTACATGATAAACAGAAGTTGATTTTTTAAATCTCAAAAAAATACAAAATGTGCATAATAGTCAAAAGTCAATTTTTTATTATTAATTCATAGTGATAAATCATTATAAATTATGACAAATCTATTACAATATTGAATTGTCATAACTAATCATATTTTAAATTTTCTCATAGTCTGATTACGGTTTTTGGATTAGCAAATCAAAAATGTCAAAGTGCAAAAAACATTTTATCAGTATTGATAACTGATTAAAATCAAACATCGATTACATAACTCCCTTATTAGGAATACAATTAGCAATATTAAACAGACATAATTTCTTATACTATTAGTCAATTACAAGATATAAATGTCATTTTTGACAAGTATAGTATATAATCTACAGATTACAACATATTTACACAATTACGAATATACTTCCCACACCATTGTTTAATATACATAACGCATGCACGTATTATCATCTCGTGTTATCAGAATTACTATAACCTTGCCTGATTTAGAAAAATGAAAACTATTACCTATACTAAAAAAGGATTCTTCAAAAATCAGCATAGCGAACATCAAAAAAGTTGAATGGAAACCATCCCTCCACATTTCTTGTTACACAAGAAACGTGATCGTACTAGTATAATTATATTTAATTTACTTAATAAAAATTTTTTTATATATACTATAGCAATTAAAATAACTAATTTTTTAAAATTACTAGTTTCATATATATAACATTACACTAAGCTATGTAACCTTGAATAACTTAAAACTACTATATAGAATTTTGTAAACTTTTTTTATTTAAAAGCTATAAATTTAAATATTATTTGTACAATTTTTAGAATTATATCTTGTTTATTTAGCTCAATATAAATTTTTAAAAAGCTTCTATAATAATGTCCCCTACTGTATATCATCTCTCAAGCCACAAGTATAATGAACCAATACTAAGTACCAACAATTACTAGTTTAGTCAACAACATCATCGGCAAATTTTATATACAGGTATATATTGATTACTAACCGGTAAGATATATATCGATAATCAACACTCCTATCGATTACTATCGATTGTGATAGTAATCGATACATATCCGGTTAATCGATTACTATCGATAGTGATATCAATTAATAATTATTATATTCACATAATCATACTTTTTGAACATTTTACAGGTTTTCGCAAGTTTTCGCATATTTTCGCAATTTAATTATAATTTTTTTTATTTATTATTATTATTATATAGTATTTTAAATTATTAAATATACAATATTCGCAAGTTTTCGCTATTTAATATAAAATTTTATTTTTTATTATATATTATATATATATTTTTTTTTGGTGTCACAGTGCCCACTTTGGGGATTGGCTTTTATTTTAGACCACGGCCCCTACATGGAGGATGCCGACATTCGTACATTGACGAGAGTACAACTAGCCTCACCTGCAACTTTTGGTTGCCTATTTAAGTAGCCACCTGAAGGTCCTACCCTAGCTGCCATACCTGCAACCCACGTACTGGCATTGCCTATTTAAACCCTCTGATCTTCTGTCCTCCTGCCAGTCGATCTTGTGTCACTGGCACAGCCACCAGCTACTAAACCTGGAGTTCGTACCAGATACTAGCTGCACTCTTAGGACTAGTTTATCCTCAGTGGGAAACTTGGTAGAGTGTTTTCCCGTCCCACGCAGGTATTACCTACTCTTCAGTAGCAACCAGGGATTACCCTAGTCATTACCTACTTCTGCCCTTGTAAAGTTCACATGACCCCAGTACCGTCCCGTTCCGCTTTCAGTTTCTTTCCCCAGGAACCTTCTTTCCTCCTGTTGCTTCTCTACTTCCAATTCGAGGACCCGGAAGGGTTAGTCTGCCCTGGCAAACCCAGGGGCTCCCATCCCCTGGTACACGATTTCACAACACATGTCATTTTCCTCGGTGCGACCCCGGCAGTCCGGTTGGTAGGGTCTGCATAACCCTTTTGTCGTAAGTTCACTTCCGGTCAGTCCGAACCGGTCAGTCCCTGTCCGATTCCTGTTTAGGTACCGTCGAAAGTCAGCTACCTCTTTACTCGGGTCTTGCCAAGTATGGTTCCCTGTTGTCCTACGGTTTTGTGCATAACACAGCGCCTGCGCTCCCCAGGATCTATACGCCCGGCGGACCCATGGCTCTCAATACGTGTTGGTGTAACCCAGAAAACAGATTTGTACATCCGAGCTAAGAGTTCAGGTTACCGTAATGCAGATAAATTATTTCAAAATCGTCTCCAGTAGGATTTGAACTCTATACCTTTTATTATAGCTACTTGGAGAGGTGACAACAAACCAACTACACTATGTCGCCACACCCCATATATTATATTTTAAATATTACATATATTATATATTATAATAAAAAAAATACAAAAAAAAATAAATTCAAAAAAAACAAACCAAAAAAAAATAAAAAAATAAACTATTATATTCCTTATGTTTACTCATATTTGCTTATATTTGTTCATATTTGCTTATATTTGCTTATATTCGCTACTTCTTGCAAAGTCCCAGAAAGTTAGATCGTTTTCTTGCAAAGTTCCAAAAGAAGTAAGGAATAAATAAAATAAAATAAAATTAAAAAAATAAGTAAAAAAAACAAACAAAAAACAAACAAAAAAAATAACAAAAAAAACAAAAATGAAAAAATAAACTTATATTTCGCTTATATTTGCTTATATTTGATTATATTCGTTAGTTAAGCGGTTTTTTCTTGCAAAGTTCTGAAATAAAAAAAAAAGAAAACAAACAAAAAACAAAAATGTAAGCAAACTAAATAAAAAAATAAACCAAGCCCAAAACTCCATTTCGAGTTCGTGTTTTGCAATTCAGAAATCGTCGAAGGTATTTGCAAAGTGCTAGAATAAAATAAATTAAAAAATAAAAACAAAAACAAACAACATGAAATGAAAAAATAAATAAAACAAAACCTTGTGAAAACTTGCAAATACTTGCAAAAACTTGCATTCTTGAATGTTCGAAATTGCTAGAGAAAGGTGTTGTGTGTTCTTGCAAAGTGTTGAAAGGCTGAGTTGGCTTGTGCAAAGTGCTAGAAAGTTATTGGATTCTTGCAAAGTGCTAGTGGTAAAGTGTAAAAATAAAGTAAAAAAATTAAAAAATAAAAAAAAATATAAATAAAAAAAAAACAAAATGAAACTAAACGAAACTAAACGAAAACAAAAAAACAAAAGGAAACCGAAGAAAAAATGTAAAATTGATAGAAGATCTAAATTATAAACAAAAAAAATAAACAAAGATCTAATCTGATCTTGTACTATGATCATCAAAACATTTCGAACCATTTCGAAACATTTCAAAAATAATAGTTAAACGTGTTCTTGGTATGATCCAGAGTACAGATCTACTGATCTAAAATATTTTGAAACAATTCGAAATATAAAAAAAAAAAGAAGAAAAAAAAAGAGAAAAAAAAAAAGAGAAAGAAAGAAAAAGAAAAGAAGAGAAAAAAAAAGAAAGAGAAGAAAAGGAAGAAAGAAAAAAGGGAGAGAAGAGAAAAAAGGGAGAGAGAATAAAAAATAGAGCAAAACGCTTTTTTTTTTTTTTCCTATACCAGTTTTCTTTAGCTTGTCTTTCTCTCTTTTTTTAACATACTTTTTTTTGAAATTTTCCTTTTTTTTTTTTTTTTACCCGGTGATCTAGGGATGAAATTTTTGTAACATGGTCAAAACACTGTGTAATCGTTAAAGATCTGTTAATCTTATATATCGTTTCAAGTAATTACCTGTGCAATTGTTAAAGATCTGTTAATCGTTATATATTGTTTTAAATAATTCTGATTATAATCGATTTGTAGATATATAACGATTTAATATAGAAAATGATATATTGATTTAGATATATATCGATTTTTAACCGTTAATCGATATATATCGTTATTTTTAATCGATATAAAACGATTAACTGTTATATATCGATTATTATTCCATGGGTACTATGTATACACTGGTGAAAAAAATTTTACGTATTCTCATACATTATTAATAAGTATTTATATGTTATTAATAAATTCGTTATAATAAATGCACGTGATTAATGGCCAGAACTTGATTTTAAAATTGTCGTTAATAAAAGCAATAAATGCAATAAAAAATCTTGCATTTTTATTACATTTGATAACATTTACATTACATTTTACATTGCACAATTAAAAATTAAAAATGGTAATGGAAATGGTAATGAATTTCCTTATCACTATTCTTTGCATTTTTATTGTTATAATTTATAATATCTTGATAAGTTGGAGGAATGTAAGGAGAAAAGCGATCAGATAATTCATTTGATGACATAGAGGATCTTGAATATGAAGGCCAAGAGTTATGTAATGGTTGCTGAATATTCGATTGTTGCTGAATATTTGATGATTATTGAATATTGGAAAGATTAGAAGGTTTGAGGATGTGTGATGGTTTGTTTAATGAAGTTGATATACGTGCAGGTGGCTTAAATAGTTCGAATAGCTTTGATTTGCATAATGCCTTTGAATTATAAGTTTTTTTTGGATGATGTGATTGTTCATGCGATTGTTCGTGCGATTGTTCGTGCGATTGTTCATGTGATTGTTCATGCGATTGTTCATGTGATTGTTCATGCGATTGTTCATCCGAATCCAATAGTTCGTACGATGGTTCATACGAGAATTTATCTGATGGTTCACATGATGGTTCATGTAATGGTTCATGTGATGGTTCTTTCAATGTTTCATCAGAAAGTTTTTGTAGTTGAAAATTGTAAAAATAAATTTTTTTTTAAAAAAAAAAGGAGTATGGTAAAATGTACATACCTTCGTCATGGTCATCTTTCTCGTAATCCAGATAATTCCATCCAGGAAAATACTCAAACTCTTCATAAGGCATATCATCAACATCCAAGAGAATTAGCATTGATATATTACGAAGTTTTTGACTATCATTAGGATTATTGTAGGCACGAATTCCTTCACGGCTCCAATGTCCAGAAAATTCTATTTGTTCATCTTCTGGAACATCAAGATCTTTGAGCTGTTGAATTGCTGTTCGATGTAAAGAATGATTTGATATTTTACGCTCGTTATCAAGACTAATACCCGTTAGACTTGCGATTTTTGCCATCATTGTGTTTAATTTATTGGACCCCATACGGCTGGATTTAAACCAAATTCCCTTCTTTTTATCTAATAAAAATAGAAGTTAAAAAATATTATTAGTACTGTAAATAAACAATAAAAAAAAAGACATTATCCCTTTTCTGCTCATGTCGTTTCCAAAAATAAGGAGGCACAAGCATGATTAGGATGTAAAAAAATCATATATAGAATATCTCTAATTGGTTTAAAATGGTTATTGGCTTGATCAGGAGGAATTGTTATTTTTCTTGCTGAACTTTTTCCATATTTGTTCCGTTTTAATGCACCGCGTTGATTGTTTTTCTCGTAATTAAAGATTAGATAAAGACCATCATCATTACGGCGAGAAATATCATTAAAAGCAATTCTTTCAGCATTACCACCTCGGAGGCTACAAAGAAGTAATAGCCAAAAGAATACACATCGTGTCAAACCTTCATTATCATCAGGTTGCATTGTCTTATGATCTAGTATATGAAAAATCTCCTCCGAAGTTAATGCTGATGCTTTTTCAGTTTCTCCTAAACCTTTTCTTTGAAGCTTCTTCATTTTACTATCAAGTGTCCATAAGGTTTTGCTAAAATGATACGAATCCCGCAGGTTGCATGGCTTGATCACACTATACTCTCTCAAATAGCGGGCTAGAGAGAAATAACAGTTATGCAGACTTTTTGCTTTATAGTCATTTTCATCCAACCGTTTTAACCAGGTAAGAAACCTGCAAAGAAAATCTTCTAATTCAGTTAGCTCCCCAATATTTTCAAGACGAGTTTCATAATTTGCAGTTTCACAAAAACGTTCAACTGAACGTAACCACTTTGCAGTGCACTTATCAGTGTTCTTAACATGGGAGAGGTTTTGTAATTCAAGAACCTTATCATTGGTAGGTGCGGCATTAACTCTCATTATAAAATGTATCTATTCATAAAAAAATGTAAATGTATATCGATATGTAAAAAAGAAAAAAAAAAGATCGATCTAATTTTATTTAAATATCTTACCTTATTAAGAAAGTATGACAAATGACGTAATTCCACTGGTGTATATGCCATACCTATGGGATAAGCAAGTTATTTAATGGATATCTGTAATACGGAATATTCCACAGGATAATAGTAAAAACCACGTGGCCGAAGGCCACGTGATTTTACTATTAACCTGTGGAATATCCCGTATTCACAGATATCCATTAAGTAACAAGTAATTATCTATACATAAAATTTCCTGATGATATATCTTATATTATTGTATACCATTTAAATTAGAGAATAAACAAATAAATAAGAAATAAAATGGCACAATAAAAAATTAAATAAAATAAAAAATAAAATTCTATCTAAGTTATAGAATTGCAATAGTATAATAATCTTTTCTCAAATAAATGCAATATATAATTTTTATACAATATATATGTTACACTATTGTGTTTAACAATTGTAAATACAAATTATAATATGCAAAAGTTTTTTGACATTAGGGTTAGAGTTAGAGTTCGTGTTAAGGTTTGGTTAGAATATTAGTATATACCAAATTTTGCAAGGAATTTTTTTTGTTAGAATTTGAGATTGGTTTTTTAAACAGAATTTTTTGATATAGACGATTTTTAAAAAAAAAACCATTTTTTTAAAAAATTTGGGTTACACCTGATAATTTTGATTGACCAAAACACATGTAGTGTTAAACATCTGTGGTGTGATATATAAATGTTCTTTTTATATATTTTTTTATTTTTTTGCTTCTCTCTTTTGTAAGAGGAATATAATATTAATATTAACTACTAATCAAATTTATCTAACCTAATTATCAACTTAACTAATCTCTAGACTAAATTTAACTTGAAGTAAATTTATTATAATAGATTTACTACTTTAAAAATAGTTTATTCATTTTATATATTTATTTTATTTTGACCACCTCTTCCAAGAGTACTGGAAAGTAATATTAATCAAAAAAGTAATTTCAGATAGTCTTAGGATAATAAAATTTACTATTATATTACAGTCAAACCCCACAATAGTCACATGCTAAAATCGGGCTTTTTATGTGCTATTGCGAGATTGTGACTAATGCGAGCTAAAATTTATATATAGTATATATAATTAAATAGGAAAATTAAGGTAACTATAGCGAGATTGTGACTAATGCGAATGTGACTATTGCGGGATTACACTGTATTAGTAAAAGAAATTTAAGAGTTATATCAAATTTAATTTTATAAAAATTACATATGGTTCTAGCAAATTAATTTGTTTATTAGGGGCTTTCAAAATTTTGTAATATTTTGTTACTAATAAATTTCAAAATTTTACCCACCTACTCACACCTAATACTTTATTAGCCAATCAAATTATATATTTTTTAAAATTTATTTATATGTTTAATTTATAAATTGATAATAACTATTGCTCTACTGGACTGATTTAAATGATTTAACTACCAAAATGTTCATCTTACTAAGACGATTCTAACAGCCCAAAATTGTTAAAATCCAATTACAGGATCTCAAGAATATTCAACTTTTGTGTAATTTTAATAGTGATTTTTTAGAATTACTAAGTAAATTTCTTTAATATTAAATAATTTATGATCCACTAGGATTATTTAACTACCAAAATGTTTGTCTTAGTGAGATAATTCTAAAAAGCCTAAAATCACTAAATTCTAATTACAGGATTCCAAGATCGATAAAAATTTATTGTTTGTTTAACAATACAAACCTTTACCGATCTTGAAATTCTGTAATTAGAATTTTAGAACTTTGGGCTTATTAGAATCATCTCACTGAGATGAACATTTTGGTAGTTAAATTAACCAAAATGGGCCAGTGGACAAAAGTTATTTAATATTAAAGAAATTTATTTAGTAATTCTAAAAAATTACTATTAAAATTATACAAAAGTTGAATGATATTGGGATTCTGTAATTAGATTTTAACAATTTTGGACTTGTTGAATCATCTTAGCAAAATGAACATTTTGGTAGTTATATTATCTAAATTGGTCCAGTAAAAGAATAGTTATTAATAATTTTATAATTTTATACTTTTAGCCAAAATTATAAAAATTTGACCAGAATTATAATTATAACCTGATATTTTCAGGACCCCACTTACCCACCAAAAATTACATAATTTTTTGGAAGCCTCTTACAGAAAGAATCATGAAATTTCAATAAGTATTAAATGTTAAATTTGCACAAAAAAAAAGATGTAATTTAAAGAAATCAGAAATTAGAAACCAGAATCATTAATATCTTTTTTTGCAAACCACAATAATTGCTAGTCAAAATTGTAGATTATTTGGCTTGGTTGTTATAATTCTGGCCAAATAATCTGCAAATTTGGCCAGAATTATAAACAAGAAATTTCTTAACTAAGTTTAAATCACTGTTTAAAGATTTGTAGATTATATTATATACAATAATTTTTTTACTTGTTATTGTTATATTTATTATTATGTTCACTTATATTAATAAAAAAATTATATTTAAAAATTAATTATATAATTAATTATGCAAAGTTACATAATTTAAAAAATTTTTGGAAGTGATTTAACCCTCTATTTATTAGATAATACAAATATATTAATATAAATTTGAAGCAATATTTATTCATTTATTAGCCAGAATATTAAGAATTTGGACTTAAGTTATAATTAGAGATAGGTTCAGTCAGCCAATAGTCAGCTAGTCAATTAGCTATAGCTGCAGTTGATATAGTTGACTATAATGACTTAGCTGGCCAGTTAGCTGATACCAAATTTTATTTTTTGGCTAATAAATTATAATTATTGCTTAATTTAGCATGAAGTATACAAATTACATAGAATTGTTGAAGGAAGACACCCTAGCATTTTCTATCTTCTCCAGGATCACTATCACTTTTTTCACTATCACATGACTATGCCCAAAAAATTTCAAGATTATTTTAAGTTAGTGCTAGGGTTTTTATAGGGCTTTATTTTATCAAAACATATAGTAGAATTGCTCAAGAAATTTTTTGTTAGAGCATGAAAAGTAATTTTTTATTCAAATTTAAAAAAACAACTATTTTATTTTGATCCTCTACTTGTATTATATTAAACCTGCTCTTATTATTTTATTGACCAAAAATTACATGATAATAAAATATTAATAGTTAAAATAATCTAATTTTGATCAAATTTGCAAATTGTTTAACCTATTGTAAATAAGTTTTAAACTTATTTTCAATAGGCCAAATAATTTACAAATTTGACCAGAATTAGATTGTTTTGAAATGTTAGATTGGATTTTTAATATTTTGATTATTTTAATTAGCTGTTTATAGCATATAGCCCAAACTTTTTTTTTACCATAGCTAGGGTACTCTAATATGTATAACTGTATAGAATATAAAAATATAATTATTAGGCACTTGTTTATATGTTTGATTGAACAATTATTAAAAAATTGATCAAGTAATTTATTAGCTATAGCGGCTATAGCCAGCTAGTAGTTGACAATCAATGATAGCTAACTGATAGCTAATCTAGCTGACCAAACCCATCTCTAGATATAAATTAATTAGTTAGTCAAATTGCTTAGACTGGCTAATATTATTTACCAGTTATAACCAGTTATAATCTGACTGTACCTATATTTAGTAAGTATAAAGAAACAAATTAGAAAGGGCAAATAATAAAAATAGAAATAAAGTAGAATAATAAAAGAATGATCAGAGATATGATTAATTTAAAGATCAAGTAAACATAGATCATTGTTAATAGTAATCACATTGTAATCATATGAAATCAGATGATCAACCAATTAGAATTGTAAACAACATAAATTTAACCAATCAGAATTAATAATATTTGTGTAATCTAAGAAAATTTGTGGTCACTAAATTTTTTTTACCAATATATGAAGGTAGATTTTTTTAAATAATATAGGGTTTTAAATTTACTATAACAAATAAGAAGCTTCAAGTTATATATAACAAAATTTTGGAAAAGATTGGCTATAATTCTAAAAAGTTTTATTATAAGCATATGTTTGCTTTCTATATAAAATTTTGCTATACCATGTAAATCATATGAAAATTGGCCTACATTCATCTTACTCTTAATAATAATATAAGGATAAATGATGATCATAAGGCAGGAGTAATATTATGATATTAGGGTGCAGAAATATTACAATAGTGATACCTGACTCAAGAGCTTGATACATAGTTTATTATTTATATTATACTATATAGTTGAAATGAACTAATTAAAGATATACAGTAGTACTCTCTGCAAGGTCCAGAATATATCAACCTACTAGTTTTTTGGATATTTAATTCTAGGTACCTCTCAAAAGTGCTGGTCATACACAATGTTTTTTAATTAGATACCAAGAATTACTAACTCCCATATAGCATATAAGAGAACTTTTAATAATACTAACAGAGATTATATTGTTGTATTATTTATTTTTTTGTGCTTACCCAATAACCTAAAAAGAAATTAAATCCATCGCACTATAGAACTATATCCGAATTGCTTAGATATGTACACACATCAACAAATGCACATAAACTAATATAGAAATCTAAAGTCACAAGTTTCAATCATCCAATTAGATCCTCAGATTTGTACATCACTTAACTCTCTAGTAAACTATATACTTCATACTTTGTACTATGTTCCTGGTATATACACTTCATACTTTGTACTATGTTTTTGGTATAAAACTTTAAATGTTATAACTTTTTTAAAACAAGTTAAATCCAAAACACTCTGAAAATGATAGATTTTTAGATAAACTACATTTATGCCATAGGGTTTTTTTTATTCTTTGGTTTGAAAAGTTATAAGGAATTAAAGTTTATATGAGTTCAAAAAATTGGCATTTAATATAGAAAAAGTAAACATATATAGATTTTAACAATCAAAACCAATTACACAAAAATTTAGCCAATCAGAATTGACTATAAGTACCAAAAATTGGCGCTTATATGTATAGATTGAATGTTTTTTACTGTCTAGTTTAATATATTACTATAAATAATCTAGTAATTTTAGTTAATAAATTTGGAATTAAATTACATAAAACAGAGAAAGTATTTGTATTATTTATTGTTTAAAAAGCATTATAATGTATTTGAAATAATGAATAAAAGGTAAATAGCATAGCCTTCATAGCTAAAATTATCATGAAACCAGTTTTTGGCATTGAATACCCATTTATAGTGCTCAATGTGCTGAAAAAATTTTAATGTTTGAAATATTCGGCAATAATATATAATCATTATTAAGACCCACTTCATTATCAAGAAGTTTATTATTTAAAAGATTTGGTATTTTTTAAAAAGTATATCGATACATATGGGCTGCCGTCAATAGAAATCAAGCAAATTTTTTTTGGTAACTTTTTTTAAAAGTTTAAATCAAAATAACTTAACAAAAACTTAACCAAATTTGATAAAAATTTTTTTAAATTAATTCTATAAGTTTATGAAATTAATTTAAAAAAAATTTTATCAAATTTGATTAAATTTTTGTTAAGTTATTTCTGTTCAAAGTTTCAAAAAAATTTTATTATAAAAAATTTGCTTGATTTCTATTGACTCACGCCCATATACTGTACATCTGTAAAGTAAATAGTTACACAATCTATACATTAACTAACACACTCTTAACTAATAATGATAATGCTTTAACCATCATATTTCAGTTTAGGAAAACCTGATATTACTTAGTTAATTATCGATCCATACTGAGTACAACATTATCTTAGTTCAACGAATATTACAGAGAAAATTTTTTGAACTTTTAATATAAAATTTTACTCGTCAATTGAATAACAATACTTTACTAAGTAAGAATATATACATTTTGATTACACGTAATTATTGTGGGATCAATTTTTTCATCAAAGGTTCATCCTCATATATGCTTTCCATTGTTCATGCAACAAAGTACCTACTTATTGTCCAAGTTGGTATTTGAGTAACACTTGAAAAGACGAGTTGAAGAATGTCAAGATATTTTTATGATTGATAAATTTGTATTCGAACGTCAATGAGATGAGAAATTAATCTTTGAAAGATAAAGATCAATTGGAAATAGATGAGTTGTGATTGTACGTATCTTAGATTGCTTTTCCCAAATCAATAAATGAAATATTATTTCAATATGTTAATGATGACTGTGGATTTTATTTAATGTAAGAATGTTTGAATTTGACCTATTTTAAATTCAGAGTTATTTTTCTTGTGATTTCTCTCGTATAAGAGAGTTGATTCCTCTCATATAAATAAATCTTTCTGTGTGACTTCTTATTTATAAACCTTGGGTAGACTTTTGTGTATTTTCACCTTAAAATATCGTATGTATGTAGTTTCGTGCAGTACTGTGTGTTCGCATTAGTAAAGGAAATTTAATACATTGAGTATAGGCATTACGTATTAGTATTGAGATCTACATATTTGAAAACTTATAAAGTCAATTATGGGAGCTAATTTATAATATGGTGCTCGCAGTGACAAGGTTAAAACAATGGTTCATCATAGTGTTAGAAATCAGTTTTATTTTTCTTATGTTAAAACTGATTAACCCGGTTTTAACAATAGAAAAATAAAGTGTTCAAACTCTATCAATTTATAGGTCACAAGTAAAACACTTATAGTATTTAAAAATGCTCAGATAAATATACTAGTATTCTATACTAATTAACTTGATAAAATTGGTGAGATAACGGTTGAAGGTGTGGAAATAAGATTCTGGACGAACGCACGTACGTACAGTGCAATATCACATCTCATGGATAAAATTTACGAATTAGATTTTTTTTATTTTATGATCTAATACTGTCACATGTATTTTATGGTCAAAATTTTGACAGGCTAGTTAACTGATCCCATAATGATAATCATTTCATTCAACACAGTTTATACAGTCGGTACTGTCTAATTGCATACTGTCTAAATGCATATACTGCTTAATTTCATATTATTTTTATTTCCCGATTTCGTTATTAATTATAAATTTATAAATCTCTATTTGCATAATGCATAAAAAATTTTATAGGTAATTAAGGATAATTGCATAACATATTATATACCGTATTGTCGCAAATTGGTCATCATTTAAAATAATGGCCCGGATTAAGTTTAATTTAGGCCAAAAATAAAAATTACACTTTTGCGCGACAATACGGTATATTTTAAGCAAAAAAATTTAATATGAGTGCGATTTAATAAACCAATCTGTTAAATAAGAATTTTAAAAAAAGCGAAAGTCTGAGTCAATCAATTTAAAAAATTTTTTAAAAGCATCTACAGTACATACGAACTAACTTTTATTAATAAATTTTATTTATGTTAAAAAAAATATTAAAAACAGATTTAAAATTTTGGCTCTAAACCAAATTTTGGGTTTAAACCTTATTACACGGAACCCTGATTTTTTTTTTATTTTTTTTATTTTTTTTTTTTTTTTTATAAAAACCTTTTTAAGGAAAGATACCGGGAGGCGTTATTTGATACAGTATTTAAATGTTTAATTTAAAACCTAAAGGTTTTAAAACCCAACCCAAACCAAACCTAACTATTTTGCTTCGTATCTTTAGATATGCTATTCTCTTTACATAAAAGAGTCTAGTGTCATCTGAATTTTCGAAGATGAAGCTTGAAAACGAATTTCTCGCTGAAATGAACGCAATATTCGGAGTGCAGTATTGTGATCAGTAATAGTTGTATCAAGAAGACTGATCACAATACGGAGAGAATCGAGCTTGGCTTGGTTTGTAAGTATGGTGACGGAAGTGGCAGTATCATTTAGTTCATCACTACCATCTTCATTTTCTGGGGCCGCTGATTCTAGCAAGTCAGCATCCGTAAACTCTTGGTGCACCATATCCATCTCTTCTGGTGGGTTTGTATAATGAGCAAGGCTCATGGGGTGGTGAGAAGATAATAATCTCAGTGATTCTTCTAAATCTGCAACAACTGAAGAATCTTCATCATTTGGATGGACTTCACGTACAGTAGGAGAAATTTCATAATCAAACAAGCCAGTATGGTGGAAACAGTTTGCAATAATTTCTGCAGGAATTGAATACCAGGCTCGAACGCACCATTGCATGGCTTTTAGTTGGTCAACTTTATATATATCGGATTCTCCAGCCTCATCACGATCAATAGCATGTTGCAAGAGAAAATGATGATAACGATGTTTGAAGGCAGCAATAAAGCCTGCATCCATTGGTTGAATTTTTGATGTTGTTCTTGGAGGTAAAGAAACAACCTTTATATTAGTAATATCAGCGTCACCAACTGCATGTGAAGTTGCACCATCAATAAGAAGAAGAATATGTCAATTTGCTTCTTGCATAATGCAATTAAAGTTTACAATCCATTCCCTAAAAAGAAGCCCAGTCATCCAGGCCTTCTTGTTATTGCGGTAATAAAATCCGTGTTGCTTTCCAGTTTTGCCTTTAAACGAACTTGGTTTTTTTGCATGGCCAATAAAAAAAGGCTCTAACATGTGAGACCCATCTGCATTGGAGGTAAAAGCAATAGTAAGACGTGTTTTATCCTTTTTACTTCCTTCGATTTGCCTTTTGGCTATTGTTTTATCTGGCGCCATCCTGTAAAATAGACCAGTCTCATCAATATTGTAAACGTCTCTTGCAGCAAATTTGCTGATAGTTGCACAAAGTTCGGGAAAAATTTTTTCAATAGCATTAATATCAGCTGACCCACTTTCACCATGTATTTTGTGCATTTTAAAACTATAACGTTGCTCAGACGAAAGAAGCCAGCCAACTGAAAAATCAGGTGTGTTACGATCTTGAGGGTCAAGACCAAGTTGTCTGGCAAGTTTTCGTCCCTTTTCACGTATTAATTCCCCAGTTAAATGAATTCTTCTGGCCTGGCATTGCAAAACCCAATTAGCTAATGCCTCATCTAACTGTGGTTGAAGTACTGTTCGCTGGTGTTTAACCTTGAGATCCCTTTCATCATCCATTTTAAGATATTCATCTTTTTTTGCAAGAATCCGTGAAAGTGTTGTTTGATTGGGTGCATTGTCAAGACCAAAATTTTCCTTGGCCCATTTTGCAAGCTGTTCTTGTGTAAGGGTTGGATTATCTTGCTTGTATAAACATATTTTTTTGCGCTGGTCATTAGTAAGGCTAATTTTTTTTGACTACATGAGCGAGAAAATTGGATGTAAAATTTTGGTTATCAACCCTTTTTTTTTAATATGGAACGCCGCAGCCGCATGTATACAATGAAATACCATTTTTATATTAAACATGGAGCAGGTTTTTTTCAAAATTGACCCCACGATAACTCTTTACTTTTTCTTAATAAATTACTTACCATTGTATTTATGAATTATGTTTGGTTAATTTTCAACTAATCTATCGTATTTTTTTTTATTTTACAGTACTGTACTATTTATTTGTCGTGATTCTTTTATTTATTCTTTTTTTTTTTATTTTTCTTTTTTTTATTTTTTTTTATTAATTATTCTTTTTTTATTTATTATTATTCGTTCTTTTTTTAACCTTTGCATGTTATTTTAGAAAAAGCTTCCCTATAACGTTTACACTAGTAGGTACGTAAGTCTTTCGCTTCTTATCCATGTAATTTCATTTCTTCACACCTTACTAATCTACTTTTAATACAGTATGTTTGAATCATGATGGTTATAGGCGATGAGATATGTACGTACGTATTTTATTTATTTATTTGATTAAAGAGAGAATTACTTATTTTTATATGCACAATCATTTACTATCACTATGATACTTTTTGTCATACAAACGTACTACTGTCTATAACTTTTTGTCGTACGAACGTACTATTGTCTATAACTTTAATAAAGTCTAAAATGGTATAAGATTATGCACTTGAACTTTGCATGCATAATCGGCGCAATTTTTAACCATTTAATATTTAATGATAAAGTTACTTAATTGTTATCTTGTTACACGATTGATTAAATTTGCAGATTAGTATGGGAAAAAACTTAAAAAAATGCATAATAGCGTCATTCGACGTCCGTCCCCAGATAATTGCTATCTTGGGGTTTTAATAAAAAAAATGCATATTGCGCCTTGTAATTTGATTGGTCGTTCATTATGTTATACAAACTATCCTTACTGTCTTAATGCATATACTGTCTAAATGCATAAAAAATCGGTTGACGGATAGTATGCAATTAGACAGTACCGACTGTAATAGGTATGATCTGAAAGCCAAAAATAGAATTTTGCAAATCTCATAAAAATTCGAAAATCAGATTTGTAGAAATACAGTCAACTCTTTCTAAGTGTACTACTAATAAAATTTTCTTTAATGCAAGCCTCTTTGGACTCTAAGAGTATAGAGTATATAGAATGCAATGTTTAATTAATTTTTTTTTTTTATAATAATATTTTTATGCCATCAGGAAATTTTAAAACATGATTATAATCGATTAAATATGACCCCTCAGAAAAGGTCCAATATAATAAAGCATTATACTCTTTTCAAATCAGAGATATTTTATAGAAATTAAAATTTAGCTTTCAGCACTTGACATGTCCAGAAATTTTGTTATGCAATGATTAATTGTGTCATATATTGACTTATTTATTATTTTCTACCTCTAAAATGATCAAATGACTCAAATAACTCAGGTCACTTATACCAAATGGCTCGATGAATTTGGTCATTTGTACCAAATGACTTGACTCGAATCATTTGATCATTATCATTTGCAAATGATCTAAAATTCAAACAATCAAAAATTGCTGGTCATTTCAAGGTCATTTGAAGTTATTTTAAAAATAAGCAATGTCCCAAAATTTAAACAATTAATAATGTCCGGTCATTCTGAGGTCATTTGAAGTCATTTTAAAATAAGCAAAATGATCTGGTCATTTACCAACCCTGCCATCCGCCTTTATTATTTCTCAACTTAGTCCTTTCAATCTAATTAATTTATTTCTGACACCCCTGGCTACGGTAAGCCTTTTCCAATCACATGATTTAAGAGTATTTATACTCAATTTCTTTTATTAAATCTTTCAAAACGCAAAATTAAATTCATTAATAATTTTAATATACAATATAATAGTATAAAAAAATCGTTATTATATAGATACCCGAAATACATAATCATTTACCCGACTAATTTGACAATCTAATAATATTTGAGTAAAGATTTTCTCAATATGACCAATCTCTACCTATAAAGTACGTAATATGCGTTATAAAAAATTAATAGATAATTTATTAAAAACCAAAACTTCTCATTTATTCCTTTAAAAATTATGCATTTTGTGATTTCATCGTTCCGTCTCTGATTTTAATACTGTAATAATTATACAACAATATTACAAATTTTATTCATATCAGATGCCTGGAATTTTGTTAATATAATAACTACTATTTGATTTTCAGTTATTAACAGAAGCCACTTTTTACATTTATTATTAAACATTCATGAATAAATTTTTTGTATATTGTTTATGGTTGATAATATTGGTTCTTGGCCAATTTATTATCATGATGGACGCTTTTAAACCTGCTGGTCGCATTTATCAAGCTAGCATAATTATTGAAAATAAAATATACTTTTTGGGTGGTTTAAATAGTGCAAACATTAGCACTAATGATTTATTCTATTTAGATATTTCTTCACCATTTAGTTCTATAAAACTTGAGTGGACTGATCTTACTAGTATTGCACCTATCCCTGTTAAGAGTGCATTTTCACCTGCTTGTGTTGGTGGAATTAATAATTCTACAATTTATTTATTCGAACATCGTTTGACAGATAACGTTAATTCAACTACTTTAGTTACATTTACCTTTGATTTAACAAGTCAAAAATGGAATGCTCTATCAAAATCAGAAATTACACCACCACCCAGACAGAATATGAAAGCGGTTGTTGATATGAATGGTAAAATGTATATTAATGGTGGATATGAACCGTATACAACATTTAAATCGAATAATAACACCTACATATTTAACTCTTTGAGCAATTCTTGGCTTAATGATGGACCTAATTCCCCAGTAATTCGATCCGCTTATACTGCTACACTTTTACCAAGTGGACTTATTGTATATATAGGGGGAATACATGACTTCCCGAATGGAGTCTATCCAAATAAAACAGAAGATTATCATCTAGTAGAGATTGATATGAAACAAGTAATTACATTAAGATTTTATTACCATTAAATTTTTCATTATTATTTATTTTTTTTTTTAATGTTTGATTTTATTATCTCTCATTAGATTTCAATTTATAATACGATTTCTGGAAATTGGTCTTCAATGGTAAATAAATTATTTGATCCATATTTACTCAGAAATTTATTATTAATATATGGATTAATAGGAAGCAACTGGCGACTTGATTGGAACACGTCTGTCTCATACTGCCGTGCTGAGTATGTATAAATTTCTAATATTTTATAATATATTTTTACATAATGATACATATAATCATTTCTAATAATGATTAACTATGTGATTAACAAAAAAATTTTCAGTACAATACGTACTTTATACGATACACATCACAACTTATAATAAATTTCTTTTTATTTTCAGGCAAGGATGGTACTACGATTATTATTTATGGTGGTGGTTCCGGCAATTTTACAGTGACTCCAGAACCTTCTTTGGCGGCTTTAGATACGAGAGTTAAACCTTACAAATGGTCTAGTATAACATCTAAAGGCACATTTTCACCACCACCTCTTGCCTACCATTCAGCACAGATAATTGAAAATTATATGATCGTGGCATTTGGTGATTATATTTATCAATTAAAATGCTATATTTTAATTATTTATTAAATCTTTAATATTTTATTTTCTAGGTGCATTATTTACGACTAATGGTTTTAATTTGGCAACTGGATCTAATGATAATGTTTATATATTTGACACTTCAAAATATGAATGGATTACATCATTTGATTTAACAAAAAATTCTAGAGATATATCAAATGATCAAGAAATTAACATTCCATTAATTGCTGGCCTTAGTAGTGGTTTATTTGCTTTAATTATTATAGCAAGTATCATAGGTTGTATTTTTTATAAGAGACGTTATAATTATATTGCTACTCCAGGTACAAATACAGGTGAACTTAATTATATTGCTACACCGGGTACAGATACAGGTGATCGTTGTTATATTGCTACTCCAGGTACAGATATAAGTGATCGTAAATATATTGCTACTCCAGGTACAGATACAGATGATCATAAATATATTGCTACTCCGGGTACAGATGATCGTGATCGTGAACGTGAACGTGGATCTGAAAATTTAAATTTAAATTAATTTTAATACTTTTGATTTGTATGTAGTGATATGTAGTGATAATGATGATGTTATCTTTAAAATAATGTGTGCTTTTGTTGAACTAAATTTTCTGGGTCACTATTGTGTTTTTTTTTTCAAATTACTGTTCATATTATAATATTGTAGAGACTAGAATCGATGAATTTCAATTACATTTTCAAGCATCGGTGAAGAATTTTTATCAAAACATTTGAATGTTCACCGAGTTTTTTATGACATTAAAAATATATCACATTATTAACAAAATTTAGCGTTTAACTTATACCGATATTGTACATTAAATTTATAGTATGTAACTTTATCCTCATCTTACTTTTGAAAATTTGATGAAAAGATAGATTTAATAAACCATTTACAATAAATTTTTATTTTCTACTTTAGGCTTTGATTTTTACAAACTAAAATATTAAATTCGTCCCTTCATTACTAAAAGAGCTGACAGGAACATAAACGAAAGATCTAGTATCTTTATTTGATACTAAATCGAAATCCATTTTTTAATTAAGGTCAATTTGAGAAATTAATCAAATCAATATTTAATTATATAAGTATTTATAAAAGCTTTTATTTAAGTCAATCAATTTATCGCGATCAAAATAATAAAATTAACCTTAACTGGTGCTCGATAATTGCCTAATTAAAAAAACTCAATGAATGAAAGTTTATTTCGATGCGCGAAACTTCGATCGATGTCTGACTAATTATTCTCGATTCTACTCTCTTTTAATATTGAATAATTTTTAAACTTTGAATAATTTTTGAATTCTAATAGTTTATAGAATTTGAAAGTAGCTTCGAAGATCGAAAACGAACAAATAAATTCACTTGAAGTTTGAGAAAATTTAGGTACAAAATTTGGTAAATTTAAAGTAATTACCTATATTGTAATCACAGGACGCACGGAACTCAAAAAATAATAAATCAATCCAACTAAATCGAACTAAATTGAAAAAAAAACAGTTTACAGTTTACTCTTTAAGTATCTTTAAGTATTATCAAACAGTAGAATTTTAAATATAATTTATGTAAAATTTCTATATAACTTTATGTAAAAATTTACTTCGTGATGTTAATGCAAAACGGATTGATAACTTCGAGCAACTAATAACTATTAATTGATTATTATCCGAAGCGTAGCAAATGCACATCTGTGCAACATCAGTTTGATATCGCCAATGAAAATTGAGGATTTTATGTCCCGTGAATGATAGTTAGTGTAACAATTATGTTTTAAAGTTTCGGACCCTCTTATCATAATTCCGATTTCCTAGTTATATTATTATTCTTAACATTATTTTAAACGATAAAAAGAAAATTGTAATAATAAATATACTTTTATTACCATAATGGATTGTATGTTTTTATTAAAACATAATGAACTTTGGATTTAAATCTTTAAACAACTAACATAAATATATATTTTCACAGATTCAGCTGTTGCAAATAAATTCATGCCTAAACTTTTTGGTCACAAGATTAAGGATTTCCAACATCATACATGGAATTTTACCGATTGGAGTAACGCAGAAAGGAAGGTAATAAGTCCCGAATTTGAAGTTGGAGGATGTAAATGGTAAGCTATCATTTATTTTTTCAGTATTTGTTTAAAATTACAACAGAATAAAACAAGTATTTAACCTGTTTAATTTTATAAATTTAGGCATACCGTACTTTACCCTAAAGTTTCTATTTATTTGGAATTCATTAATCCACCAGAAGCATATTCCTGTGCGCAGTTTGCTTTTGTTTTATGGAATCCAGAAGAACCTACACAATATGTTGGAAAATGTATGTATACAATTCAATTCAATTTTATTTATTGTAAAAATGTATTAAATAACTGAGAATTTATTTTCTTAAATGATTTTACTTAAATATTTTAGATGCATATTATCGTTTCAATGCCAAACATCATAATTGGGGCTTTGCATATTTTTGTGACTGTGACCGGGATAAGTTATTTATCTCGTCTATTACACAACCTCGTTCAATAATTGAGAATAATTCTTGTAATATTACAACTCTCATTCGTGTTTTGGAAGATCCAACTGGTACACTATGGTCTGATGTTGAAACAACTTTTGCTGGATACATAGGCCTAAAACATTTAGGTGCAAGTAATACTTTCATGAATTCAGTGATACAGTCATTTTGCCTTATAAAATGTTTCCGTAAGGTATTATAATCATAATTATCAATATTTTACTTATTACTTTTAAGACTACAAAAAACTTTTTTACATATGATTAATAATAGGCAGTATTTCAAATTCCTACGGAAAGTGATCAATCAATAACTAGCATATCATCTGCTTTACAACGGATTTTTTGTCGGTTAAATATTTCGGATACTGCAGTTGAAGCAACAGAATTAACAAAATTTTTTGGATGGAATAAATTTTTTATGGATATTGATATTCGAAAATTTATTAGAATTCTATTTGACGATCTTGAAAATAAAATGAAGGTAAAATATACTTTTTATGTAAATTAATCTTTATTTTAAATAACTTATAAATAATTTTATTTGGAATTTAGAATACAAAAGTTGATGGTACAATTTCTAAGTACTTTGTTGGTACAAAAAAAATTTATATTAAGTGTATCAATGTAGATTATGAGTCTATACGGTTTGAAGAATATTCTGGTAAAGCTGCTTATATTTAATTAATGTAATAAATTATTTTGTTACTAAGGATTTGGTACCAATTATTTACCGATAGATATACAGCTTAATGTTAACGGATGTAGTACTCTAGAAGAATCTTTTGATAATTATGTGGAAGAAACTTTAGAGGGAGATAATAAATATGAAGCAGAAGAATACGGCTTGCAAGTAAGCAAACATTTTATTTATCTACATTATTGCTGTTAATAATAAGAATTAATTCAATATTTATAGGTCGCAAAAAAAAAAGTAATATTTGAAAGTTTGCCACCTGTATTGCACATACATTTAAACTGGTTTGAATACGATGCTAAGGATGATTGTATGATTGAGGTAAGCTTATTAGAATCTTTAAAAATTCCATCATATCTCTTTTTCGTTAACACCAATAGCAATCCGTTATAGTTAAATCATCATTATGAGTTTCCCATGGAAATTGATTTACAAAAATATTTATCATCAGACGTATCAGACGTATCAGACGTAGATAAGCTTAAATCACATAAATATTTACTACATGGGTTTGCATAAATTAACAATATATATTCAAAATTCGAATAGATTTTTTTTTACTAATATAATTTTTCGAAAACCAGTGTAATTGTTCGTCACAGATCAAGTAAAAATAGATACTTTGCATGGCTAAAAACTGGAAAGAATTGGTTTGTTAAATTTATAATTTAATCTTTTTTTACACAAATATGACATATACGTAATTATATATGAATATTATTAAAAATGAATAGGACAAAGTTTATTGATGAGAGAGTTACAGTAGCATCAATTGAAAATAATTATAATGGCGATGATAATAATACATATATGTTAATATATATTCGTGAATCATGTGTTGACGAAATATTATCACCAATTAATTATAAAGACATACCGAAACATTTATGTAAGTATACAATGAATGTGTATTAGTTCATATGCAGTTGCGAAGGCGTAATTATTAAATAGAATCAAATTTTATGTAAATAGGTGAACAAAGACAAAAAGTGTTAAAATATAATTCTATGTATATAAATGTCGAGGTAGTTTTATACATTACATTAAATAAGTAATACCGCATTATTTATAGCAATTTAATTTGTTATCGTTTAGGTTGTGACGGAAGAAATATTTAAGAACCATAAAGGATATGGCCTAAAAACCCTAGCTGGCCCAACTAACTTTGATAATTATCAGTATCCATTAACTGAAATTCATAAATTTGAAATTTTAGAAGAATTAACTTATGGCACTTTTAAAAAAATGGCTTCAGAAAGATTTAAAATTCCCAGCAATAAAATGAGATTTTGGAAAATTATAAATAACCCAGATGGAACCAATAGGTTAAGAGCGATTATAAACGGAAAACTATTTTTTGACAAACGTAAGGTTGATTACAAACTATTGTAACACTAATATACTGTGATATATTGTTATGATTACAGTACTATTTTTATCTATATTGTATATTATAATTGCTAGCAATGAAAGAAATTATCGGTGCTTCTGGTAGATTGTATATGGAGTTATTGGATAAACCAATAAACAATAGGGTGATATTAATTTGGATAAATTATTAATTAACCTTTACCTATCTATGATTTATATTATTTATTCAAGCTTTAACATCTATTATAGAACGAGTCTTTTATGATTTTTCTTAAATATTTTAATCCTGATGCACAATTATTAAAGTATGTTTTAAATATATATATGACTTAATAAATTCAAATTATGAAAATTAATATAGTATTTACATATATGAGCAGAGGGCTTGGACATTTGTATGTTCGGAAATCTAGCAAAATTAGCAGCATTTTTCATATTATTCGCAAGAAGAATCAACTTCCACAAAATACATCTCTTGAAGCGTATGAAGTGAGTTAATTGCATTAACATGTGCTTTTATATAAATATATTTCTGAAATTTTTTTTTATTCCTTATATTTAGGAAAAAAGTTGGAATATGATTAAAATACAACCTAGTCATATTTTTAAAGACTTTATACAAAATGATGGCGCTATAATATGTTTTCAAAAGGAATTGACGAGTGAAGAGTATGTTAATTTTGAACTCTTATTTAACAATTTTATTTAACAAATCTATTTAATAAATTTATTTAAATATTTAAAAATTCCTTTTTTTTTTTTTTTCTTTTTTTTTTATGTAGGATTCAAGAGCATTTGTCCGTAGATCGTATTTATAGTATTCCAAAATTTTATGAATTATTATCAATGAACACGACTATTATGTTCAGATCAAAATTTGGATATAAAGATCCGATACCAGCATTTAGTTTAATTTTAAATAGGAATATGAAATTTAGTACTGTACGTTATCCAAATGATATATCATATACATCTAATCATAATTTATTTTAGTTAATCTATTTTTTTTTTATGAATATATAACAGATTGCTAATCAAGTCGCCGTTCACATCAATATTGATCCATTGAGACTACATTTCATGCCAGAAGGTATTGACATGACCAATAAGAAATTGTCAAAGATATTTCCATTTAACATTATGACTAATAGGATTTTATCAGCGATATTTCCAATTATCGATAAATTAACGGTATATTATGAGATTCTTGATATTAGTACAGAGCATACAAAATAAAAATTTTTACAACTGTTCTCATGAATTATATAGAATATTATTTTTTGAATAAGCTTATATTTTTAAAAAATACTAAAATTGTCCAAACTAATTATACTTATTTAATTTTTTGCAACTATTAAGTTTTTCTTACAAATTTTTAAATATAAATCTTATTATTTACTAGGCCAATTTCAGTATTTAAAGTACTTTTAAAATCATAAAGTTCTTTTTTACAACTTTACTTAAGAGTCTAAACAAGATTATTATAGTAATAAAAAAGTTATAATTAATGCTCCGAATCAGGTCGGGTCAACCTGAAATTTGACTTGAGATTTTGGGTCACTTCAGATTTGGGTTAGAAAATTTTGACCAAAGTTTCGGGTCGGGTTCGGGTAGGGTTCGGATTAAGAATTAACCCGACCTGACACAACCCGACCCGACCCGAAATTTTTTATATAGTTTAGTCTTTTTTTTTTCTTTAGAATAGCAATTGAGAGTAATTCATACAGGGGACATCCAAAATTCTGTGTCAGGATACATTGATGTGCATCGGAATCATCATCGGCCGGATCAGAATTGATCAATTTTGCCCATTATAAAAATTTTACTAATAATTCATATCCATTCATTAAGTAAAAAATGCCCAGCTTATAATTTTACTATAGAACCTGCTAACAACTAGGACTAAACACTGATCTAGATCCGACATATCTGACCTGGAAATTTGAGGATAGCACTGTAAAAATCTTTATTCATTGCCGTGGCAATGCATCACCACTCCTGATTGACCAATCAGAATGCAGGATCAGATGTAACGTGAAATTGAAGCAAACAACTTATTTTAAAAAAATTGCTTCTAACTTAAAAATTTGACTGCACTTTTTTTTAACAAAAAAACTTCTTAGTAAAATTTTGGATTAGGAGGGTCTTCTAACTATTGATCTACCAAACCTTAACCTAATCTTAATCTGGCTGCTATATGTTTTGTTTTGCTTATAGCTAATTTGAAAATTAGTGGGTCTTCTAACTATTGCATCTACCAAACCCTAGCCCCAATCTTAACCTGGCTGCTATTTCTGAATTTGTTTTGTTTGATTGCAGCTAATGATAAATTTTGTGATAATTGTTAGCAAATTTTAGTAATTATTTTTTAGTAATAAAAGTATAGTTTATAAATGTTAATAAAACCCAGTGGCCAAAGCAAGAACACTATAAAGACTTAAAAAAAAATAAAAGTATATTCTTCAATAATATAGTTTTTGGCTAGTACAAAACATACTATAATAATATGTTGGCCAAAAATTACATTATTGAAAACTATACTGTTATTACAGTTAGCTAATTTACCAAATTTGGATATCAATTCTGAAATATTTTACAAAAATCTTTGAGCAATGATTAGTTTATAATTACACATTTTGGTTGAGGCTTTGTAACTATTTGTACTACTTGGTCTCAACTCATAGCTATTTATAAAAAAAGTAGAAAAGTTCATATTTAATTACTCATAATTCTTTCTTTTTTAACAAAATTGATGAGACTTGAAAATTCTTTAAGATTTCATTTATTTATTTAAGGTTAGTTTAATTTTAACTTTTTCTTTTTTTTTAGTTCAACAAACATAATATTCTTGCAATATTATATTTATTCAAACTTGCATGTTGTGGTTTGATAGTTGTCACTTCTGCTAATTTTACTTGCACTTCTTAAAAGTAAATTTACAAATAGATTCAATATTAGAATTTTTTAAAGTTTTTTTTAATATTAGTTTAAGTTATTTTCTAAAAGCCAGAATTAAGAAATAAAACATAATATAGGCAGAAATACATTTACTATTATATAATCAAATAAATTTATCTGTTATTCAATTAAATGATATTTAAGAATTTTAATAAAATAGTGAATAGATTTTTGATATTGTCTTGAGTTTTATTGATTATAATCAAATAATTTTTATACCATTTGACTCATCATATTGAGATAAATAAAATAGTATAAAAATTATTCAATTCTAGTTAGTTGTTGGCATGATAACTAATTTGTAAAAATTGAGTATATTGAAATTTTTTACTAAGTAAACGAACTTACTATATTATAAAGTTTTTTTGACACATATTTCTATATAACTTTAAAATTTGGAAAAATTTAAATAATATTTTTATTAATAAAAAATATTTGTATTTTATTACTATAATACATAATATTAATTTTTTGATCTTATTAAGGCCATAATCTAATTGGCCAGTTAATATATGATATTACATCACTTGAGTATAACAGATATGCCTAGAGATATATTAGTGTTTCTATAGCATAACAAGTGCAATTGATACTGTCCATATTTGGTAAATCAGTAAACTGTATTACCAAAAAATAATTGTCACAGCTGATGCTAAAAATGGCTGATGCTGAAATTTTGACCTACTTTGATATGAAATTTTAAAATTTTTTGTGGTGATTTTTTTGTTTTTAACTTATAGGGTTAGGGTGAGGTTTGGGAGTAGATTTGATATTTAAAGAGTATTGGTGGATTTTAACAGGGCTTAAAGTTTCAAATCAAGATCTCAAATTTCAGCATCAGCCATTTTCAGCATCAGCTGCGACAATAATTATTAAATAGAATATTATTACAAATTTTATTATATGTTCTACTAATTTTCAAAACAACCAAAATGATTGGTCAAGCAGGTGTCACCATGGCAATGAATAATAATTATCTTTTAATTTAATACTACAGTTATCCTCCCCTATAATCACACAGTTGGGCATGACCAATCAGGTGATTATAAAGAAGTGTGACTATATAAAGGTTACTTCTATATAATCACACTTATATTAAAAATAATTAATGTGATTTATAGAATCAGATAGAGTTTAACTCGAATAGTGTTCAATAATCTACGCCTTTACTTATAGTTGTTAGGCAAAACCTTTTTGCAAAAATAATAAAAGACAAACCTTAATAAAACTTAAGCCTTCAAATGACAAAATATCAAATCGTTTTTGATGAAAAATGAAGCCTTAAATTTTAAATACAAAACCATCTAGTCTCACTATAAAAAAAATAAAAAATAATTGTTTGAATAATACTGAAAATCTAGAGATGAAAAAAATGCGCATGATAAAAAATTTTTTAATTTTTATCTTTATTATTTATATATCTAAATAAAGATATTATATGTTAATTCTTAATCAGATTGTGCCTATATATATAAATTTTTACAAATTAGCTAATTATAAACTTCATCATTGCTTATCTTATATAATTTGACACCTGATCCATGACTCTGCCATGGGAGCTTTGTATAAAACTTTAAAATCTTAGATAAAATCTGTAAATTTGCATTATATAATATTTATAAATATGCTGAGTTAGTTTGCATTGAATTATACAAAAAAATTCTGTTACTGAACATAATATTTCATTAACTACAGTATATAGTTAAGATTGAGTTAGTTTGCATTAAAATTACATTACTTTAAATTCTGCTACAGAATTCATACTCTATTTTAGTATCACAGTACATAGTTGAGCCAGTTTTTATTAGAATTATTGTAATTTTTATTATGAGTTTTTATAAAAAATTCTATTACAAAATTTGTTCGCTATACCAGTAATTGTAATATATAGTGGGTTAGTTTGAATTAGTGTAAGCTAACAATAAAAAGTTTATAAATACTGACTTTTTAAATAAGTATTGCAAAGAGGAAACCTTATATTGCTATATTGGTTTTAGCATACTAATTACTGGGCGTGCAATAAATTATGTTTGATAAACTATATCTGGTACTATAGAAAAATTAATTATTGAAAATTTTTTTGAATTTAATGATCAGAATAATGATCAAGGTAGTGACTGGAATTATTTGTCATCTTTTAGGCCATGCAAAGTTGATTTTCATTTTGCATTACCTGCTGTCCCATTTTTTCAATTTATTTATTTTTTTTTTTTTAGTTTCTAATTGTACCAATTGTTCAATTTTTGACATCTTTTTTTTTCTGCTATTTTCATCTGATGTCACTCAATAGAGACCTTAATTTCCTGTAATTGTCCAATAGAACTGACAGGAAAAATATAACTGCCAGCCCAATTTTTTGATTCCTTATTGTTCAAAATGAAAAATTAACCTTGTATATTGTATAATCTTAAATTCAAACATTATTCTATTTGCAGTTAATTAAAAAAAACTGTCTGTCTTGAATTTTGAAATCCATGTAATGCAAAATGAAAATCAACTTTGCATGGCCTTATATATTTAATAATAAACTAGTTTCTATTGTCACCATTCAGAGCTACATTGGCTTTATTCGCAGCTCCATTGGACTCCATCGAGCTTCATTGTCAACCCTGCTGTTTGTATAATAGATTTTGTAGTTTATCGACTAAGCAATAAAAAAATTTCAATTGACTTAATTTACTAAGAACTTGAATAAAGGTACTTGATAATGTTCAGATTATTTTTATTAATCAATTCTATTTTTCAAATTCTACAAACTTATAAAATTTAAAAATGGTCTTAATTAAAATTACCAGATAATTAAATAAAATAATTTGGAGCTAATATTTCTAGCCAATTACAGGTTAGTATTTAAAAGTGTATCCTTTTTTCATAGAGTTGCGATTATTGGCTGAAATTTTCATTAATTGATTAGAAAAAATAATTGTTCAAGCAATTCTCTTTTTAAATTATCATTATAGATCTTCAAAATCATTATTAGCACCAATAAATTATTACTGTATAATTTTATTGTAGCAAGATATGAAAGTTTGTAAACTGTAAAAAGGAGAAACAAGAACCAAAATTGTTGATATCAACATTTTGTTTGGTTTGTAAAAAAAAAAATAGAACTTGGAATTGTCATGAATGGTGCTTTAACTTTATTTATTTATTTTGATCTTGTAAAAATATAACAATTGCTAAATGGTAATATTGATAAAATTGCTCAAGTATTAGTTGCATTATTTTAATTTATCATAATTTTTGAATATTAACCGGTCAGAAATTAATCACATTGAGAAAAATTCATGAACATAATTTAATTGTACTATAATTCCTACTAAATATTGGCTTAATTAAATATTCCTATAAAATGATTGAGCATATAATCTTTATATCTAGTAAATTAATATATCAACATGAATTAATTAAAGAACCAAAGAGAGCAATAAAAAGAAATAATTATTTGAAATAGAGAAGGTGAATACTTTGGTATAAAGAGGGTAAAAAAAATCTACTTTAACATTTCTACTAATAAACTTGACAATAATCATTCTATTAAATGGAATTAAAGAATTCATAAACTTCTTTGTTCTTTTTTTCCAAAATAAGCTGAGTTCAAATTATTCGCTAGCAAACATATCCTTCTGTTTAAAAATTCAAAGTAAATTGTTTAGCCTATAAATTTATTAAATTCATTAGATAATCAAGCTAAATGATATTTTTGTATACACACCAAATTTGAGAGTATTGATCACTCTCACATCCTGAATCAATTATAATATCTTAATCACTTTATCTTCTTCTTTTGGATATAGGTAATAGTGTTGTTAATTCATCAGGCGAAAGGTAATATCTAGAGTTAATATTAGGCATTGAATGATTAACATTTTCATCCAAAACATATAGATCATTATTTGAATCTGACTTGTTATCTTGTTTAGGGTTTGTTAAATGATTAATATTTTCAAATATAATGCCCAAACCATTATTTTTAGATAGATCACTAGCTAAGTCTGACTCATCATCTGACAATTTCATAAGTGCAACTTCTCTTTTTATATTGAACATATTGCTACTTGTTTCTTTTACTCACATCTAGTTTAAATTAAAATTAATTAGCAATGCAACAACATAATTATTGCTGTTTTTGAAATGGTTAAAATTTTTTTTTGATGTACACTAATTACCTTCAATTACCTTAGCTCACTGATTGAAGATTAATGCCCTATATTATGTAATTATTTAGAACAATTACATAAACTCAGACATCAATATTCAATCAATGACTAAGGTAATTGAGTATATGAGTGTACAGCAAAAAAATATTTATTTGCCATTTTCAACCATAAATGATAACTGTTATAAAAAAAAAATAAAAATAAAAATACTATACTTACTGATAAAATAAGCATAAGATTGATTATGAAGAGAAAGTTTTATATACTTTTGACATATCAGGCTCCAGAAGTTCAGTATTTTCTACTGAAGTCCAGATGAACACCTCTTTGTCTAATTGTCGCATAGAATATAATGTTACAAGTGACTATAGCCTTCAATATAGTACTTGCAACACAGCACACAGTGACAGGGATCTTATAAGGATCAGAGAAGATATGAAGCAGTGTGGAAGTGGAATATTACTTCACTAGAGCGGTTCAGTATATATTTATTAAATGACAAGAGTATATTTATTGATCAAAGATATATTTTATTTATTTAGATAATAATATGTAAGAGATATAACTATTTTAGGCGTTAGAGGAAGGAGGAGGGAAATCTGAGTCTAATGTGCAGAAGGGGAAAAAACTAGGGTTTATATATCTTTTTACAGCTATTAGTTACTATAGTATGAAATGGCAGAAATGGTAGAAATAGTAGAAATGGTAGAAATGGTAGAAATGGTAGAAATGATAGAAATGGTAGAAATTGTAGAAATGGTAGAAATGGTAGAAATGGTAGAAATGGTAGAAATGGTAGAAATGGTAGAAATGGTAGAAATGGTTAACCATGTTACTCGTACTTCTAACTATGCCATATATAGTTAATAATATAAAATAATAATGTAATATAAAATAATAATATAACAAAAAATAATATAATGAAATATAACTAAATTAATATTAGAAAATACATTCAAGAAACTAATACTAAACTCGTTCTATAACAATAAGTCCAAGTGCAACCCTTTGTGGGCATTTCTGTTGCTATAAAATTAATCCCCAACTTCTTGCTGTCTCAAATATTGGTTGAATTTGGTCGAATTTCAAAGGACCTGAACTTGCTCAAATATATTTTTCCAAAATATGTAAAGTTCATCCCTATCATATATTGCAAGCTTTAAAAGGTCCCCATTATATTTTTTTGAAGGATTAGATGATTTATTGCAATTTTTGAATAAAAGCATCTTCTATCTATCTATTGTTTCACCCGCATCTATCTTTGAATGCATTGATCTCCCATGCCTATCAGCACCTAGCTGGCATCTATATGGAACTGGCTTCTCAAGCATTCGCCACTAATAATTATAAATTTGAATATTAATATAGACTAAATAATATATGCATACTATGTGATAATGTTACTGATAAATTTGTAAAAAATAACTTACACATTGATTGATGCCCAATCTCTTACTATATTGAGCAAGGGATGTACATATGTAGAGCCAATATCACCTTCGAGTTGCAAGTCAAATTCTAAGTGATAAATATGATGTATATATATTAGTTTAATTACTTAATATTTTGTAAACGCATTTTTATAAATAATAAACTAGTACATGTTCATGTGGCAGCTGCGCTGCCAAATTTTAACCAACTAATGTCATTAGATTTGTAGATAGTATATTGGTATATGACACAGTTGAGATTGTTTATAGTCAACTTAAATTTATTAAATTGACTAAGCTGATGTTTAAAAATCAGATTAGTGTTATACCCAAATAGTGTAAAACATACGCAAAATGGGCTTGTTTTAAGCTAACCTTACATTTAATGTTTTGGCCTCACAGTTTAAGTTAGCCTTACATTTAATGTTTTGGCCTCACAGTTTAAGTTAGCCTTACATTTAATGTTTTGGCCTCGCTTCACTCTGCAGTTTAAGCTAGCCTTACATTTAATGTTTTGGCCTTGCTTCACTTGGCAGTTTAAGCTAGCCTTACATTTAATGTTTTGCCTCACTTAAATTATTTTTATAATTTTAAATTATTTTTTATTTTATATTTGCCGTATAACCATGAAATAACGCATAGAATTATTTCGAATTTCAGCCTGAATTAAGCTTAATTAGCCTGAAATTCGAAATATACCCCTTCGCGGTTATACGGCATTTTGTATTTTTTTTTTTAATTTTTTATACGTTCATGTTCATTTTACCGGGGACATCAAAGGGATGTTAGTCGAAAAATTAACTTCGAACGGCCTTAGTGAAATAGACTCGATAAAATGAACTTGTCGGTAAATATGATTGTCGGTGCTTTGATATGATCTTATGATGGATAAGAAATAAACAGGCGCGAAACAGGAATTATTATGGTGATAATATCAGTGATCTTCCTGTGGAAACCGGTTTATGATGATAATCAAACGGTAAAAGCAAATTTCCTTTTTGAATATTGCGATCAATGATCAAATGCATGAGTATAGCACAAATTACCGTAAGCAGTAGAACCAGTGTCTGAAATTCAATTTTTAAATTACTTGCGGGCTGCAACTAAATAAAAAAAATAGTTGCGGATTATAAGAATTTATAAAAATTAGTTGCGCGTATAAGCATTTAATCAAAATTTTAGCAAATTTATGTGCGGAATTTGCTCATGCACTTCAGATTTTGGTTGCGGAAATTTAAAATTTGTTGCGGTCCACAGACTCCGCAACCCAATTTCAGACACTGAGTAGAACTAACCGTTTATAGTAAAGGCTACTTACACCACATGACAAACTCATTACAAAACATAACCATTTTTGCCATTTTTGATAAAATTGATCGGGCAATATTGAATATCTTTAATAATGACTTGTATGTTTTTAGTGTCGAGAACAAATAGCTTTATTATTTTAGCATAAATCAAATCTTAAACATCTTTATAGCAAAGTTATGTATTCTAGTATTAAATTTTTGTCCATAATGAAAATATGTCTCTTAGTATAGTTTAGAACATGAAACAGAATTTTTGTAAGGAGTCAACTTTGAAATTTCTAAAAAAGTTTCGACGTAACATTGTTATAAAGGAGTTTAAGAATCTATTTATTCTAAAATTATTAAGAAAAATAAAGCTATTCGCTCTAGACAACTAAAAACATTACTGTAATAGAATTCTTTTAAACATAAAATAATAATTTAAAGATTTTAACCTATAATTTTAGATAATAATAATATAAATTTGTATATTATTTTATTAATAAGTCTCATTTTATTAAACAACAATTCAAATTATAGAAAATTTAGCCATCAAAATTTAAATTAAAATATCAAAATCAACTTTTAAGGAATTTAAAATTTTTAAATTCCCAAAATCAGATAATTACATTTTTAAGTGTCCTAAACTATATAATATCCAATAATGATATATCATAATAATATTAATATAGTCGATAGTGCTATTTCCAAATTGTAAAGAGAAACCATACCGGTAAATTGTAATTTGATTGATATTAGTTACATGATAAATTTTTCAAGGTAAGGAAGGGCAGAAATCAGGTGATTGTAAAAGTCTCCTCCGTCCCACCTGATTGATTAATAGAATATAGTATATATAATAGACCTGATCGGTGTTCTAACCCAATACTCTCTAAAAAATCTGTTTATTTATGTCCCTTCCCTATAAAACGATGCTCCAGAACCCAATGAATCCCGTTTTCCTAAACATATAGACCAATATAGACGATCTACCAAAAAAATTTAGTCACATGACATTGTAGAAAAATATTAATTCGTGATTCGCCTATAGATAATAGAAATCATATATATAATATATAGTAAAAAGTGGGGATAAGTAAAGATAAGTTTTTTAGTAAATGTTGGAATCTGGCTGTTCCTCCTTCTAAAATTTTTTTCTGTCAAGTAAACTTTTAATGTGCATCTAATAAAAGTTGTAGAGCTAATTTTTCTGATTTCAATAGTAGTAAAATCATTAAAATTGACACAATATAGCATGAGATATAAGCATTTTAATCTTCGCAACTATACGTTTTTTCTTTGTTTATTTAAAGGAAAAAACATATAGTCGTGAAGATTAAAATGCTAATTTCTCATGATATACTAGGTCAATTTTAATGGTTTTACTACCATTAGAATCAGAAAAATTAGCTCTATAATGTTTATTAGATAAACATCAAAGGTTTAATTGACAGAAAAAAACTTTTCGAAGGAAGAACAGCAAGATTCCTATATTTAGTAAATTAATATAGTAATTTGCCCCAAAATTTATTATGTAGATCCTACTAATTATAGGCGAATCACGAATTAAAAATTTTCACCACAGTCTGCCATAATCAGCTATAATTTAGACATCCCATGTATAGCTGCATCGCAAGTTAGGTTACTGCACTTTTGGCCACTTTCAAAGTTCAAATAATGAATGTCGCAGCTGATGCTGAAATTTGGGGTCGCGATTTGAAAATATATGCCCTGCTAAAATCCACATATACCCTTTAATCATCAATTCTAACCCTATCCAACCCTAAAAAAAAGCAGACAAAATTACCCCAAAAAATTTTTAAAAAATTTGTATCAAAATAGGTCGAAATTTCAGCATCAGCTGCAACAATGAATATTACGTTTTGATGCATTTTGACCAAAATTGTTGCTTTTTAGACACTTATACATAAAATTTATGAAGATCGTATCAAAAACGTAACTCGGATACTTTTGTCCGCACGCGTGTTCAGATTTGTAATTTAGTGTGACAATAACATGAATAACATGCAAATTTCCACGCGTTTGTTATATCCGAGTAATTAGTGGAACATATATGTGTCCGGAGCATTTTTTATTTTGATAAATATGCAGAAATATGCCGTGTAACTTGGCTCAGTAATTTGACTGAATGCTGTCAATGAACATTGAATTGTTTTTACGCTTCGGACAAATTAATGCATAACGGATTGACAACTCCGAGCAACTATATATTTTAAATGATAAAAAAAGAATTTGTGAATAATAATAATAATAAAGTCATTTTTACAACCGTAAATGGATTGTATGTTTTCATCAAATTTTTAAACCATACTAATTTTAGAATTTAAATACTTAAACAACTCTTGTAAAATGCATATTTCACAGATGAAGCTGTTGCGAATAAAATCTTACCTAATCTTGGTCACAAGATTAAGGATTTTCAATATAATACATGGCATTTTACCAACTGGAATAATGCTGAAAGGAAGTTAATAGGTCCGGAATTTGAAGTTGGAGGGTGTAAATGGTATATTTGAAGAACTACGCTGAACTTATCGTTAAATGTTAAACGATTACAATAGAATATAAAAAAGTACTAACCCGTTAAATTCTAAAAATTTAGGTGTACCTTAGTTTACCCTTTCGGCACAACTAATCTTAGTAAAGTTTCTATTTATTTGAAATTCATTAACTCACCAGAGGCATATTCCTGTACACAGTTTGCTTTTATTTTATGGAATTCGGAAGAGCCAACACAATACATTAAACGTTGTATGTATTAACTTTTATTATATTCAACTTTTGTTATTGTAAAATATATTTCTTAAACGATTTGATTATTATTTTAGATTCATACTATCGTTTCACTGCCAAACAACCTAATTGGGGCTTTGCATATTTTTGTGACCAATATGAATTATTTATCCCGTCTCATTCACGAACTCGTCCATTAATTGAAAATAATTCTTGCAATATTACAACCTTTGTTCGCGTTTTGGAAGATCCAACTGGTATACTGTGGATTAACAATAGAACAAGTCCTATTAGATATATAGGACTAAAAAATTTAGGTGAAAATAATACTTTAATGAATTCTGTGATACAATCACTTTACTTTATACAATATCTCCGTAAGGTTTGACAATAATAATAATAATAATAATAATTGTGGCAGCTTATACTGAAATTGGCTTATGCTGAAAATTTAAGTTATTTTATTATGAAATTATAAAATTTTAGAAGGCTTTTTCAGGGGTATTGTTTTATATAGTTTGGTTAGGGTTTAGGGTTAGGGTTATTAATAAAAGAGTATATGTAGATTTTAGTAGGTATTATAGATTTAAATAGAGACCCCGGATTTCAGCATAAGCCAATTTTAGCATAAGCCGCCACAATAATTAATGTTATTACTTTTGGTACTGTAAAGAAAAGCACATTTTTATATATGATTAATTATAGGCAGTATTTCAAATTCCTACGAAAAATGATAAAGCCGTAACTAGCATTTCTTCTGCTTTGCAACAAATTTTTTGTCAGTTAAATGTTTCAGATGTTGCAATTGAAGCAACCGAATTAGCTAAATTTTTTGGATGGAATACGATTTATATAGATATCGATATTCGAAAATTTATTAGAATGCTGCAAAATGATCTTTAAGCTAAAATGAAGGTAAAATATACAATTTATGTAAATTAATATTTATTTTAAATGACTTTAAATCGCTCTTTATTTAAATTTAGAAGACGAAAGCAGATGGTACAATTTCTAAACTCTTTGTCGGCACCAAGAAAACTTATATTAAGTGCATCAAGTAGATTATGAGTTTACACGTTTTGAAGATTATTATGGTAAACGAAAATATTATCATATTACATTTAACTAATGCAATAATGATGTTTTACTATTAAGGTTTTTCATACGAAGGATTTTTATTTTTTATTTGTTGATAGATATCCAACTTAATGTTAAAGGGTGTATTACTTTAGAAGAATCTTTTGATAGTTATGTACAAGAAACTTTAGAGGGAGATAATAAATATGAAGCAGAAGGTTACGGCCTGCAAGTAAATATTTAATTGCTGTATACCGTATATACCATTGTTGATAAAAGTATTAATTAAGTAAATATTTATAGGTAGCATAAAAAAAGTAATATTTGAAAGTTTTCCGCCTATATTACACATATATTTAAACTGGTTTGAATACGATATTCAAGATGATTGTATGATTGAGGCAAGCGTATTTAAAATCTATAATATTTGCCTCCATATTCTTTTCACTAATACTAATAGTAATCCGTTATAGTTAAATCAACGTTACAAATTTCCTATGGAAATTGATTTACAAAAATATTTATCACAAGACATACAAGATGTAGACAAATCTAAATCGTATAAATATTTATTACATGGGTTTGTTGAAATTATCATGATTTTATTCAAATTTTATATATTCATCACTAATATGATTGTTTCGTAAACTAGTATACTTGTTCGTGAAGAATTAAATAAATATTTTGTATTGCTAAAATTCGAAAAGAATTGGTTTGTCAAACTTATAATTTAATAATTTATACAAATGCATTATATATATAATTATATAAATATTATTTAAATGTATAGGATCAAATTCAATAATTCAGAAGTTACAAAAGTATCAAATGAAGTAGTTCTTGAAAACAATTACATTGATGAAGATAGCAATGTATATATGTTATTGTATTTTCGTGAATCATGTCATTATAAAGACATACCAAAACATTTATGTACGTATACAATGAATTTATATTAATTTATTTGTCAGTTCACAAATATAATTATATTATGTATAAGTAGATGAAGCACATGAACAGAGACAAAAAGAATTAAATTATAGTCATGTCTATATACAAACCTGGGTAATTTTATTTATTACATTAAATCAAATATTATTATTATTATATTAATTTTATTTTATTATCCTTTAGGTTGTGACAGAAGAAATATTTAAAAAACATAAGGGATTTGACTTTGTTAACTTTGATAATAAGCAGTACCCATTAACTGAAGTTCATAAATTTGAAGTTTTAAAAAATGATACGTATGAAGATTTTAAGAAAAAAGTTTCGGAAAAATTTGAAATTCTTCCTAATAAAATGAAATTCTGGATAATTACAAGTCGATCAGATGGAACATTTAGGCCACAAGAGCTTATATTTGAAGATAAATTTTTTGATAAACATAAGTTAATTACAAACTATTGTTATGTTACAATGTAATTAATTTGCTGTAATATAAAAATTAATTATTTCTATTGTATATAATAATTGTAAGAAATGAAAGAAATTACGAATGATAGCAGGTTAATATTGTACATGGAGATATCGGATAAATCAATAAATGACAAGGTGATATTAACTTTAATAATTATTATTTACTTATCATCTATGTTATTTACCAAAGTTTTATTATCTATTATAGAAAAAGTCCATCATAATTTTTCTTAAATATTTTGATCCTAATACACAATTATTAGAGTATGTTATTTTAAATATATTTTTGTTCATATATTATGAAATTAATACAATATTTACATATATGAGCAGAGGACTTGGACATTTGTATGTTCAGAAATATAGCACGATTAGTAGCATTTTTCCTATTATTTGCAAGAAAAAGCAACTGCCACTAAACACTCCTCTTGAAGCATATGAGGTGGTTAATTAAATTATATTAGTTGGTTTTATTTTCTTTTTTGTTAATTGTCCTTATACAGTATAAATTTATTTCTGAAATTTAGGAAACCAAACTAAATAAAGTTATAAAGATACCTGGATTTACTTTTAGAAATTTCAAGATACATAATGGCGATATAATATGTTTTCAAAAGACACTGACAAACAAAGAGTATGTCATTAATCTATTTTGATGCTGCTCACTTCATAGACAAACATATTAGTACACAGGCAATCAATCTACAGACAAGCCTTTTTTATTGAAAGCTATTTCACAGATATTTCATTTTACTGGCAGATTCGTATTATCGACATCAATTTCACCGACATGATAATTCTACTGAGATTAAGATTAGAATTGGGTTTAAGGTTAGGGCAAGTTGTAGTTTATTTAAGAAATTAGCCTGTCAATGAAATGAGTTGTCAATGAAAAAAAATTGTCTGTAAAGTTAGCTTATCAATGAATTGATTGTCTATAAAGATTGTTCGCATCTATAAAATGTTTGTCGGTGAAATGGTACGAATCCAACATATTTAAACTTTTATATAATTAACAGATTAATTTATTTATTTATTATATAGGATTCATGAACATTTGTCCGCAGGTCGTTTATATAATATTCCGCAATTTTATGAATCAATATCTATGAGCACGATAGTTCTGTTCAGATCAAAATTTGGATATAAAGATCCGATACCAGAATTTAGTTTAGTTTTGAATAAGAATACGACACTTAATACTGTATGTTTGTTATTTAAATAATAATTACACAATGTTAATTACATATACTGATATAAATATATTTTATTTTGTTAATTTGATATAGGTTGCTAATCAAGTCGCCGTTCATATCAATATTGATCCGCTGAGGCTACGCTTCACACCAGTAGGTAGAGATTCATTCAATTCAAGCAAAAATATTGACATGATGACTAATAGGACATTATCAGAGATACTTCCATTAATGATGTTTGACAACCATCCAATATTTTATTATGAGATTCTTGACATTAATACAGGACATAGATCTAAATGAAAATTTTAGTAAAAAGTGCCAAATGATTCTGAATGTCTGAATTTGTTTTTAATAAGTTTTTATAAACATAATTTCTATCATACCTGGTCATTTTATAGTGTTATAATACATTTATTAATTAAATGTTTATATTTGAATACAGATTAGTATAGAATTAGTTTAAACTCCAAACCAATAGAGATTTATTTATAATTTTGACTATTTATTTTGTTATATATGGATGTGTAGTATAATTATACTTTTCTTAAATATAGATTATGACTTGTTTCATTTTTGTGCAGTTAAAATTACCTTCAATTTTAAAAATGAAAATTTCATCCGACCTTTTTATAAAAAGAATTTTCTATTTCTATACGATTGCTATTGTTTCAGTTAGTTCAATTTCACTTACAATTTCTCAGTGTTTAGATACAAAATACAGGTCGGCATTGAGAAGAGAAAAAAACTTTTTATTCAGATCTTTTTATTGTCTTTAACTAAATGCAGGCTGAAAGCTAAAGAAAAGAAATGCTAATAATATTATAAAGTAAAAAATATATTTTGGAATTTAAGGAAGCCAAGTGAGACGAGACTAGAGATGGGAAAAATGCGCATTTTATAATAAAATGCGCATTAATGCGCATGATACCGCATGATAAAATTTTTTTAATTTTTATCTTTATAATTGATAATATATCTAAATAAAGATACTACATATTGATTCTTAATCAGATTTTGCCTATATATATAAATTTTTACAAATTTGCTAATTGTAAACTTCATTGTTGCTTATTGACATCTGACCCGTGGCTCTACCATGGGAGCTTTGTATAAAACTTTAGAATCTTAGTTAAAATCTGTAAATTCGCATTATATAATTTTCACAAATATGCTGAGTTAGTTTGCATTGAATCGTCACAAAAAAATTCTATTACTGAACATACTATTCTATTAACTACAGTATATGTTTAAGATTGAGTTAGTTTGCATTAAAATTATGTTATTATAAAATTTTGCCACAGAATTCACACTCTATTTCAGTATGGCTGAGCCAGTTTTTATTAGAATTATTGTGATTTTTATCATGAATTTTTACAAAAAATTCTATTACAAAATTTGTTCGTTATACCAGTAATTGCAATATATAGTGGGTTAGTTTGAATCGGTATAAGCTAACTATAAAAGTTAATTTTAACATTATGATTTTAGTCACACATTAGTTAAACAGAGAACTTAATATTCTTAAACAGACCCCTCACACAGTAAATAAAGGCCTTCTATTGGCCTTAAAATTTCTTTAACAATTGTAAATTTGTAAATTTTATGTATACCAGGAACGCAGTCATGCAAATTAACAGAGTGTATGGTTACCTGCAATCTAGAATGGCGAGTTCGCAAAATCTTGCATTTGATTGGGCGTTAAAAAGCTATCATTTCACATGTCAAATGTGCTGTGCGGTGTAACATACTTCTACTGTTCGTGTATGAGCATACCGGTGTTTTTTATGCTCAACTTTTTCTATTTTTAGTTAGTATTGTTATTTTACCGTTATTTATTCTTATTTTGCCATATTTTGTGACATAGTCGGGTGATTGAATCTCCAAACGGGTGATCAAAGCCCCAAACGGGTGATCAAATCTCCAAACTGGTAATCAAATTTCCAGACGGGTGATCAATTACTCGTTTGGAGATTTGATCATCCGTTTGGAGATTTGAATCTCCAAACGAGTGATTAAAGCTCCCATACGAATTAAAAATATATAAGGGTTTGGTTTTAACATATGGAGGAAGAACAAGTAGGGTTGTAGATAGTATTTCTATAATAATCCAATGTATTGATCATATTAATAAAGAGGACCCTTATACCCATAATTATGTGTGTTAGTTATCGTTTTAAACCATTTAACCTTAATCACAATTTGTTCACGATCGAACTAAACCGGCCCAATTTCATCAAGCTCTCCCAACCGATCGTAACACCAGATTTGTTATTTGTGTTATTCTGAGAACGCAGTAATATGTATCATATGGTGGAACGAAATCAGGTAAAATATTCTCTATCGCTATCAAACTGCCTTAAGATTCAAATTGTATTTATTGTGATCTATTTCGATTTTATTGTGTTTTTACTTACCGGCAATATTCTATTCAGTAATTCACCAAAAATTACTTCACAGACAACTTAGTTTGCAGAGAATTTAATTACAGGTAAGATTATTTTACAATCGATTTATTCACAAACAAGTTTGTTTAATTGGCAGTTATTTCAATGACATCAGATTTCACAGACAAATTAATTCTGTCATTTTCGTTAGAATTAAGTTTAAATTTACCATAAAATTCTGAAATAGCGGGAATGGACGTTGTTTCGAGAATTTACGGTAAAGCTGGTGCAATTTATGAAGAAATTGTTGGCTAAATATATTGGAATTTGTCTGTGAACTAACCGTCTGTAAAATTATCTTGCCTGTAAATTAATTGATGAACTAAGTTGTCTATAAAGTGATTGTCAATGATTTAATACAAAATGTATAACAAAACGAAAAGTGCTAAGATAGAATGAAAATAAATTCGAACGGCTTATTTGGTAATATAGTCGACCAGAATTATGACAAGTATTATAATGTTGGGCAACGATATTGTGATCATCGATCACTGTAACAAAGACGATTTTTATTAAGTGTTTATTTTATTACAATGAAAAAAGTAAAATTAGATAATTATAAGTGTTACACAATATATGTATCGCAGAATTAATATAAATAGAAAGAGCAAAGTTAGTCTTTTGACTGTAACGAATAAAGAGAATCGTATAGTAAAGATACTTTACGCCTGAAAGTTGTTTGAGCGCGTGTCTTGTTCCAAGTGAGACGTTTATAAATTGATAACCAGTTGAGCAAGATAACAGTTACATCACGTTCCTGGTTTTAGCGCGACTGCGTCATGCAGCTACCCTAATATAATAAATAAAGCGCCATAAGCCCATTATTCCAATAACAGATAGTATGCAGCTTAGCTTTATTGGTGAATGCCAATTTTTAAAATAAGTGTTGCAAAGAGAAAACCTTATATTGGTAGATTAGTTTAGCTCATTGATCACCATTTGAACATAACCGTAATTTTATTGGTTGGTAGATCGACATAAAACTACAAGTCACTGAGAAAATTAGTTGATTATCAAATAATCTGGGCGGCAAAAATTCTGACCAAAAATTCTAGAAATCAATCATTAAATATTTGGTTGAATGTAACTTTTTTTGATATTCGCTAATATATTCACTATTTTTTATTAATCATATGATTTATCTATAGTGGAGCATTTGTGTTCTTGCACTTGCACTTATTCTTGAACTTGAGACCATTATACAAAACGTTTTCAAATTCGTGAACTTTTTTATCCCAAAATAGTTTGTAAATATTAAGCAATCAAACAACAAAAGTAAATTTGGAAAATTCACGTTCACGATTTGTATAGTTTAATGGAGTTAATAAGGGCATTAAAAAAATGATATAATAATTACTCGAATGTTATAATAATTACTCGACCATAGTAATAGTCATAATCATCTAAAGTATTTCTGTTAGTTTTCCTACATTTAGGCACATTTTTCGGATACGACCAATCAAAAATGTTAAATCGAGCAGACCCAGAATTGAAATATATAGATAGATTAGAATGTTAAATATACTTATTTTATATTTAATTTTGCTATATAAAATTTTGATGGGATAAAATGCGCATGATTCGGAAACATGCGCATTAATGCACATTCATGCGCATGATTGAGGAATCATGCGCACACATGAAACCCATCTTTAGACGAGACCGAGAGATATAGAAAAAACAGAGTTGTTAAATTGATAATAATTTTACATTATAAATAAGATGTGAGTTAGTTAAAAAAGCCAGAGTGAGAACTTATTAAAAATTTTAATTCAGTAATGTTATAACTAAAAATAAAAAAATAGAACTGGGTTTTAAAGAGACCGAGCAAAGAGACAAAAGGGTTATGTAAGGCTACGCAAAGTTGATTTTTTATTTAGCATTACATGAGATCTAAATATATGGGTCGGGCAGTCGCATTTTTTTTTTGTTTAAGTTACTAAAATTAATAAAATAATTTTCACGTCAAAGGTTAGACTTCACAATGTTAATTTCTTGGTTTTCATAACATAAAATAAAAATTTTGACCCGGTCACCCAGATTTTTATTTTTTTAAAAAACAATTTTTAACAAAAAAATTCTAAAAAAGTGATCCACAAGGCTTTTGAACTAAGCTAATCTTCTTTATCTGTTATATAACTAAGTAAATAGATTCTTTGGATCTTTATAGTTCTAATGGTGGCAAAAAATTAAACTTAGCCTTGAGATCTGAGATATTACCTTGCAATAATCTAAATCTAGTGTTAATAAGTTGCATATTCATGCAACCCAACTTATTTTGTTTTTTTAAATATTATTATCATTAAAAATTCTATTACAGATTTATAATCTATTGTGGTATATATGGTTAAGATTAAGCTGATTGCATTCCCTATAAGAAAAGTGGTCTGGGATCGCAAAGAAAAACAGTGTATAGGCACATGGTCGAGTGGCACATGCTACGGGTCAGGTTTGCACATGCATGGTTTGTGTAGGCACAGGAATCAGCGTACTGTAATATAAAAGTGATGTGAGTTGGTAGCTACCAGTAGGAATCTACCACTGGTATCTACCATTAGATAACGGTAGATACCGTTAGGTAAATTATATGCAGGGTAGATACCAATAAAATAATAGAATAAAATTTTAAAATTATATAATGTATTATAAATATCGAAAAGTATATGATTTGTCAAATAAATTTTATTATTATGTGACTAGTAGATCTACTGGTAGTGGTAGCTACCGGTAGCTACCACCTACCGGTAGATACCGGTAGGAATATGCCAAATTGGTAGAATTCACATCACTAAATATCACAATCTGTAAATCTTTTTAATACCAGTAAATAAATCAAAAAATTTCATAATGGATTAAAAAGTAAATATTTAAATTATTTATATATTTTTATGCTCTTCTGATATTAATTTTAATTATAAAAAAATTTATGTCAAGCTAAGAATTTTAAGAACTTACACTATTGTACCAACCAAAAATCCTAAACCATTTACTTAAATATTAAAAGAATTTTAAAGCTTTAATAAATAGTACTAGTAATTTTTAAAATTTTGCTCAAATAATATGTTAGCCAAAGCTTTTAATTTTTATCTTAGATAATACTACTTGTCAGCTAAGCTTTTGTCTAAAGAGTACTATCATGCCCACCAAAAGAATTATAAATTTCTTTTATCCTAAAAAATACTATTGTAGTAGCTAACAGAATTTTAAAAGCCTATCATTCTTAATAGTACTATTGCATCACTCATGAAAATTTTAATTAGCAAAAAGAATTTTAAAACTTTAGTAAAAAGTATTTGTATTAGCATAAAAGCTTTTTAAATTATGCAAATAAATTTTCAAAATCTTTTGTTTGTTACATTATTTAAAAAAAATGCTACAATAAAGTCAAGAAAATTTTAACCTTTTGCTCTCAATAATAGATACAATTAAGTTAACCAAAATAATTTAAACCTTTTATACTAATATACTATCACATCAATCAAGATAATTTTAAATTTTTTTGTCTTAAATAGTACTATAGTACCAGTTACAAGTAGTATTATCATACTGGCCAAAAGAATTTAACTTTTGCATCCAAATAGAAATTGCACAAATAATAAATTTACCATAAAAGTTATATCATAACAATTAATAAGAATTTAATAACATTTGAAAAATAATAAATACTTTCACTAATGTAACTTTAAAGCAAATTTAAATCATTTTGACAACATACTATAAACTTAAAAATATTCTTACCAGTTTATATAAAAATCATGTGATTTTTATATAGACTTGTGCAAATAACCTAGAAGAAAAAACACAAATTGTTACATAGTACCCATGGAATAAACAACTAATTTAACACTATCAAAATCTCTTACTAGTAGCTATGAATTCTTTGTGTTTTAACTTTTTCTTCCAGGTGTCCAAAGTACAGGTATCAAATTTTTTTATAGTAAATTACCATACAAATCATAATAAATCTAGTACAAACTAACTTAATCTATCAGAACTACAGCTATAAGTTCTTTTCAGTTAGGAATTTCCTCTCAAGTATACCACTATAATAGTCAGTAAGTCAGTAGCATAGAGTAGACATATAAAAACTATAATAGCTTGTTAAAGAAAAAATTTTGTTAAATCCAAGCTATTTTTTCTACTAACATTAATATGAAAAAGGACAATACTAGCACTTACTCTAACTAAATAGTAACACTAGCAATAAAAAAAAGAATCTGAAATGAAAGATTCCAATAACTAGCAAAAGGCAATTACAAAATAGCAACAAAAAAAGAAAAAAAAGATTTAGCAAGCCCAAGCTACTTTTCTACTAACACTAACTATAGTTGTTAGATAAAATCTCAAGGTTTCATGCTGATAAATATAAAATCTAATTTCATCTTTCATCAACTAAAATCTCAAATAATAAAATAACAAAACTGACAAAGGTGACGAAACTGGTGAATTGTGATCAAACTAATAAAAGGTGATAAAAATAAACTGCAAAAGGTGACAAAACTAATAAAAGTAAAGAACAGATTATATAATAAATAAGTGTAAATAAGGGCACTTTTGCTCCCTATATTTATATACATATTAGACTAAAATTTAAAATATACAATATATACTTAAATAAATTTTAATAAGAAACTTAATAAGAAGTGATTTATTACTTTGGCACAATATAGTTACTAGGGTTCCGCAATTTGATTTGATCTTCAAATATTTGAATCAAATATTTGATCAAATTCAAATTCAAATTTGACTATATTTGATTTGACCAAATTCAAATATGACCAAATTTGATTTGATTTGACAAATATTTGATTTGATTTGAAAATTACTATTAAAAATTCAAATTCAAATCAAATTCAAATTCAAATATTTGAATCAAATCAAATTCAAATCAGGGTCAATTTGATTTGATCAAATTCAAATTGATCTAATATTTGATTTGATTTGAATTTGAGAAACCCTAATAGTTACACAGCTACCTTATATGATATACTGTACATATATGTTAATAAAGAATGCCAATTATTAATGTTTAATAGAGAGCTAAGCTTGATATAACAATATTATAAACTCTTAGAAAATTAATTAATAAATTTTGAGTTATTAATTTTGAATTATGAGATTAAAGTTATTGCATGTAATTACATTTTTTTAGTGAAAAATTTTTGAATTAAATACATTTATGTTTATTTATTTAAAGATTTGAGATGTTAATGGGCTTTTTGCCTATTCATAATTTCTGTAATTGGCTTTTTTTAAAAACCAAATATATAAGTCGATCAAGTCAATAAAATTCTTTATTATTAAACATAAATAAAAAGCCTCAATGATAAATTATTTAATTAAGGGTGTGGCGACATAGAGAAGCTGTCTGGTTGTCACCCCCAAGCGACAGGTCTAGAGTTCAAGTCCCACTGGAGACGAATTAAAAAATAGACCTGTATTACGGTAAAATTTGTTCATCGATCGGTTGGGTATATTACCTGTAACCTTGGTACCACCATCTTGAATGGGAGCATCGGCGTAGTTGTGTAAGTTACACAGACAAATCCAAGGGACCGGAACAATTTAAACCTGTTTGGAAGTCTTCCAACAGTACTACAAAAAACTGGAATTTCGACTGAAGACTGAAGAACCGGACGGAAAAAGCCCTATAGCAAAAGGGGTCACCAACCTGTCCACCGGAGTCGTACCAGAGGAAAAGGACCTATATGGGTCATGGACTAAGAAAAATACCGTCTGGTCGTATCCAACTTTAACTTTGAACAAACAATTACTAATTTTCAAAGAAACAAAAACTTCTCCCTCTTCCTTTTCCAATTTCAAGACACTTTTTAATTGAAGGGGGTTTCCATTTTGAGAAAATAGCGATTAATTGTTTGTAAAATCTAAATTTTGCCCCTGAATTTTTTGTTTATTTTTAGATATTAATTACTGAGTAAACAAGGTCATGTGATTATGAAACACTGATTGACCAATCTAATTAAATTGAGCCGTTTGTAAATCTATTTTTAGAACACAAATGTTAAAAAATTGTTTTACATTCAAGTTAAAATATTTCGATAAATTATTATATCAACGTAGGATAAAAAGTAAAATACATATAGATATAAACCAAAACTTCAATTTGAATCAAAAATCTCAAAATTTTTAAAAAAGTGTCAGAGGGGGGTTTTCCTAGACCATGACCCATATTACAGAATTAGGTACCAAAGAGAGGGAGTCCGTCAGGCACATAAAGCTGGGCCGACCAATCCTTCTGGGCTAACTGGTTTGGTAGTTTGGGAGGGATCGGTAAAGGTTGGAAGAAGGGTTGGATATGAGTACTGGGGATCGGAATGAACCTGCAAGGGCAGACAGAACTTACTGGCCAATGAGAAGTGGAAGCATGGAGGCGTGTACGTGTCAAGACCCAACGGAGCTCTAGGCGCACTCATATGGGAGTCTTAGGATGTTAAGAGGATTTGGGACCACCAATATGGGTATAGCTGGTACAAGTGCATGTAGTGGTGTGAAAGCCGGGTCAGTAGGCCACCTCATGATGCTATCCAACTATGCTTGGTACTGGAAGCCTCGGCCGGGTCAGCCAGGTGCGGCGAAACATGCCTGGATACCTCATCACCATAGCAGGGAGTACAGTTGTTCGCATATTTCTGAATTCAGAATGCTAAATCCTGGGTCCCGAAGTCGCAGGAAAATTGGTTAGTTGCGACAGCATGCAGGCTTGAGATACTTACCCAATGTTGGTAGAGTAGCTGCATGGCTTGAGATACAAACTCCCAAGAAGTACGCTAGTAGGAAATCTTGGGTGTACCAATTTGGAAGCACAAAGTGCCTACCTGGAATCATATACTCCAAATTGAAAGTGACGATATTAGAAAATGTGGGTAAAGTGGCGGACATGTGAATACTAATTAGCAGCTAGAAAGGGATGTACAAAACCAGGCTGGCTATATAAATAGGAATATGGCAGGCTCTGGTAGGTTTAGGTCATGGATAAATAGTCCAAGTCTCGGTACTTAAGTAGATAGTACAAAGATTGTAAGCAGTAATGTGTAATGAACAATATACATCTAATAAAGTCCAGAGGCATGACCTCACCTTAACAAAAAAAATAAAAAAAATAAATTATTTAATTTTATTTTATTTTTTTTTTAAATATATAAAGCTGTAGATTTATTTCATCTTTTGTCAGAAGAAATTGGAGTTTCATCTTTTACAGGGGTTTCATCATTTTGGGCTTAAGTTTTATCTTTTGTCATCATGCAAAAAAGGTTTCATCTAACAACTTCAGTCTTACTCCTCTATAATCACCTCCTATATAATTACAACTCTTATATAATTTCATTAATTTTTGTATCAATTTATTAAAAAAAAAACTTAAAAAAAACTTCTATATAATCACACTCTTTTATAATCACCAATTTTCTTGATACAAACTACATAATTCTAGAGGAGGAAGACTATATAACCCTGACATGAAAAATGAACAATACTAGTACTTACCCTAACTCTAACTGTTAACAATAGTAACAATAATGATAAGAAGAGAATACTGTAATAAATGACACCAACAATGAGCAAAGGGCATAACAAAGTGCACAATAAAAGAAAAAAAATTGAAACTAAAACTTTTCCTACTAACTCAATACAAAAAAAGGATAATACCAAAGGGCAATAATGAAATAACGAAATGGATAACAAAAAAGAAAAAAAATTTTGTCATTTTTTCTTTTAACCTTAACACAAAAAAAGAACAATACTAATGTTTACCCTAACTCTAACCAGGTTATGATAGTGGCACTAATGAAATAAGAAGAAGATACCAAAATAAATAACATCAATGATGAACAAAGGGTGATAACAAAATGAACAAAAGAAAAAATTTGTTAAACCCATGCTACTTTTCCTACAAACACTAACACAAAAAAGGCCTATACTCGTGCTTACCCTAACATCCTGTTACCAATAGTAACTCTAATGATGAAAGCCAAAATAAATGACACTAATATGAGCAAATAGCAATAACAAAATGGACAACACGACTGGAAAATAAAAAAAATAAATTCAATAATAAAAATAAATAAATATAAAATCTATTTCCAGTGCGATATATAGTAATTTTGAAAAATATTTAGTAGTAAATAGTATTATGCTTGCCACCTGAATTAGTGCAATTAAGGCTGTTCAAAGTTAATTAGTTGTTTAACATCAAAATTTTTAGTGGAAAGCCAGGATAATTTAAACAAACATAATAAATAAATGCAACTCAAGAATAATATTTACCAAAATAAAGATTTAATTTTATTGATATTTGATTAATATAAACTATACACTTTTACTAAAACATTTATGTTGCATTATCTTAAAAACTAGTTAAGTGATACACTAAGCAAAAGTGCTTAAAAACTAGTTAAGCGATACACTAAGTAAAAGTGCTTTACGTCCCTGAAAACCCATCCTAAGCCTTAAAGCACCAATACTAACCCCAAAATAAAAAATTTGAGTAAAAATTTTAAAAACATATAATAAGTGTAAAACTACTATAGGTGCGGTTTAACCTTTAGGATCTTTAGCCCAATTAACTGTTAACATATTAAGACACATAGGTATGTATATATGTAAGTTCATCTTTTTAATCAATTACAGACTTATAATCGCATATTACTGCGTTAAGCAACAAGTCAGTTTTTGTCTATTATGAGAGTTTTGAAAAACGATTTTGGCTAATTTAATAAGGCCAGAAGTTAAACAGCTTATTAAAACACAACCTATTTTTACTGCTCAACTGGATTTTGATTGGCCCAAAACATATGTGTTTATTTTGGGGGGTCAGAAATCTGAGGGTGAGAGTTACGTTAAACAACTACTAGTAATCAACTTTAAATGGCCTAAATATAAATCTGGATTAATAATACGCACTAATAAATATCTATGATGAATAGTTTATTTTAAATATACAGATTAATAAATAATCTTACTAAATTCATGCAAATAAAAATGAACCACGAACTTGATAAATAATTATAATTTTATGTAGACCTAAATAAAAGATAAAAATACTGGTAAAACTTGTGATAAACAGCTTTCTTAAATACAAGAATTAATAAAAAGCCTTATACTCATCTATTGTCCAATATATTTAACGAATCAAGTAAAATAAAAATATCCTGAATACTGATGTGCCATTTATATGATGTCTGAATTTTTTTAGCATATAGTACATACAGTAAGTATAGTTGAATAGTGTGTATAGTATGTGAAATATGTATAGTACACATATGATATATAAACTATCTATATACAAAATTTTGCAAGGAATAAGTTTGCTTAGAAAATAAAAGGCAGTTTCATAAGGGAAAATTTAAATTATGAATAATTTTATGATTTGTTCTAGAATATTCTAAAAATTTTTTGCGTACTGTACTATACGCGGCACATCACTAATTCTGAACTTAAAAGCTTGTTCTAAATGTATCGAATAATAATTATCCTTATGCACATCTACAAATTAATGTGAATAAAATAAACATAAGTAAACGATATAACATCCAATATTCCTTGTGCCGGATTAAATTAAAATAAAATATGTACAGTATAAAAAAATTGACAAACCACCGAAAAATAAAATTTTTGGGGCGCATTTTTTAGGGTTAGGGGTTAAGGTTAAAGGTTTGAGTTTATATTAAACAGGTATAAGTGGATTTTAGTGGGTTAAATAGAAATCTACGACATTAATTAATGAAACAGATTTTTGTTAAATCTGAATCTACTTTAACGTGTAATACACAATCAAAAATTTAAGAAGTTTGCATCACGCGTATTGTTAACTGGGTAATCTGAGAAAGTAATCGGGAATCGATCTCCAGAGTTAGACCGGCAGTTATCTGCAGTGATCAATCTCCAAAGTTCTGGAGTTGGACCGGCAGTGATCTGCAGTGATCTGCAGCTCAGGATTTTCTTGACATAAGGTACTCGTTTTCGGGTATCATGGGGATAAAATAAACTAATACAACGAACAAGTTTACAAGAACAATAGTGGTTTCTTATGGGACAAATAAGTATACGTTTTATTTATATAACAAGAAAATAGTACAAAGGGTAAAGTCTAGAGCTAACACTTCTACTCGAATTTCGAGGGTTGAGGCTCTCTTAAGTCTAACTCAACTGAGTTATTAACTCTTAACTGAGTTGTTTTCTCTGTTAGGAGAGCTTAAGGCTCTTATATACTTTTTGGTTAGAGATTAAAACGCTACTAAAGGTTCTTATCACTTCTTTATCTCTTTTTCATCCCACAAATTATTTTAATCTTTTACATCCTACACATTACTTAGTTCTTTCGGATCTTTTAATGAAAAGGATTTAAAAGATATAAGAGATCCGTGATCGTCGATCCCTCTATAATACTAACTACTAAAAATAGTATACATATATTAAAAAGATAAAAAAAATAGAAAATTAGAAAATAAAATTGAGCACAGCCTGAATTAAGATTGTGCTAGATTGATTTGCCCATCACAATGTATGTTGTGAGAGGCTAAATGAGCCCTCCATGTAAGTATCGCAACTATACACTAGTAAGACTAACTAAATCAACTAAAATACTCTAGGCTTCGATTGAGACGTGGATAGACTTGGTCCGAATAACTAGGGTCGAATAGAGCTCTAGATTATGTCACGAGGCTCTAATACGAGGTCACGGGATTAAAATTGATGTTTAAGATTCTTAATGTATGTGATCACTGAGTTTCTGAAATCAATCACGGCAATTTAGCACAGGACAACCCGGCTTTTGTTAAAGGTAAATATTACTTTCGAGAACTGGAGTAAATGGACTTAAAAGATTATAAATTGATCAAATCTTAGCGTGAGTATTAAATATTTAATATTTTGAATTATTGTTGACCTAAATTTCATAATTTAATCAAGTTTTAATTAATTGTTATTTCCACCAATAAAATTCAAATGACCCAATAGGTCATTTCATTCTTGAAATGACCCAATGACCGGTCATTGGTCATTTGAGTCCAGGGATGGCACGTCACTATGTCCAATTGGTTTCAATTTTTTTTTGGACATATGTCCATTTTCAATTGGACTTATGTCCAAAAAAAATTAAAACAAATTGGACATAGTGACATGCCATCCTAGTTTGAGTCATTTGGGTCAATTTAACATCACTGCAATATGGTGCTTTTTCTTGATACTTGCAATGCGATGTCATAACATATTTGATTAGTGCAATTTCAAAAATTAATAAAAAAAGACATTTTCTTTAATCGAGACAAAAACCTGTTAAAGAGATGTTTGGCTAAACAATTCTCGTACAATAGATAAATATAGTACTATGTGATGCATATCGTGATGTTTTAGTGCAGAAATTCGCGTTTTACTGCGTTTAGCATAGTGTCCAAACATATATAAGATTTTGCGGACGCACATCACTTAACTTGTTATAGCAACCATATACTTCGTGATATTGCATATCACTCCGTTCCTGGTATGCATTTCGTGATTGCATCACTCCGTTCCTGGTACCTCGTTATAATGAACTCTGGATATCATGAACCAAATTTCTTAATAGTTCGGTATAAAAAAAGTTACGGTTTTTTAAGAAAATAGTAGTTTTTTATAGCGAACCTTTTTTTTTTGGCTGGACTCGAAGGTTTGGTATAGAAAGAGTTGACTGTATTTGGGATCACCATATATAATTACTAAAAATAAATGACCAAACAGAAATAATAAAACAATAATAATAAAAAGAAAACCGGCGTGACCTTAGCCCGTCACAACGTATATTAATTATTAGCTTAAAAAATTAACTAAAATAGGATTAAAGTATGACGTACACATACTTAAAACATTATATTATAGCAACGTAGGATCTACTATGTATCCATTGAGTATGGGCCATGATCCAATTATTTTTGGACTCTTGGTTGTACAAAATAAATAATTGCGTACAATGTGTTAATCAACTTTTCCTCAATTTAAATTATTAGTCATTTAAAAAAATGAGATGATTTAAGAAATTATCTTCAGTTAATTAGCAGAATTTTTTCTTTTAATTTACGTGTACTCTTTTCACATGTAATTCAGATTTGTAAAATCGATTTGGATCGACCTGACTAGAATTATTATTATTTCATATTTTATAGAAAATAACTTGTTATGGAGTTATAAACATCCTTAAATGGTTTCTAGAATTACTAAAATGATTACTTTATATGGAAAATATAAATTTCCTCGAGTCTCAATTTAAATAACTTTTTTTTTATTTAGCTGCTTTTAAAAAAAAGAATTTGGAAATTTAAAATTTAATAAAATATTTCTTAATACAATTTAAATTTCTCGATCTCAATTGAGATAATTTTCAACTACCTTGAAAAAAATTGGAAACCTTATAATTTAAAAAAAAAAAAAATTCTAAATAGAAATTACAAAAATGACTGAAAGCGTAACTACGATACCAATTGAAGAATCATCTGACATAAGGCTTGATCCGGCAGAAGAACAAGTTCTAAAAGATCAGGTTAATCTTCCTAAAAGAAAAGAATCATATATTACTTTATATCGATTCGCTACAAAACTTGACTGGATAATAATGTTTATTGGGTTAGTGTTTTCAGCATTCGCAGGAATTGCCTTGGTATGTGCATAATTCTTCTCTTTTTCACTGTTATATTTCAAAAAAATTCTCATTTTATGATATATTTATAAATTTGATAGCCTTTAATGACAATTATTTTCGGAGCAATGATCGATAATTATACCCGTTTCCAAACTCATACTATAAGTACCGATGAATTTTCTGAAGCTGTAAACCATCTTGCATTAATTCTTTTAGTCGTCGCAATTGGTATTTTCGTTGCTACGTATGTGTCTATAGCTACTTGGGTATATTCTAGTGAAAGGTAATTTTTCATATAATCTTAACATCAAACGTTTCGATCATTCAAAAAGGATATCAATTTTGTCACATGATCATCGTTATTTTCAGAATCGCACGGCAAATCCGTGAACGGTATCTTCGCGCAGTTCTTAGACAAAACATAGCTTATTTTGACAAATATGGCTCAGGAGAAGTAACTACACGCATTACTTCTGATATACATTTGATACAAGATGGTATCGGTGAAAAAGTTTCTCTTTCTTTTCAAGTAAGCTCATGTATATAAAATTGGTTCCATTTTATTTATTAATTTATTAATTTATTAATTTTTATCGATTTAATTATCTATTGATTTTTCTTTTACTATCATTTTTACATATTGTTTCATCCTGCTTGCTCTTTTAGTATGTTGTACAATTCTTTGCGTCATTCATTATCGCAGTTATAATAAGTTGGAAAATGACACTCGTGATGAGCTATCTTATCTTTCTTCTTGTTTCCGTTAGTGTTTTAATGAATATATATGGTGCGATTTTTTCAAGAAGAATTTCTGACTTTAATTCTTGTGCTGGAATAATCGCTGAAGAAGCTATTTCAACCATCAGAACTGCGGTGGCTTTTGGTGCTCAAAAGAAACTCTCTAACCTTTACGATGCCTACTTAGATGATGCAAGAAAAGAAGGGCTTAAAAAAGCTTTGATGAATGGTTGTGCTCTTGGCTTAATGTTTCTTGGAGTCTACACAGCTTATTCTTTAGCCTTTTGGTTTGGCTCTATAATGATTGGTAACCATGAATTAACTTCCGGACAAGTATGTTCTTTTTTTTTCTGCCGATATTAATTTATTCAAAGTCATTGATTAGTTTTTTTTTTTTTTTTAAAGGTCACTAATGTATTCTTTGAAATATTAGTTGGCTCTCTCAATCTTGCAAATTTTTTTACCGACGTTCAGGATATTATACTTGCTATAGGCGCTAGTTCAAAAATATTTGAGACTATTGATCGTATTCCTTCGATTGATACTGCTTCTGATACAGGCGATAAGCCCAATGATGTTGTTGGTCATATTCAACTTAAAAATATAAATTTTGTTTATCCGACACGCCCTAATGTTAGAACTTTGAGTGATATATCATTGGATGTCGAACCTGGTTCTACTGTTGCTCTCGTTGGTTCTTCAGGTTCTGGTAAAAGTACAATTGTATCTCTCATACTTCGCTTCTATGATCCTATCTCAGGTGATGTATTTCTTGACGGTCATGAAATCAAATCTCTTAATTTAACTTGGCTTAGAAGACAAATAGGTCTTGTAAGTCAAGAACCTATACTTTTTAATACTACTATAGCTGAAAATGTATCATATGGTTTAGTTGGTTCAATTTATGAAAATTTACCCGATGATGAAAAACGTGAAATGATCGAAAATGCTTGTAATATGGCTAATGCACACGAGTTTATTATGAAACTTCCTGATAAATATGAAACTATGGTTGGTCAACGTGGAATTTTATTATCTGGCGGTCAAAAGCAACGTATTGCAATTGCCCGTGCTATTATTAAAGATCCAAAGATTTTGTTACTTGACGAAGCTACTAGTGCCCTTGATACACATAGCGAGGATATCGTTCAAAATGCGTTAGACAAAGCTTCAAGGGGTCGTACTACGATAGTTATTGCTCATCGTTTATCCACTATTCGTAATGCGACAAAGATTTTTGTGATGAATAAAGGTGTTATTATAGAATCAGGAACACACAATGAGCTCATGGATAAAAAAGGTTGTTATTCTAAACTTGTTGAAGCACAGGAAATTCAACAGGCTTTAAAGGATGAAAAAACCCTTAATATATTGAATTCATTTATAAATCCGCCGAAAGATACCAAGATTAATGGAGATAACCAGCTTGCTCATACCTTAAGTAACAAGTCTTCTCATTCTATGAAAAAGTCTGATGTTGAAATGGGATTGGAACATAATAACCATGATTATACTGCTTGGGAATTGTTCAAGAAGGTAGCATTCATAAATAGACCTGAAATGCTTATACTTTCCATAGGTGTAATAACATCAACCATTAATGGTAGGTCAAAAAAAAAAAAAAAAAAAAAAATTCATTTATCACAGTTCACATGTACAATCACTTGATTGCCGTTCAATTATCCGATTGTAAAATGACTCTCTTAATAAAAATTCCATACAAATAAAATATTTTTATAATTTATAACATTCTTATATCCATATCCTAAAAATAACACCCATATTCTCAAAAATAATTTCGTACAATCGCAAAATCAGACAACAATTAGGTGATTATATGTGTTAGCTACGATCTTCAAAATTAGATTAAAAATGCATTATTTTGCAAACCACGATAATATATGGTAACCCTTTACAAAACTAAAAAAATTGAACTATTTAAAATTTTAGGTTGCATGTACCCGTTCTTTGCTATTACCTTTTCTAGCGTTATTCAAGCATTCACGAAAACTGGAGAAACTTTACATAATGAAGCGACTTTCTGGGCTCTTATGTTTCTTGTATTTGCTGTATTGATCTTTCTTGCGAATTTAATCCAAAATATTACTCTTGGAATTTCAAGTGAAAATCTTACCAAGAGAATTAATTCTATGTCATTTGCTTCTATTTTACGACAAGATATTTCCTTCTTTGATGAAGAAAACAATAGTGTAGGTGCCTTAGCTAGTCATTTATCATTAGATATAACTCATATTAAAGGTTTGGCTGGTTCTACGCTTGGAAATATATTACAAATAATTGCTACAATCATTGCTTCTATCGTAGTGTCTTTTATATTTGATTGGAGACTCACTTTGGTTTGCTTATGTTGTATACCTTTATTGGTTGGTTCTGGTGCATTACGTGTAAAAATGTTAAATGGTTTCCAGCAAAAAACTAAAAAAGCTTATGAAAATTCTGCGCAAATAGCTTGTGAGGGAGCTGATAATATTCGAACAGTCGCTGCTCTTACTCGTGAAGATCATTTATGTAAAATATATCATAACTTGCTAGACGAACCTATGCGTCAAGGTTTTAAAAATGCTTTCTTAGCATCCATTAGCTTTGCTTTCGCAAATTCTGTCAATGTTTTAGTTAATGCTGTAACATTTTGGTATGGTAGTAGATTATTTATGGAAAATCTACTTGATATTGGTAAAATGTTTACGGTTTATATGGCAATTGTGCTTGGATCAACGTCTGCTGGTCGTGTCTTAGCTCATGCTCCAGATATGATCAAAGCAAAATCTGCATCTGCCACCATAATTTCATTAATAGAACGCGTTCCAACAATTGATACATGGCGTCAAGATGGTGAAACGGTTAAAACCATCAAAGGTCACCTTAAATTTTCTGATGTAAATTTTCATTATCCAACTCGACCTAACGTTCCAGCCCTACAAGGTTTAAATTTAGAAGTCAAACCTGGTCAATACGCAGCATTAGTTGGTCCATCCGGATGTGGTAAAAGTACAATAATAAATCTTAGTGAAAGATTTTATAAACAAACAAGTGGTACAATTACAATTGATGAAATGGATATTGATAAAATGAATGTGAACAATCTTCGACAGCATATTGCTCTTGTAAGTCAAGAACCATCACTGTATAATATGACTATAAAGGAAAACATTATTTTAGGCTGTCCGCCTGGACAAGATATCACTCAAAATGATATAGATAAAGCATGCCGAGAAGCAAACATTCATGATTTTATTGTTGGGTTACCTGATGGTTATAATACATGTGTTGGTGGAAAAGGAACACAACTTTCTGGTTATTACCTTAAATATTGTTTTGTGTGATATTTTCGAGTTTTATATAACATTACTAACTCATGTTTTTTTTAGGCGGTCAAAAGCAACGAATTGCCATTGCCCGAGCACTTATTCGAAATCCAAAAATTTTATTACTCGATGAAGCAACATCAGCTTTAGATTCGGAATCAGAAAAGGTTGTACAAAAAGCTCTCGATGCTGCTGCTCGTGGGAGAACAACCTTAGCAATTGCACATAGGTTATCAACAATCCAACATGCTGATGTTATATTTGTTATAAAAGACGGTAAAGTTCATGAACAAGGAACACATCAAGAGTTATTAAAACTACAGGGGATCTATTATACTATGGTACAAAGGCAACACTTGGGAGAACAATTATAAAGATTAAAGTATATACTGTATGATAATAATTTTAAACCCATTTTCACTTACCTTATTATATAGAAAGTTTTGTTAATTTTACATCTTAATCATTTAATCATTTAATCGCTAGAATAATTTCATTTATTAATCCTATTATTTAAAACCAATTTTATTTATTATAACTTATGCTGAGAGTGCATCAGCATACATATGCAATTTGAGTTAATACTGCAATTAGGTACTTTATTAGGTCGCGAAATAAAAAAAAGAACTTTTAATTGGGGTTCGATTCTATTATTTTTTTTCAAACGAGGAAAAGACATCTGCATTTATGCATTTTATTTCATATAATAGTCATCTTTACATATAATCACTTATTTAGACAATTTAATAATCAGCCAAAATATTTTTTAAGTTCCTCTCGGTGTTGTGAACAAATATTGTGAAGTTTGGTTTTATATTGAAGAATTTTGGAGCAGGACAAATATTCTATTGTAAATTTTTGTTATTCAATATAGAGCATGGCGAACTTTTATTGTGATTGGTTAGATTTTGTTGATCATCTCGTGATTTTATCGGTCGATCGACCAATCAAATTGTGAGATTACCATAGAATAATATTAAAATTGTACTTTAAAGTTTTACTTAAACATTAAGAAACATCATGCGTACAAGAATGCCCTTAATACCTTTATAATTTCCCATAAAGAAGAAATAGTCAAGTTTATTATTGTGAGATCACAAACATACAAATCTTTTTCATCTTTCGTTATAATGCTGAAGTTTGAATGTCACGATTTGATATTAGTAAACTTTAATAGAAAAAAGAAAACAATTAAAAGTAAAAATAGTAAAACATAGAAACAAATAAAAATACCATCTAACCAGGATTGGCAATGGAGCTCAATGGAGCCCAATAGAGCTGTGAATGGAGTCAATGGATACTAGTTTTTTTTTTGAGCTCCTTTGCTCCATTGCCAACCCTGTGTCCAACCTATTGTTTATAAGATGCAAATGCAAACACCTTGACAAAACTATGATAAAAAAAAAAAAACAGTTAAATCATACAGTTTAAACAGATGACAACTAAATAGAACGTTTTGAATTCTCAAAAATAGCTCTTATCTAACTTTTGAATTACCTTACTGATTACCAAATTACTTTAATGTCTTGTAGAAAAGAATGTATAGTTTCTAAATTTTTATACCACAACCTCTGCAAATATGTATTTGTGGCTATGAATTCAATCTTGTGATTAGTATAACAGAAAATTATTGCTTTAATAAGACTTTAGTATAATGAAATAATCTACAAAAATCAGCCAATCACAATAAAGTTTGCTATACTACAGTATCCCTTAAACACGTATTGTGAATTGGACATGTCCAATTAAATTTTTGATTGAATAGTTTTGGACATGTTCAAAACTGTCCAAACTGTTCAAAATTGTCCAAAATTGTCCAAAATTGTCCAAAAATTTTTAAAATTGCCATAAACTGTTATATAAACAACCCAGGTCTAGTATATTTCACCAAAAAAAGTAATTAGTAAAAAAAAGAAAATAATTAGTAAAAATAAGAGGGAGGGTCTAATATGTGGATTGTTTATATAGCATTTTATAGTAGTAAATAAACTGTCTTAAAATTTAATGTGACTGTATAGAAGTTGTATATAGGAGGTGATTATAGAGGAGAATATCTGTATAATTATTATACTAAGCTGTTACAAATAACATATAGAGAAAGTCAATAGAAATAAAACAAATTTATTTAATAAATTTGTTCTATTTCTATTAACTCTACCCAATTATATAGCAATTTTTTAGTTTTACTAAAGCATATTTTCTATATTATAAAAATATTAGATATTATTTTGAAAGGTATTGATCTAAATATTGAAATAATACCTGGAATATTGTTAAAATTTGCAGAATTAAGCTTAATATAAACCAAAATTTTAAATAACACACTTTTTTCTGGATATTATTTAAGCAATTAGTATAATTATATTAGAAAATATTAGAAAATATTTGATTGGCTAATAAAAATTATTATATATAAAATAATTGTCCAAAACCAATTAAATTTAGTTTTGGTTTTGGACAAGTTTTGGACAGGTTTGGGCATTGTGTCCAAAACCAAAATTGTTCAATTTTTCTATACTGCTTTAAACTATTGAGTAGCCAAATATGCCTGCTAGAATTTTTTATATATTATTTACAATAAGTCCCTCTATTTTTAAATAAAATAAAAATTTGAAATATTTTAATTAATATAGTGCAAGAAATTTATACTCAACAGTTACTAAAGTGTTTCAATTTTTAAATATGCAGTATAATCTAAATTAGCCAATCAGAGTACTAGAATAGATAACACAAATTAAATTTTTTTAAACAAATTTATTTTTTTAAACTAAATTTTATTTTTTAAACTAAATTTTGATTGGTTAAAAATTTTTTACTATATTTATGCGAAATAATGTGCACCTGCATGTTGTTTGAGGAGATGCATATTATTTCGAATACGCACATGGGCGTTATTTTAGAGTAAAGGTCTAATTTCTAAAAAATTGTGCATTATATATGTGTGATGCATAAAAACCTGTATTTCTTAATTTTATATATGGTCTTTCTGATCTAAGTCAGATTTTTTGACTAAAAAAATTCTTATTTCTGTTTGTTATTTGAATTCGTTATTTCAGCAAATTATTAATTTGGCATTTGGAGTGCATTATATTAGGATGCACATGGGCATTATTTTGCAACTGAAATGCTATTTTAAGAAAATGTAATTTTGAAATAATGCTCATATGCATTATTTCATGTAAATATAGTATAATAAAAATCTATATTTTTGATTGATCCAAATTATAAATTATATATGTTTTAGTTTTATTTTTATAATTTAAATTTAAAAACAATTATTCTTTATAGAAATTTATCTTTAAAATCTACTTCGTAATTTGTAGAACTTGTCTGAATAAACAAATAACCAGTTGGTTTTTTAAAATTTTAATTTTTTAAAAAGTTAATAGTTTTAAAGATCATTTTTATTATATTGGTAAGTTAAGATTTTCTGCACTATATTAATCAAAATTTTTAATTTAACTTAATAGTATTAAAAATATTTATTTTGAAATAATGCCAATTCTAAAGTTAACGACATTAACATTTTACTTGATGTTTATTTTCAGGTAATTTCTGGTTATTTCTAAGTTTGTTTAAACTTACGAATTTCGATTTGTTGATTAATGCTTTGGTGTATTCTCGTGAGATGCCACATTGCCCATTTTATCCAAAAAAGAAATTGTTTATTCCAACATTTTTATATAGTACTTGTGCTAGTGCTTGAGTGTTATGTAACAGTTCTGGTGCTGCTTCCCAAAAAATTTTTTTATCGATTTCATGTTGTATTTATAGAGAAAAAATATAGGGCTTTGTATTTTTTAAGTAAATATTTGCAAATTATTTGCTTTGTTTATTTTGACAAATAACAGCAATAATTCATCTTACATGAGTTTACTGCGTTCAATTTTTCATTTCTTGAACTAACCGAAATCTCAAACGTGGTTATTTATCATGGTGCCGATTCTATAAATTGATTCTTTGTTTATAATTCGTGACATGTTTCATTGGGGTATTCAGTCAACAATGTTTGACAAACTATATGTAGTATTATATGAAAATTAATTATTGGTGATTTTTTTTGAATTTAATGATCACGATAGTGATCAAGATGGTAGCTGGGATTATTTATCACTTCTTATATATAATTTAATAGCAAGGAATGACTTGTATGTTTTTAGATGTCTAGAGCGAATAGCTTTACTTTTTTCAATTATAAAGTTACGTTAAAAATTTTATGATTTAGCGTTAAAGTTTTTTACCTGCAATGAAAATATCACTCTTTTGAATAGTACACAATATGATACAGAATGTTTGTAAAGAGTCAACTTGAAATTTAGATATTGGCATTAAAAAAATTTAACATAACTTTATTGTAAATGTGTTTAAGAATAGATTTATATTAAAATCATCGAAAAAAGTAAAGCGATTCACTCTAAACATCTAAAAGCACGCAAGCCATTTCTTACTATTGAAATATATATAAAAAGTGATAAATACTATCTCGATTACCAAATTCAAAAAAAAACGTTACTAGTTAATTTTCATGTGGTACCATATATAGTTTTGAATTACATAGTTGACAGAATACCCAATTTTCATGGTACATAAGTATGTAGTAGTAATGACATGTATTATAAACGTTAAGCATTTTATTTATTGTTGGATTCTTACTCGTGATCTCCACATTTCCTTTTAGACTAAAACAGAAAAAATTTTCATATAAAAATTTTATAATTCTAGTGTGTGCTATATGAATTGTGCGCGTAGATTATCAGTTCGTTCTGATTATTTCCAAAAGTTTTTTATCGTATTCGGGTTGTATTTATAAGATTTTTAAGTTTGATGACTTTTGATTCCATAATAAGATGTATGCATTGCTATGTAAACTTTATTTTCCAAAACTTTATAGTAAAAATATACTGTATATTGTGAAATCAAGACGTCCAAAGTTATGTCTTGACTATGACATTCACAGTCTTCTGCATAATGATATTGAACTCAATTAACTATTGTGTGTTATGCGTTCTACATATCCTTGATATTATTAACTTAGGTATAGATACACTAATAACATGAATTGTTGAATTGCATGCTGTGTGTTCAAAGAATAATAATAAATTTGGCAACAGAACTTTTACAGTACTAACAATAGAAATCACTGAAAAGGAATCATGACAATTTTAATGCAAACTAACTCAATCTTAACTACATATTATATTCATTAGAATAATAAGTTCTGCAACAGAATTTTGTTTAAAAACTCATAATAAAAAAATGATGATTCCAATGTAGACTCATCTTAATCAGAATAGCGTAAGTCCTATAACAGAATTCTTTTAGTAATTTATGTGCAAATTAATTAACCTTAACTAACATTGTAGTCACCAGAATAGCAAGTAGGTTCTGTAACAGAATTTTTAATTCATGATAAAATTATAACAATTCCAATGCAAACTAACACTGAAATAGTAAATATGATCACTAAAGGGGTGCTAGCAGTGCCCCCACTTACACTTGTAATATATAAAAAATAATTCAAACTCCTTGATTATTTGACATTATATTTGCAACCTTACTAATTAATACAATTATATAAAAAGCTCCCTTAGTATTACATTTTTAACCTTGTTTTACTATAAAATTTTTAAATATATTTTATTAATTTTTAAATTTCTATATATTTTTGTCTATAAAAAAATCTTTGCTATTATACAAAATTAAAATTTTATTTATAAAATTATAAAAATTTAATAATAAAGTTAGTTTTTAAACCAAATTCTACAATTTATATCAAAATTATATAGGATTTATACTTAGAATTTTAAAATGTTTGTTAATGAATAAAGATAAAATTTTGTATATTTGTTAATTTTTAAAACTTTTACGATATAGACAATTTTATTTTTTTTATAATTTAAAAATAAATATTACTATTTTATAATCCTTATTTTTAAATATAATATTAATATATAAAATTTTTTGAAAATATTTTAAATTTTGATAAAAATAGATCAGAAACAAATATTTTAATATTTTAATAGCCAAATATGTCTGCTAACTGCTAATAGTTAAGGGCTAGTAAAGTTTTATAAAAAAAAACAAACACTTACTTAAATTAATAAACCAATATAATTTATGTTATTATAATAATTTTTTTATAGTAATTAAAACATTTTTGGATATTTATTAATTTAGTCACTATATACAGTCAACTCTAAATATAATTTCAAACCCTAGCAAATATATACTTGATCTCTATAAATGTAATTTTTTTTATTTTAAAGTGCCTATTTTGGGACTTAAAACCTTTTATTCAAAATATTAGAGCTGTCAGTGATCTACATGGAGTTTACTGATATTTGTTATATAGATGAAAATACAACTAGCCACATGTACACTTTTGGTATCAAATTTAAGTAGTTTGCCCTTAGATTTCATACTAGCTACTATATCTGCAACCCAACTACATGAATTGCTTATTAAACCTTCTGATTTTCACTTCTTCTGCTAACCTATCCTGTATCACTAGAACAGGCTGATATATAAGTTAGTTAGCCAGTTCTAGATGCTTATTCATTGTTCTTATAACCTAGCTAGGTAATTCCAATTCTATTAATATTAATAGAAGGCTTGGTAAAGTTGACGAGTTTTTTTAGATATTCATTTATACTTTAGCAAAAAGCACATTAGCTAAGGTTTACACTTGTAGTCAGGGGTTATCTTGCTGCTACCATTGCCTACTTCTGCCCGTGTGAAGTTTACCAACTCAGTATTATTCGCTTTTTCCAAACTACCAATCTAGTTAGCCCAGAAGAATTGGTCAGCTAGGCTTTAGGTGCCTTATAGTCTTTCTTTTCTTGGGTTATGCTTCCATAATACATGCTCTTTTTCTCCAGTACAACTCTAGCAACCAGGTTGCTGTGCCCTTTTTTTTTTATAAAGGTTCTTGCTCATTTGGTTTCTATTTAAGTAAAATGCAAATTTTTTTATATTTCAGATATAAATATTTATTATATAAAATTGATTTTACTTCACATTATAAATGTACTACTCAGAGATAGTAAATAATTTGAAATATAGCTAGCTATTAGTTATTAAAAACCTTTAAATAACCAAGAATATTATCTAATATAAATTAACTAATAATATAATACAAGTTATTCTTGTTATAGTAAAGTGATTTATTCTATTAATAAAAATTTTTAAAAAATTTATTATATAAGAGCTTTATTAGTAAATTTACTATATTAAGAGAATTTTATATAAACTGGCTTTGAGCTTAACTTCAGTATATCAGTTTTTAATTAGCCTTCACTATATCAAGAGTTTACTATAACAAGAGTAACTTGATCTTGTATTCAATTAGAATTGTAATTATATAATAACATATTTAAGCTAATATTTTAATTAATTGTTCAGAATAACAAAGTACAGTCGCCTTTTTCTAATTCGAATCTCTCTAAACAGAACACTATTAAACTCTCTCTAAACTGAACAAAATCTCCTAGAACATTTGTAAATTTTATTATGAAGTTCAGATAAGCCATATATATCTTTTTAAGAACTGAACTTTTTCAAATTTTTACATAGTAAAAAAAAGCAGTCCTGGTAGTTTAGATTAGAGAGAGTTAACTGTACATATACTGTAAAAGTTTTGTAATTTATTAGCCCATGTCTCATTAGAAAATTCTAGGCATTTCTAGCTAGAGATGCTTAGCTTATACATCTTTGGCCCAAAATTGTACCTAATTATATAATTTTAAGTAAAGTTAGGATCATATAGTAATGGGTAGAATGAGTACTATAAGTAAAATCACTATATTGGCATTTAATTAGTATTCAAAATAGGTTTAAATAACTGTTTTTTGTATTTTTTATATTTTTTTACTTTTTCATCTTTTTGTTATTGTTTTGTTTTATTAGACTAATCTGTGAAATTATTCTTTGTACATCTTGTGCTATACAAAACTAGTCATCACATGATTTATTTGTTTTTTAATTGGCTATTAGGCCCAAAATTTTATTGTTAAGCATCTTTATCTAGAGATATCTAGAAATACCCTTTTTTATTTTACATTCAAATAAAAAATTTTAACTTTTTTATTTAAATATAAAATGTAGAAGTATATTAATGAGAAGTCAAAACACATAAAACTTTTAAATATATGCTATTTGTTAATTCAGACAACTTAAGATATAAATTTTGACTAAATTAACTTATATAGTTATCCACCCAAGCAAAATTTTTTATATGCAATTGATTCAAATAACCTTAATAACCCAAATTATAGGTCATTAAATTTGATTATTTGGAATATTTGAACTTTGATCAAATGACTAGATCATTTACTATTTCTGGTTCTACCAGGAGCAGAGTTTTACAGGAGTAAAATGAAGAGAATAGTTTATAGCAATCTTTGATTGTGTACATTTACAATCTCATGAATTGAATCTCATTTATAATTGTAAAACTCAAATTTTTTGAATTTGGCCATTAATTGTAAAAATAGCTAATAAAGATTGCTTCTTGTATTGCAAAATTGATCACATTTTATAAAGACTACTCTTATCTTCTTGCTTTTCAACTTATAATTCTCTTATTAGAGCTCAGATATAAAACAAAATACTAAACAAAACTCAGTAAATTTATATAATTTGTATTAATTTGTTACCAAAAATTATTATGTTAATATGGATTTTGAGACAAAGTTTGGTTATTTAATTTGTGTTGATTTGTTAACAAAAATTATTATGTTAACATGGATTTTGAGACAAAGTTTGGTTATTTTTATTTTTTTAATTTTTTACTTTTAGATTTTATACTATCTAGATGAATTAATAATCACTAAAATTAAAGACCTACTATTTTGCTAAGACAATCATTTACTACTAAATTTAATCTATTAATAAGATTGATTTTTTGGTATTTTTATTATAATAAATCTTTTTTTTACTATTTTAATATTATTTAATATTTATTAAACATTTTTCTCTTTAAATTGTATATAAAAAAATCAGGTTATTTCTTTAAAAGAATGAATATATTAAAATTCCCTCTTATATATATCAACTTTCACTATAATCTTGATAAATCTCATTAAATATAAAAGCAATACAAATAGCTTAATATCAATGCAGATCTTCTTTATTAAGAAAAGCATCTAAAAACCCATACAGAAATATTTAATTCTTGATAAAAATCCAAAAAAAATTATTTTCACTCACAATTGCATCCTTTATATAATTATTGTCACAGATTATAATTTAAAATGAAATCTACATTTTATACTTAATCAGCTAGCCTTCTAAAATCCATTAAAGCTTGTTTGTTATAATTTTTTTAAAACTAACCCTAACCCTAAACCCCTAACCCTAAAAAATGTACCCCAAAAAAATTTAGTTTTCAAGATTTTATACTATCATTTCACTTGAATTTGGATTTCATTATGATCTTTCACAATTATTATTTGGATTACTGCCATCTAGAATGGCGAGTTTGCAAATCTTGCATTTACAGCAGTTTTCATAAATTCTGGGACAACTAATAAAACTTGATCAGCTGAATTCGATAAGTTTTTGAATTTACTGAAATCAAATTCTGATAACACCAAATTCAATTATTCCGTTTTTGCTATTTTACTTTTCTCCGGTCACCCAATGGTGACCTTAATTTCCTGGAATTACCCGATAGATCCAAAAAAACTGAATCCATGTTACATTTACAGTAAAAAAAAATAACGACCCACCGACTGAAATTTTGGAACACCATGTTATGCAAAACGAAAAATTAACTTTGCATGGCCTTATATTAGCAAAGAGATTGTTAATTTATAGTGGACACATGATGAATTGTGTGATGATCGTCAGCAAATTTCGTTAATTGTTTTTCGGTAATAAAAGTATAGTTTTTGATAATATAATCTTCGGCCGTATAAAACATACCGCGATAATATATCGCCGAAAATTATATTATCGAAAAACTACCGAAAAATAATTATCGAAATTTGTATGATCATTCATCGCCATCCCTGATCGACCAATTAATTACAGTAATCAAAACAAAATAAATTACGGCCAGGTTAAGATCTGCACGGGGACTTTCTCATTTTTCGGAAATGCACGGGTTTGATCATGAGGTAATTGACCAATCATAAAACTGTTTCATAACCATGTGATATGCTGAGGAATTGGGAAATCGCGGGTCCGTCGATGAATCACGAGATCGGTTTCGTACAACCGTCAAAGGTGTTTACTTTGGGTCGAAGGAGGCGTGTTAGATTTGGCTGAGTGGTTGGGCAGAGTTTCAGGATAGTTTATACAAATTACTAGGGTTTATAGCAGAACAACGAATGTATAAGTTTATTATGTATCGGTATATTCAATAAAGAAAATAAAGAACATTTATAGTATGTATGATTTATTTAAAGCCAAGTGGGAACTTTATGTCGTTCCCAAGGGCCAAAAGGCCTTTATTTATAATTATTTCATTAACTGTTTACATTGGTATTGATCATAACGATCAGTATGATCATAAGTATCATTATGATCATTGTTATCAACTTGATCAAAATTATCAAAATTATCCTAACTATCAACTTGATCAAAATTATCCTAACTATCAACTTGATTAAAATGATCTGAGGTATCCTGCCGGCAAACCCAAACAAAGAGATACCCGGAGTACAAGGCACGTGCCTGCTACAGGTCACGTTTCTGGTTTCACAACGCGTTTCGTAAAAACAGATAGATAGTTGTTAAAACAACCCAACCAATCAATGGTGTAATTCAAATATTACAATTTCTTTATTATTTTAAAAATTTCGCGTTGTAAAGAATAAAATTATTCATCCAAATTATAATACAACTTACAAAATGCAAGAACTTAATTAAAAATGTTTTTGGTAACAAGTTACGTCCTTTAATAATATTTTTTTAAAATTTCATATAATTAACATAGCTATATTATCGTATATATAAAACGGTTTTTATTAAACCAAACATCTTCTAAAGAACATATGCACATTCGAAAACAGTCTGCAAAAACCTACAAATAAAATAAACAAGTTGATTACTTAAATAATAATAAAAAAAAAGAAAGAAAAATAACGTTAAACATCACGAATTAAGCAGTACAATATATTTTTATTACCTCTTACTACTCTCTTACTATTCGGTAGATAATACTTCAACTCTCAATAAATCTACCTTTTATTCGCGTGATGCAACATGATGCAACTGGATTTCTCGAAGAGACACTCGCTACGAAGCTATTTTACTAGTAAAGTGTTGCACCGACAATAATTTTTTTTAAGTTTGCTTAGACCCGAAAATTCTGGTTTTACAATACTACGCTATATAAATACTTGTGTAACATCGATCCCAGAAATTATTGGATTCGAATGTCCCCCATGCTGTTAAGATTAGGGTTAGGGTTTGGTAGATGCAATGGTTAGAACCTTTCTAACCCAAAATTTCACAAGGGATGTTTTTTTGTTAAGAAAAAAGCGTGGTTTCATAGTCAAAATTTAAGTTAGAAGTGATTTTTTTAAAAAAAGTTGTTTCGCTTCTAACCGATCCTGCATCCCGAGCAGTGTTTAAAATTCAGATCTAAAACTATATGCACAGCGTGCATGAATTGGAAAGGTTTTGAGTGCACAAACAAACAACCTGTTGCACATGTGTGCATGTAAAAAAAATTTTTTCATGCACATATATTTTTATCACACGTGTTCTCATAATATTTGCTGCCGGAAATGTGAATTCACTCTTTAATTATATTAATATTGAAGGATAGAATCTATTTCAAGTTCACTTTGTAAAAATACTATTTGAATCTTAGTAGTAATATGATAATCAATTATTCATATATTACTGTATTATTTATAGTAATAGCAATAGTAATTGCTTAAATTAGAAAAGTAGTAGATTTGCAAATTACATATTATTATCATTATAACTAATATTGTTAATATATATTATTAATATATTTTGTGCATTGAAATTTAAAGCTCTCTCATGTACATAATTTTTTGTGCATAAAAATTTAAAATTTTTTGTTGCGCATAACTTTTTGTGCATTATTTTTATAAAATTTTAGATGCACATTTGTGCACTTAACTTGTTAAAATTTTATGCACATAAAAATATATATATGCACATGTGCATCGTGTGCATGCCAATTTTAAACACTGATCCCGAGGCGATGAATGATAACATTCAAATGCTATTCTAAAGAAAAAAAAGATTAAACTATATAAAAAATTTCGGGTCGGGTCGGGTTAATTCTTAACCCGAACCGACCTGAACTCGACCCGAAACTTTCGGGTCAAAATTTTCTAATCCGACCCGATTCGGAACACTAATCATGTGAATAGTTCGATTTAGACAAAGGACTATTCTTACGGATAGCCAGGCAGTGGTACGGAAAAGCACCAGCGTAACCAACATTCGAAGGTGCAGTCACATGATTTCCTGACTTAAAACTATCCGAATCAGGCTCTAAGTTTTAATTTTTTTATGAGAGAAATTTTTTTTTTTTTTAAAAAAAAAAAATGAAAATGAGAAAGAATGAAAACATTCTAATTACAGTCATTTTTTTAACAAGTACAAATAATATAACAGTAACCATAGTAATCAAAAATGTAAATGTTTAATTCCCGCGTCAGGAAAGTTTTTCTTCAGACTATGATGTCTTAGTTATACGAATACTAAGAATTGGAATCTCACTATACAGAATTCGCATTAATTTATTATTATCATTATACTATTTATTTCTATTTTATTGTCATATTATATTCCTTTATTATTGCTACATAATAATTACCCTTACCTAAAATTATAATGATAGTAATCTGTTTAATTAAGTGACATTCCGACCACGAATAAATTAATTCATGATATATATCATAACACGTGTACAAGTTATTACGATCGTTATAAATCTTAAAGCCAAGTTTATTATCGGAATTAATTGAACACTTTATCGAAATCGTATTCCCATACAACAGTAACACTAGTAAAAGTATTCATATTTAGAAAGAATGCCATACTCAGAATATCTTAGTCAGTGATTTTTTATTTATTTATCCTTTTTTTTTTTTTTTTACATAAATATCGAATAAAAAAAAAGAATCACCACATTTATATTGCATATGATAGATTTACAAACTTAAAGATTTGGAAATCAAATGACTGCATCCTCGATTATTGGTGATGATGTTTATATTTTTACATCGGCCAATATTGGTATCAGCCGCGACAATGTTGGCTTCAATCAATATAATAATATTATAAAGCCTCATTTAGAGTTTTATTACAACTTAAGAATACATAAAAATTTTATTTTGACTTACAATGTACATAAACACAGTGCAATTAAACTTATTGCTATAAATTATTACAAATGTTCTATATTTATAGAAAATATAAAATTTCCAATTTTCATTCCCTGGACAAACATTATAACTATGTTGAACTAAACTATATAATTTAGCAACACCTATTTATTTTTTTTGTTTTTATAGGAATATTAAAATTAACTTTGAAACAAAGTAAATTTAATCTTGCACATTTTAATCGTAGTTAATGACTTTAAGAAAATCTTGAAAAAATGGAGAACTATCAATTGGGTTACTAACATAAGCGTCAGTTGTAACTCTAAAGTTTGAATTTGTAAGGATTTTAGAACTTACAAACTGTCCATCATAATTCGGATCTCCCTTACAAGTGACAGCCAATGAACGATTTGATACAATTTTTGCAACACCGATATTTTTAACAACAGAGATTGCTGTAGGATCCCAAAGATAATAACGAGTAAAAAATGCAGTGTCCCCACCAAACCATGTTGAACGAATCATAGATAATAATTTATATATAAATATACCATAAAAACTTTTAAGTTTTGAGAGTTTATCGAAAAAAGCAATATTAAGTGGAGTTTTACTTGTATAATCTAATGGTATCAAAGTAATATCTAAGTTGGAAGCAAGTAATTCTTGAGCAGCAACACAGTCAAAAAAAACATTAAATTCAGCATGAGTATTATTTGGTAAACTAAACAAATTTCCAGGAACATCTAAAGCGCCACTCATCCAAAAAACTTTATCGATTTTTGCAGTGTAATTTGGAAAAGCGCGTAAAAGAGTAGCAATATTTGTAGCAGGTCCAGTCATTATAATTGTAGGTTTTTTACCAGTTTGTTTAATCGTAGAATCAATGAGATTAGCATAGTCCTTAGTGATATTAAAACCTTTAATAGCGTTATACCATATCCGTTTTGATAACCTAAGCTGTCGATTCAAACCGTATAGTAAATCTTGATCTCGTTTTCCACCAGCACCTGCTGGGACTGTCTTTTGATAAAGGCAGCCTGGAGTACCTAATGAATCTGGGTTTTTGTCGGTTTCATATAGGGAATAATCAGCCCCAAGTATAACTGGAAGATTTTTTCCAGGATAAATATCATCCACAATATCAACAATATTCTGGGCCGAAGCTATCAATAAAAATTATTATTGCCTTGTCCTGAAACTGCGATTTTAATGACAATGTTGAAATACCTGCATTCGACCAACCATCACCTTGGTAAGTAATACCACGTACATCGAGTTCTTTAGATTTAAGCGCGTAGATAATTGCAATAAAATCGTCAAAGTCACCATCTACATCAATAATCACTGGAAGTGATTTTTCCCATTTATCATTAGCAACTGAGAAGTCAGTAAGCATAAAGAAAGCGATAAAGACTAAGCATATTTTAATCTCCATTTTAAGTTATTATTATTAGTATTGAACGTGAAAACACAATAAAGGTGCATTTTTATTTCTCAAGATTAAATATATATATATTTTTTGAATTACAATTAGATCCTAAATGCAACCCTTTAAATGTACACACGCTTTATGAAAGCCCCCTAAGTGCAACCATAAGAGAGATTTGACTATATCTATTAAATATGCGTAGGCATTAGAACCCAGGTTAGTGCGACAGCCATTCATTTTCCTGACAGTCATATTCCCTACAGGCGACATCACATAGGATTAACATTAGATTATCTTACACGTATATTTCTAGTAAATTGTCACCCTTGGATGTCGGGTACACGACTTATAAGGGAAATGATCATCAGGAAATGAAACAAAGCAGGTTAGAGTTGCTCTAAAATGTGTATATTTTTGGCAAACTTGAAAAAATTTTACTATGTTTAATAATGATAAACAATTTAATCAGCTTAGAGTTGATTATACCAGACCGAATATTTTCAGATCCGTATTATAATGCTTCGATTCTAAATCCGATTAATTCGTATACCGTTAATTCGAATTAAATATGGTTATTGTAACTAACTATATCCCATATCTCATCGCATCTGCATTGGTTATCCCTTAAGTTGTTATCTTCCACAATTGTATTGTTGTAACTAGAGCTTGTACCCGTATAAGTGTTACCCGGGTAACCCGGTTAACACCTGTCAACCGGGTCATAGCTATCGTTAACCGGGTGACCCGAATTAATTATCCATAAGCATGATAATGTGACGTACAAACGTATGTACAGTACGTATGTCCGTTGGGAGTGAGGTCATTTTAAATTTTATTATTTAAACCCAGTTTATTTTCCGACGGCCTCTAGCCGTTTGAGAATAAACTGATTATGTTACAGCTATTATCATGATTCTCGGGGCACCTGACATAAAAATTAATAAATTTATCAGTTACCATTATCATTATACGTAGTTTTTTAAAAAAATGCATATAAGAGAATTTATGATTTTGCATCAATCAATCAAAAAAACGGTTTACCCGGATGACCCAGTTTATAATGTTGTAAACGGTGAGTAACCCGGAGCTTAAATTTTTTAACGGGTGCAACCTCTAAAAAAATTACATACCCTTAAGAGCTACCTCAATTTTGCATTAGCCAATCAAACAAACCGGGTCAACCGGGTCAACCGGGTAACCCGGATTTTTTAAAACAATCCGGTTTGTGACCCGGTAATAGTCTGGTAAACGGGCGGGTTGTCCGGAATTTGAAATTTATTTCGGGTACAACCTCTAGTTGTAACTTTGTCAATCTTACCTTAGTAGTATTAAGCTTTATTATGTGTTCTTGGCGTAAACGATCTAATTATAACCTAAGCACTCTGTAAATTAAACTGTATATAAAGGCATTGTCACAGGCTAAAAGTGACATTTCCGAAAAACAGTATCGATGGTCATCTGTTTGTGGCTTCGTAATGGCAACCTTCGGCCATTACTATGGCTTAGAATCTACAAAATAAGGCACAACAAACTCTTGACAGAAAGAGTAAACGCCACTTCAGTTGAGGCTAAATGTTTACACTCACAGGTAAGGCTTGTCGGCTGAAAAGGATAAACAAATAAACGCGACTTAAAAATATCCGAAGAACAAGTACATGAAGGAAGAAGAAAGAAAATTTAGTAATAATTACAAGTGGCTACAATATGAAATATTGTAATAAGCGAAGCAAAGCCTTTCAATGATGTAATTATTGTTGTAAGCCCCTACTTTAGAGTTAGTTTCTTACATTCTACTTCAATACTTACTTTTAAGCCCCATGGATTCTTTAAGTAAATGAAATTTATAAAAATTCTACGATTTAACTGTTGTAAAAGTGCATCCTACGGGATTCCAATAAATAATAAAATACATTTGATAAAATTCCCTTGATAATTCCTTTTTAATAAATCATTTAAATAAAATACTACCAAATCACCATCGTCACGCCTCTGGCGAGTTGTCTTCTAACATAAAAACCTATAATTTCGTGTATAAATTATTAAACGTAAGTTTCATCCGTAACAGCATGCTTTCGCCCTTAGTTCATCGTCAATGTATGCTCTCTGAAATCGTCCTTAAAATAAAGGATACATAAATATACATTCTTTTCAATTATAAATGCCTAATATCATAAATCAGAGCCCCATGATTTATCGCATATCTTCTTACGTCAACCATTAGAGTTACACCCGATAAGACAATCGGAAGCTCTCTCATTCAATGGTTACAATGTCCGTCAATTTTTTCAAGAATAGATCCGTAATATATTTGGATTAAGTATAAGGATTAACCAAAATCATAATCCTAGAAAGACTTCATATATTTGACTTGTTTGAACCAATTAGCAAAACAAAATTAATATTCAGATTAAAAGCAGTCAACATGATATATCTTGGCTTAGAAAATAGCAATTTTAATACATTTTTGACTTAATAATCTCTTCGCCTAACGGATAACAATTGTTAAAATACACTCGATCTAATAATGTCTTTATCCAGCAAATAACAATTTTAAGTACATCAGACCTAATAACATCTCAGCAAATAACAATTTTTAAATATATTCACCTAACCTTCTCTTAGCAAATATCGACTTTAAGTATATTTAAAATAATTTGCACGAGTCAATACGAAAATAATATGACTTTATATAGACTTTTGCAAATAACTCTCGAAAAAAGCACGTGTTGTCACATAAGACCCGTACGATAAATATAAATTTGGCAAGACCTGTATGATAAATATAGTTTTGGAATGGTTGCAGCAGTTATCATAATTGGGTAAGCCATTCAAAGAACGCAGGTGGTTAGTTTGGTTATAGTAAAAGTAAAGATAATCTATTGTTACGGTAAACTTAAAGATCATACTAGTACGTAGAAAGCAAAGGTAATTACAATTTATCTTCACCAGTGATAATTTTGTCAACGAACTGAAAGAAATTATGTTATGTAAATTAATTCTAGCATTTTATAGTTATCGGTCACCGAATATGTATTACAGTATATCTGCAATGTAGCATTACTTAAAAAATAAATTTACAATTGTTAGTATTATATATATTTCTTTCTTATTTATTCTAAACTACTAATAAATTAATTGTTGCGATATTTATTTAATATATATGGATTTATATTACATAAAAGTATCAAATATTATTTTAAAACAATGTCAATCTTTATGAAATATTTTTGAAGATTTTTTTTTTTAAAATAAATAGATCTCTTAATAAAATAATTTATTTTCAAATGCTTTAATAAATATTGACAAAATTTGCAGTAACATGATACTACAATAATTAAAATTAACAATCAATTATAACTAGAAATATTAATGGTTATTATTGGTTATAACTGAGTTTTAGCTTAGTAAATATTTATTACAATTATTTGTCGTTTTGGTTTTCTTGATAGTGTCATTTTTAAGATTATGATATAATATTGTTTATATAATTTTTTGATCTAATTTTATTTTTTTTAAGTATTAAGTTATTATTACTACAAGAATTATTAGTATTTTTGCTACTAGTGTAATTTATTATTATTAGCAATGGCAATGCTATGATGTGCATATTTGGTATAATATAATTTTATAATTGGTATAATATAATTTTGTTATTATTAGCATTATTTCAACAAGTGTAAGCATAAATTATATACTGTAGTATAATTTTATTATTAGTACAGTACTAGTTTTAGGCCATACAAGTAATTATTTGGTTCTTATAATATAAAATTTGAAAATTCCAGTTTTTAATTTTATTTTCAAAAAATTTTATATGTAAAAAACATAAAAATTTTCTATAAATATCTAAAAAAAAACATCTAAATAATAAACTTAGTCAAAAATTTTTTAAAAATTTTGCAAAAATGTATCTAGTCTGGTTATAAAAACCCATTTATTAAGTTTGTATAGCCTTATATTGTAGTATTATATTATTGTTTTGTATTATATTGTTGTAGATTTTGTTAAATATTAAATATAACTAGTATTGTACATATGCTTTGCATGTGTATAGGGCAAAATTACCAAAAAATTTTATAAAAGTAAGATTATTAAAATATATATATATATATATATAAATTTTACTAACTGATCCAAGTTCTTAGATTTCATGTAATGCAAAATGAATAATCAACTTTCATGGCCTAATCTTAGATGCAAACATTATTCTATTATTTTATAGTAAATTAAAAAAAATCTGGCTAATTGACCAAAGTTTCAAATTCCATGTAATGCAAAACCAAAATAAACTTTGTATGGCCTAATCTTAGATATGAATATTATTCTATTAATTTACAGTAAATTAAAAAAAATAAATAAATAAGAAAAAATCTAACTGACTAAAGTTTTTAGATTCTATATAATGCAAACCAAAAAATCACCTTTGTGTGGTCTAATCTTAATGTAAAAATTATTCTATTAATTTGCAAAGTAAAAAACACCTGACCAAAGCGTTTAGATTCCATATAATACAAACTAAAAATCAGCTTTGTGTGGCCTAATCTTAGATGTGAACATTATTCTATTAATTTACAGTAAATTAAAAAAAATAAAAAAATAAAAAAACTTAGATGTGAATATTCTTCTATAACAATTAGACTCCCCTAAGTGCACACACCTCGGGACCATAGTGAAAAAAATGTAAAATGTGCGCTTAGAGGAGGTGTGCACTTAGGGAAGTTAAATTTTATAATTGTTATATGAGTTTGGACCAAGCAAAGATATGCACACAAGGGGGGTTTTTATATACTGTGCACTTAGGGAATGTGCACTTAGGGGTCTGACTGTAATTTGAAAAAAAAACTAACTGACCAACCAATTATTTTTATTAAATTTAATAGAACCTTTTTACAAAACTAAAAAAAAATTATTTTTTAAATCTAATGCTAAAAATAAAAACTTAGATATATAGTCAAACCTCTCTAAATATACAAATCTACTCTAGAGTGTGCATTTAAAGAAGGGTTTTCAGATTTTATATAATACAAAATGAAAAATCAACTTTACATAGCTTAATCATAGATGTGAATATTATTCTGTCAATTTGCAGTAAGGTAAAAAAAAAATCTGACTAACTGTCCAAATTTTCAGATTTCATATAATGCAAAATGAAAAAATCAACATTGTGCAGCTTTATCTTAAATGTGAACATTATTCAATTAATTTACAATAAATTAAAAAAAATCTGACTGACTGTCTGAAGTTTTCAAATTCTATATAATGCAAATGAATAATCAACTTTGTATAGCCTAATCTTAGATGTGAACATTATTCTATTAATTAAAAAAAAAAAACTAACCAACTGATGAAGTTTTCAGATTCCATGTAATGCAAAACAACAAGTCAACTTTGCATAGCCTAATCTTTGATACAAATATTATTCTATTAATTTACAGTAAATTAAAAAAAAATAAAAGATAAAAAGAAAAAATCTGACTAACCAAAGCTTTCAGATCACATGTAATACAAACTGAAAAATTAACTTTGCATAACCAATCTTAAATATGAACATTGTTCTATTAATTTGCAGTAAAGAAAGTAAAAAAAAATCTGACCAACTGAAGTTTTCAGATTCTACATAATACAAAATAAAATCAACTTTGCATAGCCTGATCTCAGATGTGAACATTATTCTATTAATTCTTGTGCTACTATAATAGTTATAGAGCTTGATTACAAAGCATGTAGTTCTTGTATTGCTTGTGACAGCCATAGAGGCTAATCACATTATGAGATTCTTGTAATGTATTGCTATCACAGCTATAGAGCCTAATCACAATGTGAGGTCCTTGCACTGTGAAGCTTAATTTCCAAACATGAGGTTGACCTGTGGTAGCCATAGAGCCTAATTACAATATAAAGTCCTTGCATTGCTATTGCAATCAGTATAAAATAATATAGAACACTCATAGAGGTCTAACCGGGTTGGGTTGACCCGTACGGGTCAGTAAATATGACGGGTTATGCGGGTCATGGATCAAAATTGAGCTGACCCTGGTCAGATAGGTTAATTCGATATTGAAGAAAATGTTGCCAAAAAAAAAAAAAAGGCTTTGGCTAGAGTTAAAGCCTAGATATATTTTACAATCCAAATATGATCAAAAACAAAATAATAAATCTTTAAATCCGGATACTATTTATAATCTAGGTATAATTACAGCCCGGATTTAACTTTATAAAAGGTAAATTCTAAAACTTCTTTAGCATTACATAGTTTTTAGTATGGGTCGATTTTTGAATTTATAAGTAGAGTGTATTTTTTTAAAACTTCGGACCAGTAAATCAAAAGTTATTTAGCATTAAAGTTTTAAAAAAGTATACTCTACTTATAAATTCCAAAAATCGGCCCATATGAAATTTCCACTTCCAGATTTCCACTCTACGATACTTGATCAATAAAATGTTAAATCCTAATACGAATAAAGTTTATTTTAAATAGATTAATATTCTTATCTATCTGCTATTAAAAAATCTAACAAAATGAATATCGCCAGAAGATGCGTATATAACCTATCTGACACGGATTGTGACCCGAGTCAAGAAATTTCGGGTTGGGTTTGACCCGGATCACTATTTTCTGACCCGGGTAAGACCTCTAAACACTCATCGGGGAGCAATTCCTTTATCTGTAAAATAGGAAATGCGGTGGATCATGAGGCACAAAAACACCAAACATCAAATCAAAATACACCTGCAAACCGAAATCAGAAAATCCAACGCCGGCTAGCTCTCCCACAAAAATTGTACACACCCTGTAATTTTAACCAATCGAATTTTAAGATCAGGTGTAACGTAAAAATCGAAGCAAACACTTTTTTTTTAAAAAAAACATGGATAGCTCTAAGTTTTTATTAGGAAACCATCTACTGCGTCCTAATTAAAAATGTTCCTCTGAAATTTTACTAGTGGTCACTATATTTTCTAACCCTAACCCTAATTATAACGCGGTTTTCTTAGCTTTAAATTTACATGTAATTTTTTTATTTAGAAACAAAACACATTTGTTTAAATATCACGTTACACCTGATCCTAAATTTTGATTAGTCAAATGAACAATTTTTTGTGGGAACACTATAAGATGAAGAATCCGAAAAAATAAGCACAAAACAAATCTTAATTTCGTTAATAGATAATAACTTGAAATCTGCACTTTTATTTTTTGGCATAATACAAGTAATTTTTATATATTTTATGTATAATATTTCTAATATTTCAATTAATAGTTAGAATAAACTGTATTAAGAATAAAAATACAGTATATACTAAAGTTTATAATTTTTTACCTACAGTACATACATATATTTCTAAAAGATCAGAATAAACTTGGATACAAAGCAAATAAATACTATACTAATAAAGTTCTTGCGTTCATACTTAAAATTTTAATTTAGCAGACATTATAACATTATAATTTTAATAGTATAGATTTCGGAAATTAATTTGGTAAATAGGAAATATAATTAGTTCCAAAACAAAAAGGTTTATGCACAATTGTCGTGAATTGTAAATAGGGATGTCAAATTACTGTAATGTTACGTAATTTTATAATTTTGCATAAGTTGCGTAAATTAGTTTTTCATGAATTTGTAATTTTGAGCACATGATATTTAGTTTCTGTGATCAAATTTTCGGCGACATAAGTGTTATCAAATGATGCAGTAATTCCGTGCCGAAGGCACGGGATTTAAATGAACCCGTGTGTGTAACGGGTTAATCAACATACCCATATAATAACTATCTTATTGCACGGTGTCTGACGTAACAATCCGTGCCAATAAGTAAATGAAAAAAGCACGGGTTGTCACTAGGGATGGAAAAAAAAACAGTTTTAAACACTTTTTCACCGATTTAATACATGTGATGATTAAAAGCCCGAATAGTTAAAATTGTTTTTAAATATATTAAGAACATAATCTTCACCTGTTTTTAATTACGTAATAAAAAACATTTTCCATCCCTAGTTGTCACATAAGGCCCGTGAATAATTAATTCTTTTTCTTTGATTTTAATGTCGCATTATACATATAAAAGCCAAAGAACTAGTAAAATTGAGTCCAAATTTTGCTTGTCGCTTGCACACAATATTAGCTTTTATTATATGATGATTTTTTAAAATTTACATTAAAAATTCAAAAATAAATTTACAATACATGTAATTCTATGTTAACTCAAATAATAAATTAATATGTAAATATAAAGAGCTAAACATAAGTAATTATGTTATTTATGTTAAATATAAAGTGTCGATAGTAATTTACTTTTGATAAATGATAGATGGCAATCTTTTATTTTACTAACAGACCATTATTGAGGTCTTGATTTCAAACTCTTGGCTCCTAAGACCTTTCTAATAACATACTCATGTGTTTTACATGATTAACACTAGCACCGCTTGAAGTGCTTTGACCATGTACACTTTGCTCATTGGAGCTTTTACTTGAATCGAAATGATTTCCATGGTTATCTTGGCGTTAACGTTACTTTTTGAACTTTGAGAATGTCCAACTAATTCATGAGAGTTTTTGACTGCATTGGATTTGTTTCCACCTTTGCCTTTTGAGGCGCTAACACTGCTTTCTGAGCCTTGAGAAAATCCATCGAATTTAGAGGAACTTTTGCTTGCATCGAATGAACTTCCACCATGCTTGGCACTAACTCCGCTTTTTGAGTCTTGAGAAAATTCACCGAATTCAGAGAAGATTTTGCTTGCATCGAATTTGCTTCCATCTCTGCCTTTTGAGGCGCTAACACCGTTGAAGAGCTTTGACCATGTAAACTTTTTTCATTGGAACTCTTACTTGCATCAAAGTGATTTCCATGACTATCCCGGCATTAACTTTGCTTAAAGAGCTTTGATCATATCCATCGGCTTCAAAGAACTTTTTGTTTGCATTGAATTTGCTTCCATTTTTATCTTTTGAGGCGTGAACATCACTTGATGAGGTTTTAATCTTTCCATTTTTTTCAGAGGAGCTTTTACTTGCATCGAAATGATTTCCATGGTTATCTTTGGCGCTAGCCTGGGCTGTAGAGCTTTGAGAATGTAAATTTCCTACAAAGACTTACTGCTTGCACCGAATTTGCTTCCATATTTATCTTTTGAGGCGTGAACATCGCTTGAAAAGCCTTTACCAAAAGCATCTTTTTCATTGGAGCTTTTACTTGCAGAGAATTGACCATTTCTGTTCTTAGCTTCTACACCGGCTTGGTCACTTTTACTGTGTGATCCACTTTCACTAGAAGTTTAGTTCATCATATGTGCTTCCATTTGGACCTTTCGAGGATTTAATATTGTTTGAAGAGCTTGAACTTTGTTGGAATGATTCTGCATGCGCTTGATTTTTACTAAATTTAGAGCGTTTGGTAAGATCGGATGTAGTACTAGGTTCAGCCGAACTAATGATGAGCATCATTATATTAATGATGATTAGGAGTAATGATAAGGATTTCATCTTGATGAACGATCTTTTTGAGGAAATAAGATGGATAAATATTTAAATGGGAATAATGTAAGAGAGGGAAGGAGAGAAGAGAGGATAACGAGGAGAGTTCCATGTTATTTATATTTTTTTCATCCTTATGTAAGAATCAAAATTTCTCAATACTTTTCATACTCCAATTGAATTTGTTGACAATGCTAATAAAATGCATTAATTCTCAATGGATTCATCTTGAATTCGATACAATATTTCACATAATTAATCAAGACAACTAACCCCTTTATTCCCTTCACAACATAAATTAGGATTTTCATCATGATTGAAATAATTCGATACACTTCTTACTTTATTGAAATTCCTTTTGATAAAAATGAGGTACGACAATACATTCTTTGTCCACATTTTTTTGCCTTTTCAATAAACCATTAATGCAGATACCACATAGGTCGGTGAATACATGCATAGTTTAACCCCTAATGGCTAACGGGTGGTCAATATATATTGTCTTCCTTCTTTATTAAGGTATCAAAGTCGACAAATATTACTGTTGCATTGCACATTTTTTTCATTTTCCTTATTTGGAAGTTGAAAAGAGGTGCATCCACTTATTTGCGTGGGTAATACAATCTCCTGAAGAGGAAATAGTCAATCGGAGAGTGCAAATATTGACTATTCTGGATCAGCTTGGCAAATAATCCGAACACGTGTAAAAGAAGAAAAGGTTGAAATATTCAAAAACTAATGTTTAAGTCAATCTTTGTGCACTAATTAAAAATAATGGAGTGAAATTTTACTATAGTAAGCGTCAATCTATTCCTATGGCCTCTAACGTAAGGCTCCTATAGCCTCTAACGTTAAGGCTCTAACCCTAAGTTTTTATCCACGCACTTCAGTTATTTACAAAATTGTATTTCCTTTTTTCGGTTGTATTACCCGCGCAAATAAGTAAAATAGGTTAGAGCGGTGTTAGTTCAATGTATGTCAACATACTGCATAAATTGCATTCTTGATATCTTTATATAAAAGCCATAAAAAGGTAACTCTGCTTTAACCTCACCTTTTCTATCAATTCCCTTATTTGGAGGTCGGTTAGAGCTATAGATGCTTGACGCAGCTGATGAAGAATGACGAAGCCTTGACGCAACCCGACGAAACCATAAGTTTCGTCACTGACGCATGACGCATGTCGCAACTCAACCATGTGTTTTTAAGGTCACGTGAATAGTGCGTCAGGTCAAGTGAGTTACGTCAGTCATCATTAGTTAGTGGTCATATGAAATACATACAGTCTGGATAAATTGCATTCTTTGATATCTTCATACAAAACCATAAAAAGGTAACTCCTCTTTAACCTCTCTTATTTGGGAGATCTAATCAAAATCGTAAATTTTTCCTAGTAAATACAATAAACCTGCCTTGGAGCACTGATTAAAATATCGGGGAGCAATTTAACATAATTCCTGCCAATTTTTAATCCTAACCTGACTCTAGAAAATTCAGACCCTATTTTTGGTTGCTTCGCTTTAAATACCTTCCAAATAAGGAGATCGAAATATTTTGCAGTAATATCAGTCAGATGAAATTGAATACAGTCACTCTCTTTGTAACGAACCTCTTTATAACGAACTCTGGGTATAATGAACTAAAAATTCTTGAATTTTATAATAATTCGGTATAAAAAGGGATATGTTTTCTTAAGAAAACATAGTAATTTTATATAGCGAACTTTTTTTAACAGCCAGAACCAACAGTTTGTTATAGAAAGTGTTGATTGTATTCTTAATTAACTTTTATAACTTACAGCAAACTCTTTTTATTGAATATATCTATTCAAAAAAAAATTAAAATGGGTTGTTTTAATATGTAACATCCCATATATTGATGCTTGACGAAACTATTTCGCCTGACGAAATCATAAGTTTCGTCATAATTTCGTCACTGACGAAATGACGAAACTATTATGTTTCGGCAGGTCACGTGAGTTTCGTCAGTCATCATTAATTCCATACATCAAAATCTTTAAAATTTGACATAATATTAACTTAGAACATATTAAATATAGGGCGAACTATAATACTGTATAATTGAAAATTAGTAAAAGCTTTGAAAATCCACAAATTCCAAACTACTTTGGTGCAATTTTAATATGACTGATGTTAAATATGCTGAATACTGAACTCATACTTATATCTCTACAAATACCATTAATATCATCATCAAAATCATAAAGACTCCGATATTATACTTTTAAAGCTGATAAGATCTTGTTTAAAGGAAAATATCGGCCACACAAGTTTGCAACAAAATCATTTTCACAGAAACTATTCCACTTGAAATAAAATGTGAACGTACTCCAAATGAACATCATTGCTAGATACAGCTAATGATGCCTGATGCATGACGCAACCTGCATCATTGACGCATGACGAAACCATTTCGTCAGGCAACTTCAAATTGGCGAATTGACGAATGACGAAACCCATGACGCATGACGAAACCCATGACGCATGACGAATCCCACGACGCATGACGAACACATGACGCATGAAACCATGACGCATGACGCATGACGAAACCAATAATAAATAACAAAACCCATGATGATTTTGATGAAGCATAAGACTATTATTCATTTCTTTCATAATAGAAATAAATTAGTCCATGTAAATTAATTTTTTGTTCATTATTATATCTTCCCAGTTTCTATCTTTTTGACATCGATCCGACATTGCCTGATGATTTGCAACAATCACCCGATAGGTGTTCTACGAATTGGCAGTGTCATATTATTTTATTATTATATATTATTTTATGTATTTCTTATTTTGGCATAGTTTATAGCATAGTTGGGTGATTTTAACCCTCAACGAGGGTACCCTGCTGGTACCCTCAACGAGGGTTATAGACTCTCGGCGAGTGTATGAACCTTTCAGCGAGTGAATTAAACACCTAGCGAGTGATTAAAACCTTAGTACGAATTAAAAAGATTTGAGGGTATGGTTTTAGTCTGCAAATTAAATAACAGTTGTTCATAGCATTAGTGTTATTATTGATGGTTCAAAAAATCATGTGTTCGGACAATCGATCCAATGCCAAAATTCTGGGTCGTATGCGTCAGATCTAGGACGGCGTTTAGCCTTAGCTATTAGCAGGTTCTACAGCAATGAATGGATATGATTTCATTAGTAAAATTGTTTATGATCTGGGGCAAAATCGATCAATTCCGATCCGGCTGACCATGATTCCGATGCACTCTGACGTATCCCGACCCAGAATTTGGTGACCCCGGTATGAGTTGATCCTACGCTCCGCTGTTGCTAGTGAAATGCTAGCAATAAAAAATAATCTGTATAGATTCAATGTAAAAGCTTCTTCAATTGCAAGGGTTTCAAAAAATTGATCACTCAGTAATTCTGTAATTTTGACCAATCAAAATTTAGGATCAAGTGTAACATGATAATCAAAACAAATGTGTTTTGTTTTCTAAGTAAAAATACGTGTAAAATTAAGACTAATAAAACCACGTTATAATTAGGGTTAGGGTTAGAAAAATATAGTGGCCATTGTGACCATTAGTAAAATTTTACGAGAAACATTTTTAATTAGTACGCAATAGATGGTTTCCTAATAAAAATTTAGAGCTATCTGTTTTTTGTAAAAAAATTTTATGTTACACCTGATCTTAAAATTCAATCAGTTAAAATTACAGGTTGTAAACAATTTTTTTGTGTTGGAGAACTAGGGCGTTAGTTTCATTAATAGTCAGGGATTGCATCAGGAGTTTCAGCAATCGTTAAGGGTTTCATCAATCGTCAAGGGTTTTGTCAATTGTTAAGGGTTTCATCAATCGTCAAGGGTTTTGTCAATTGTCAATGGTTTCGTTAAGAATCAAGGGTTTCGTCAATTATTAAGGGTTTCGTCAGATGCAAATTTGATAAAACCTTTCGTTATCACGAAAATAATTGTGTCGGGCATTATTAGATACAGCTAAGCCTAATCAATATACTAAAGCACAATTGTCCAGCACTATTTCTGGGGTAGTGCGTTTGGGTATAATATTTAGAACCCCTGAATTTTTAATGGTCCTATTCTTAACACATCAAAAAATAACCCAAAAATCATGTGACCCACCACCTCCCCCACCCACCTTGAAAAAATTCGTACTCGGGTCACTGACCCTGAAAATTTTCAAACTCCAACCAAAAATAGAGGTCGGATTTCGTGTTCCCAACAAAATGGGTGGGTTATACAAAAATTCAAACTCCGATGGACCAGGTTCGAATCGGGTTCAATTGAACCAAAATCGGGTTCGTAACCACAATTGTGTTCATTTGAACCAAAATCGTGATCAAATGAACCAAGATCGGGTTCAAATGAACCAAGATCGGGTTCAAAAACCAAGATCGGGTTCAATTGAACCAAGATCGGGTTCAAATGAACCAGGACGGGTTCATTTAAACCATAACCGGGTTCTTTGAACCATGCCCGGGTCATTTGAATAATATTGAGTTCATTTGAGGTCATTTGAACCTAAATAATACCACTAGCCAGTGGCAACGCCCGGGCAACTAACACTTTTCAATACACTAAAACGCAGTTTTGCGTCACTATTTGGGGGGTGCTACAGTTGAGTTTAATAGGAGGTTGCCTTGAATTTTTAATGGTCCTATTCTTAACACCCCAAAATATTACCCTAAATATCCCAAATTCACGTGAAAAAATTCTAAAAAATTCTTATCCACCACCTCCTCCACCCACCCACCCTTGAAAAATTCAAACTCAGGTAACTGACCCTAAAATATTTTCAAACTCCGACCAAAAATAGAGGTCGTATTTTTTGTATCCACGAAAAAAGTCATGTTACACAAAATTTTAAACTCCGACGAACCGGGTACGGATCGGGTTCATTTGAACCAAGATCAGGTTCAATTGAACCAATAACGGGTTCATTTGAACCAAGTCGGGTTCAATTGAACCAAGTTCGGGTTCAATTGAACCAAAATCGGGTTCAATTGAGCCAAATTCAGGTTCAATTGAATCAAGAGTTACACAAAAGTTATACGAAAGTTAGAGCAAACAAAACCCAGCCACTAATATGGTAAGTGTCAAAGTCACATGACCTTAAAATGGGTCGGTGACCCGAACTTATAGTACGGACCTGTGTAATGTTTCATATTTTTTTAAAAAAAATAAATTAAATTAAAATAGAAAACAATAGAGGTTTTTGTGTAATGTAACGAAATTAGCATAACATAGCAAATCAGTAACAGCCTGATTTTGCCTTAATACGAATTTGTCTTTTGCTAACGAATTTTTTTTAATTTTTTTTCTTTTTTTTTTATTAAAAAAAAAAGACAAATTTTTATTAAAACAATTTTTTTTTGCTAACAAATTATTATTTTAACAGATTCTTAATCAATATATTAGAAAATTTAAAACAATAAACAGTAAGTTTAATAAAATTTTAATTAAAATATTATAAATTGATTTTTAAATATAAAATTTAAAAAACAGATAAAACAGGTAAAATTTATAATTATAAAGTAAAAGTTTCTTTTATTATTTAATAAATACTTTGTATATTTAATAATTATAAGTTTGCAAATAATTAATAATAGTATTTTTTTATTTTTTTTTTTATTGAGATAGAAAATGTCAAAAAAAGGAAAAGGAAAAGGAAAAGAAATCTTACCTACACCTCAGGAAATATTAGATTTTTATCCTGTACCTGAAGGAGGTGAACTGATGAAGAAAAACGAAAGCGAGAAGGCAGAATAAGAGCTGCAAAGAGTAAATTCTATGCAAAGCAAAAAAAGCTTCTACACCTTCAGTAACAGGACCTGCTTCGGAAACAAGGTCTCAATCTAAAGCAAAATTACCTGTAGCTTCAAAAACAAGAACAAAAGAAACAAAAGAAGCTGATAGATTGAGACAACAGAAGTATAGAGCATCTATGCCTGCTGAGAAGAAAGCAGAAGTAAACAAAAAAAATAGAGAAAGAAGAAAAAGAAACTATAAGAAGAAAAAACAAGAACAATATGAACAATTTTATAGAATAGGACATTGTAGTTTAGATGAATATGAAGAAGTGGATGAGGAGGAGGAAGAAGAGGGTGAGAGAATGGAGGAAGAGGAGGAAGAGGATGTGATAAAGAGAAGGCTATGCTAGGAAGAATGAACATTATTTATGGACATTGTGAGGCTTTAAAATAGAGGCAAGAAAAACCAGCATTATGCTGCATGGGTGACAAATTGAATTAGCACCACTTCCACCACCACCACCAAAAAAAAAATTGCTTACAGAAAAAGAACCTGAAAAATCTAATGTAACCAAATAAGAGCATATAATCAAATATTTGCTTTTACATCAATTGGTACAAAATTAGATAAGGATCTAGCAAATGCTACTGAAGGGGTTTATACATATAGAATTAATAGAACATTATATCATACCATTAGTTCTTTTATGCCAAAAGAAGGAGAACAACCAAAATTCTCCCAAATATATTTTTATGATCTGATAATTTTGAAAATCAACTCAACAGAAGACATGAAATAATGCACAAAGAATTAAATTTCAATCTGTTGAAAGAAATTCAAGAGGAATTAAATTCTTTAAATCCCTTTATAGAATTTTATAAAAATTCAAGGGATTTTGAAATAGAAAACAAAGATAAACAAGTATTGTATATAACAATATATAATACTCATGGCAGGGATATGAGACAATATAATGCACCAACAGCTTCAGAAATAGCTGCAATGTATTGTGATGAACCAACAGTACAACAAAGAGATATTCTTATTAAAAGACAAGATGATAAATTTCAAAGAATATCTGAATTAAATGGTGCTTATGATCCTTTACAATATCCTTTGCTATTTCCAAATGGAGAATATGGTTGGCATAAAGGCATATTAAGAAAAAAAATATTAAAGAAGATGAAATTGTTGGACTTGAAAATATTATAGATGATGAAGAAGATGAATATGATGATGGTCATCATAATAACAAAGATGATGATGATAGAGATGATGATAATGATGATAATTATGGACAAACTACTGGACAAGTTGCTAACCAACCTCTTGCAGATTTGGTAAGCTTAGCAAGTACAAGTGAAATATCAAGTACAGCTAAGGAACCATTAAGTACACCTATTGAACTATCTGAAGAGGTTTGGAAAGAAAATGTTGATGAATTAATGCAACAAGCTATTTATCAAGATATTCAACAAAATGTTTAGCAAGATATTCAAAAACATCAAGAAGTTCAAGAAAAACAACAAGTTCAAGAAGAAGAAGTCCAACAAGAAGATGTTCCAATGATTCTTGAAGAATATGAAAAATATGAACTCCAAGTATATGAACCTGAAGCAGAACTATCTGTTGACTTAAGTACTATCTTACAAAGATATTCTAAAAGTTATACAGGTTTATCTCACACATTTGAGGATTCAACTCTTAGATCTGGTGCAAGTTTTATAAGCATTGATTCAAGTGAAAAAAGTGATAAAGGATCTAAAAGAAAATGAAAAGTTAATCCAAAAGGAAAAGGCAAAAAAGTTGAATCTGAACATAATTCTGATCAGGATAATGATGATAATACTGAAGAACCTCAAATAAAGAAGAGAAAAGTTAATAAAGGAAAAGCAAAAGAAGTTGTTGAATCTGATAATGATAATGATAATGATGACAATGATAACATTGATAATGATAATGATGATTATAACAATGATGATAAGGTGATAATGGTAAAACATCATCAAAGATTTAACAAAAAGAAAAAAAGAGGTTAACAATTTCTATTAAAAAGTTTGCAGCTTATAGGTTTATGATAAGAAATTCAAACAAAGATGATAGCATTATACATCTTTCAGGCAGATTATTCCAACAATATATAGTAGATCAGTTTGTAAAATATGAATCAAATAATATAAGTTGGCAAAAAAAGTATCAAAAAATTTTAAGAGAAGAACCATATAATGGTTTAGAAGATATGATATCTAATGAAGATGCTGAAAAAGTCGACTTTAATAATATTGGCAAAAAAATAATTTTGTCATCAAGTTTNATGATGATGGTGATGATGGTGATGGTGACAAAACATCATCAAAGATTCAACAAAAAGAGAAAAAGAGGTTAACAATCTCTATTAGAGAGTTTGCAGCTTATAGGTTTATGATAAGAAATTCAAACATAGATGATAGTATTATACATTTTTCAGGCAGATTATTTCAGCAATATATAGTAGATCAGTTTGTAAAATATGAATCTAATAATATAAGTTGGCAAAAAAAGTATCAAAAAATTTTAAGAGTAGAACCATATAATGGTTTAGAAGATATGATATCTAATGAAGATGCTGAAAAAGTCGACTTTAATAATATTGGCAAAAAAATAATTTTGTCATCAAGTTTTACAGGATCTACAAGATATATCAACAATTGTACCAAGATTCAATGGCAATTGTTAGAGAATTTGGGAAACCTGATTTGTTTATAACAGTGACATGTAATCCAAAATGGCCTGAAATTAAAAAGAACTTTTACCAAATCAAAACCCTGCTGATAGACCAGATTTAATTCAAGGGTTTTTAGAGGACCCGGACATCTCTCATATAGGTCATAACTGGATTTTGGCCAATTTTGACCTAATTTGCTAAAAATGACAAAATCTATTTATTTAAATAACTTTTGATCCAGTAATTAGAATTGAATGAACTTTTTTTGTTAGATGCGCCTCACTGAGAGCTTCATTTTAAAAAAAAGTCCATTCAAATTGGACCACTGGATGCCAAGATAATTGCCAAAAACTGATTTTTTCCATTTCAAATTTTGGGGGTTTTTGCTGAAATGCGTAACGTATGACCTCTGTACTACATGTCCGGGGTCCTGTTTTTAGATTAAAATTAAATGCAATACTTAAAGATTTAATTAAAAAATCTGTTTTAGGAAAAGTTATTGCATATGTATATGTAATTGAATTTCAAAAAAGAGGGTTGCTACATGCACATATATTACTTATATTGGCACCTGAAGATAAACCTCAAACTCCTGAAGATTTTGATCAAATTGTATCTGCTGAAATACCTGATCAAAATACTCAACCAAAGTTATTTGAAATAGTTAGCAGAAACATGGTTCATGGACCCTGTGGAAAAGATATTAATAAATCATCTCCATGTATGGTTGATAGTAAATGTAGTAAATATTATCCAAGAGAATTTACTACAGAAACTTCAACAAGTAAATCTGGATACCCTATATACAGAAGAAGACAAAATTCAAGAACAATTAAAAAGCATAGGGTATCTATTGATATTGACAATAGATGGATTGTTCCTTATAATCCATATTTAAGTCAAAAATATAACTATCACCTTAATGTAGAGATATGTTCAAGTATTAAATCTATTAAATATCTTTACAAATATGTTTATAAGGGACAGGATAGGGTTTTAATATCTTTAAAAAATCCAAAAGATGAAATTGAAAAATATATTAATGCAAGATATGTTTCTGCATCTGAAGGAATTTGGAGACTATTTGATTTTGGTTTGCAGGATAGATCACATACTGTTGTAAGACTTTCAGTACATTTAAAAGGTCAACAACAGGTTCCTTTTGATCCATCTGAACAAACACAATCAGTTAAAAAAGCTGCTGAAGCTGGCAAACATACAAAGTTAACAAGATATTTTGAACTTTGTAAAAATAATCCTGATCATGAATTAATTAAAACTTTGAGATATATTAATATTCCAAAGTACTTTGTTTGGAAAAATAATAAGTGGCAAAAAAGAAAACAAGGTGGTGAAAAAGTAAATTCTCGAATGTATTTTACTAATTCAAAAGATACTGAGAGATTTTACTTGAGAGTATTATTAAATGTAAGATGTGGTATAAAATCATTTAAGGATTTAAGAACTATAAATGGTGAAACTTATAGTTCTTATAAATCTGCAGCATTTCAACTTGGTTTAATTGATGATGATGGTGAATGTGATGCTTGCCTTACAGAGGGAAAGGGGTACAAAATGCCATCACAACTAAGACATTTATTTGCCTTTTTATTAGTTTACTATCAACCTGTAAATGTAAAAGAACTTTGGAAAAAATATCTTGATGATCTAATTGAAGATTTTATCTTTGAAAAAGATATAAGAGATTTAGCTATAGCAAAAGCATTGGTGTTTATTGAAAAATATTTAATTCAAAATAGAATGGCGTTTTCAGATTTTCCAGAACTTCCACCTATTAATTATGAATTATTAGAACAAGATCAACAACAAAATATATTAATTGCTGAAGAACAAAATTATGATCAAGCTGAACTTGATAGAACTTTAGAACATGAAAGTACTTTAAATCTTGATCAAAAAAAAATCTTTGATAAAATTAAAAAAGCAATTAAAGATGATCTTGAACAAACTTTAATTTTTGTTGATGGACCTGGTGGAACTGGAAAAACATTTTTATATAATTTGATCTTGGCCTATATAAGATCAATAGAAAATGGAATTGCAATTGCTGTAGCATCATCAGGAATTGCTGCTTTATTATTGAGTGGTGGAAGAACTGCTCATTCAAGATTTAAAATTCTATTAAAAGTAGATCAAAATTCTACTTTAAACATTAAAAAGCAATCCGAATTAGCTTAATTAATTCAAAATGCTAAAGCCATTCTATGGGATGAAGCACCAATAATGAGCAGATTTGCATTTGAAGCAGTTGACAGAACTTTTAAAGATTTAATGACCAGTGATCTACCTTTTGGAAGAAAAACTATAATTCTTGGTGGTGACTTCAGACAAATTTTACCTGTAGTAGTTCGAGGTACACGTCCCCAAATTATTGATGCATGTTTAAAATCTTCAGATCTTTGGAAAGATCTTACAACCATGCAATTAACTATTAACAGGCGAGTTCAACAACAAGATGATGTTGAACAAAAAAACTTTGTGATACAATAACCCTGCACTAATGATGACATACAAGAAGGTATGAAAACAAAGTTCTCGTCCGCAGATTTTTCATAACAACACCCATTATTAAATATTCCATCCATATGTCCCATATCCACAGATTTTTGGCAATATTCGAAAGCCTTCTTTATATCTTTTTCAACTCCTTCATTTTCATGACAATAACCAACGTTATATATTCAATCAGAACGCCCTATATCTGCAGATAGTTGATAATAATCGGATGCCATCTTCGTGTCTTTCTGCATGCTACTCTAGCCACAGAGTCGCAAACAAAAGATTCTTGAACTGCTATTGCAACTTTGAAACCCAACCAAATGACTCTTGAACGATCACACTATAGCGTGAACTAAAAGCAAAGGACCCTTGAACTACCATTATAATCACCATTTAACCATTTAATATCATGTCTTAACCACAGTTATTAGACTTAAGATAATGCTTTTAGCAAAAAGGTCTAGGTGAAAACATTAGAGCCAGCCTTCTTTTTCAAGGTCAGTTTCGTCCTACTCCTGGCATGCATCGTGCGATTCGTAGACATACTCAACGTTATGTACGAAAATACTACTTGCTTTATACAGTTTTATGAAAATTTTTTTTTATTTTTTATTTAAAACAAATTGAAATGTATACGGTGGAAACGATAGAGCCAGCCTTCACAAGGCGAGCGATAGCGAAAAGAAAGATAACCTTCTTTACCGAAATTCTTGGCCTTAAATACTCCTCCCGTATTACTGGTTCATACTTGGCCACAGTCATTATCCCTTACTCCCATTATTGATCTAACAATAATCATAACCATGTGAAAATCAAAATCATATGCAAATCTGAAATTACCTGTAAAAACAAGTTACAAAATCTCACGATAATAATCAAAAGAACAAGTCATGCGCCTGCCCATGCGCTGGGAGTTTAGTTATCCATATTTTTTTTATATTGTTGTCATTCTAAAATGCTAATAGTTAATTTAACTTTTGATTCCTATTTTATTGTGTTGCAATTCTTTTTCGTTTTAGTGTAATAAAGAAATTTGATCTTCTAATAGTTTTTGCTGGAATTTTGGTTTAATATTAAGTGATTGGGTTCCGATTAATTTTGAAATTCGTGATGTAATGTTAAGTATTAATAAAAGAATCACGATTATGGGTATGAATAGGTTATTTATATTGGGTTTTTTCAGTTTTGTTTTCTGGTCTTTAAGTAATTTGTTAAGTGTAGAGTTTCAATTCAGATCAATTCTTCATCCATTTATCCGATAAGCTATATCTGGTGTTACAACCAATGGGAGAGCTTATAGGAGTTTAGCTTCGATCGTGAACAAATAGTGGTTAAGGTTAAATGGTTTAAATCAAAAAACTAACACACATAATTACAGGTTATAGGTTTCCCTTTATTGGAAAAATTTATATGTCGGATTATTCAAAAAACTATCCACAATTATTAACAATCGTTTTAATAATCTTTCTTTCCTTCACAGACTGAAGCTACATCCTTATCTATCTTTAATTCCTGTGGATTTTTTAATCCCTCGCTTGGAGCTTAGGGATTGGAACCACCTAAAATTTTTTCTAATCGTTTAATTGTTTAACTGGTTAACCGTTTAATTTGGCCGGCATTAAAACATAATTTTGCCCGGAACTATAGAGCAATTTTTAAACGGTTAAACAGTTTCAATCTCTATTGGAGCTTAATCTCTCGATTAGAGTTTAATCACCCACTTGGAGCTTCAATTCGTGATTGGAGCTTTAATCATTCGATTGGAGTTTTAATCACTCGCTTAAACTTCAACCTCTCGATTGAAGCTTTAATCACCTAACTGCGTCACAAACTATATAAAAATAAGAAATTCAAAAAATAATGATAATGATAAAAAAAATGAAACAAAAAAATTGAGCATAACACTGGATATCTGTTTTTTTAATTCGGATATCTGAGTTAGATGGCATTGTTTTACACATCGAATAACAATGAGTAATAGTTATTTATGCGCTGCGAGGTTTAGGTTAATTATCTTAATCTGAATTTGGGCTAGGTGGCTGATTCAGAATCGGCCGAAATTCCAGATGCAAAGTAGGATGGTATGGGTTTATGCTAAATTGGGATAAATCGGGGTTTTAGGTTAGATTGGGTTATTGTTTTGTTTGAGTAAAATGAATTATGCCCTTTTTATTTACTCAAGCATTGTATTTATACATTTTGAATATAAAAAGTTCAAGACCACTATCATAAGCTTCGAACTATTTTGGTCCCAGACCAGGATCTATGGTTCCAAATCATTGTTCTTGGCCCAGAACTTAGATTTGGGGTCCGAAACTACTACCTATCTTATAAAAAAGAAAACACATTGTTCAGGGCAAAATATCCTAACTATGTACGGGGCAGAATTACACAAAAGAAAAATAACAATTAAAAAAGTTTACAACACTGGATGTTTATGGCTTGGAACTCTACTTTCGGTGATTTCATAGTGTTAATGTTCATGAGGCGTGCATGTTTTAAAATATCAATAAGTGAAAAATAAATAGTAAATACATATTAATAAATAGTATTTTTATCGATTATTGAGCTTTTTAAACTAAATTATAATAATTAATTTTTGTCTAATAAAGGTTAGGTGGTTGTTTTTATTTGATAATTATATGCAATGTTTTTGTTAATTTATTTATGCATTTTAATGATAACGGATTTCCTTATAATCGTTATTTATTTGCAACTATCTCATATTTTTTTACCAATTAAGGTTAGGTAATTGTCTTATATTTAGTAATTAAGATATGCATTATTTTATTCGTGCATTTTAGAAAAATTGGACCTCCTTTTTAATCGCAATTTATTCTATATATACAACCAATGTTCGATAAGCGAAAATTTTGAGAGCGCTTGAGCTTGCGCAGCGCTTCGCATGCACTGCTCTTACGCAAGCGCAATCGCAATCGCAATCGCAAGCGCAGAGAATAGAGTATAGACTATAATCGGTTGAAATTTGTGAAACCCAAAATTTCCAAAAAAAGTTAAGTCAATGAAAATCAATTACCAAAAATAAACTAAAATTTACCAAAAAAGTAATTCAGAGTAACACCAAGCGCTAACAATCATTTATAAGCGTTAATAATTAATTAATAACCATAAAAGGATACATAACAAAACCTGTACGTGATCGGTCATAAAGTCATCTGATCTTGCAATAATGATCGCCCTGTCACTTCGTTGACAGGCTTTTCATTTCGAATCACAAAATTGACAAAATTGACAAAATTTAGCGGCTGTTCTACTTAGGGTTGGTTAGGTTCCAGTTAGGTTCTGATAGGTTCTAAGTAAATTAATAATTTTTAAACTGATTTTTTATTTTGTAGTTCTTAATTAAAGTTATTAATTATAAAATTATGAACAATTTTAATTATAAGCATAAAGCAAAAAACTTTCTTTTAAGTTTATAAATTCTTTAAAATATTAATTTAGAACCTAGGTTCTAAATTAATATTTTAAAGAATTTATAAACTTAAAAGAAAGTTTTTTGCTTTATGCTTATAATTAAAATTGTTCATAATTTTATAATTAATAACTTTAATTAAGAACTACAAAATAAAAAATCAGTTTAAAAATTATTATTTACTTAGAACCTATCAGAACCTAATTGGAACCTAACCAACCCTAGTTCTACTGTATGTAGATCACACATCATTATCATATACTTTACATGTTTTTATTAGCAGCATTTAAAACTGTAATTATTGTGATATTTGTTCATTTTAATTATTGATTTTTCATTTTGCATTATATGGAATCTAAAAACTTCAGTTAGCAAATTTTTTTTTGAATAATATTAATTTTTTGTTTTGTATTATATGGAATTTGAAACACAGGTCTGACAGTTTTTTTTCTTTTTTTAATTTAAATTAATAAAATAATATTCACATCTATGATTAGACCACAAAAGGTTGATTTTTCATTCTGCATTGCATAGAATATGAAAATTTTGGTCAGTTAGTAGGAGGTTTTTTTTATTATTTTTATTTTAATTTACTAAAATTAATAGAATGATGTTCACATCTAAGATTAGGCCAGGCAAAGTTGATTATTCATTTTGCATTACATGGAATCTGAAAACTTGGATCAGTCAGTTACATTTTTTTTTATTTTTTTTATAAAAAAATTTTTTTGTAAATTAATAGAATAATATTCACATTTAAGATTAGGCACACAAAGTTAAACAAAGTTGATTTTTTGTTTTGCATTACATGGAATCTGAAAACTTAGTCAGTCAGATTTTTTTACTTTACTATAAATTAATAGAATAATATTTGCATCTAAAATTATACTATTCAAAGTTGATTATTCATTTTGCATTACATGGAATCTGAAAACTTGGATGAGTCAGTCATTGTTTTTCAGTAGTTGGTCAGTTTTTTTATTTATTTATTTTTTTTTAATTTACTATAAATTAATAGAATAATGTTTGCATTTAAAATTAGGCTATACAAAATTTATTTTTCATTTTGCATTAAATGGAATCTGAAAAATGGATTGTTTATTTAGATTTATTTTTAATTTACTATATATCAATAAAATATGGGTTTATTTTTATCAATTTACCATATATTAATAAAATAATGTTCATGCCTAAAGTTATACAAGGTTAATTTTTTATTTGCACAACAAGAAACCAAAGAATTGGAATACTGTTATATTTTTTCTATTATTTCTATTGTACAATTAGGTGAGACCAATTTGATTCAGTGGTTTACATTATCTCTGTTTTAACTCTCTCTTCTCTATTAGTAAAAATTTTTAAAATATACATATATGATTTTAGCCAGAAAAATAATACTGGTAGAATTAAGGTTAGAAATTGTAAGAATCTGAAACTATCTGAGAAAAAAAATGAATGGCCATAAAAAACAACAATGGGCAGCCTAATAAATAAATTACTAAGATGAGTATAAAGTTTAATTCTGTTTGCTTTAATATTTGTATTTCAAAAAAACATACTGTATTCATAACTGTAATTGTTCAATTGTTTAATAATTACCAGTCAAAGTATGAAGTTTAATTTGTTTGTTTAAAAGTGAAAACGATAAAAACTACAATACTAACTCAACCCTTAAAAAATAAATTCTGTTGCAAAATTTTATATAGTAAAGGAGTACCAATAATGCCCACAAACACTTGTTTAATAATAAAATTACTTCTTCATAATAATATTTATATATAATCATAAATAGTTGTTATATAGAAAAGTAAAAATAATACTAAGTAAATCAATTTTTATACAATAAGAAAAGTTGTTTAGGAGAACAAAATATATCTATAGTAAATTTTTTATACAAATTAGATAACTTTTATTAGTATTATTTTTCATTTTACATATCTATAAATATAGCTAAAAAATTTGTAAATTTTTGTAGAAATGTAAAACAATAAACATATTCAACAGATTTATATAAAATTTTATAAAAGTGTATTTTGGTCTTCTAAACAACTTTTTTTATTGCATAAAATTCAATTTACTTATAATTATTTTGACTTTTTATATATAGAAAATCAAAAAAGTATATATAAAAATTTTTTAAAATAAATTCTAAAAAATTTTTATATACAATCATTAAATGTTGCTATATATAAAACCAAAATAATAATAAGTAAATCAATTTTTATGCAATAAGAAAAGTTGTTCAGAAAAACAAATATACTTACTTATTATTAAATTTTTAGTAAATCAGTTAATATTTCATTAATATGTTTTTTGTTTTATATTTCTACAAAAAAAATTACAAATTTTTTAGCTATATTCATAGGTATGTAAAATAAAAAACAATATTAATATGGTCTAGTGCAGAAAGATTTGTATCCAAAAAATTTTATAATTTTGACTCTAAGTAAAAATTTTTATATTTCTGATTAATTATTAAAAATTTTTTAATATCCAATAAAATAGGTTTTAATCTAACTTATTATATAAGTTTTATTAGTTTAACAAGAATCTGAACAATCTATATGAGGTTATATTTGAAAAATGCTAATACAGATCCTTTTTTTAAAAAAGGTTATATTTGAAAAGTAGGTATTGGATAACAAGGTTATATTTGAAAAGTAGGTACAGTATTGGATAAAAAGGTTATATTTAAAAACAGTTAATGGGCAAAAAGAGTATATCAGATTTTTAAAAGAATGCTAATGGGATAATTTTTATAAATCTTATATTTGAAATGTGCTAGTAAAAAATGTAATTTAAGAATTTAATTTTTGCAAAATAAACTTTTTTTAGAGAATATAATTTAGTTTTTTTTAGAGAATATAATTTAGTTTTTAGAAAATGTAATTCTTTTTTTTTTTAAGGAATGTTGTATTTCAAAAAAAGGTAAAGACTTTTAAAAGCTGATTTAATATTTAAAATATAGCTTATATATATCAATTAAAAGTGCTAACCAAAAAAAATTTACTATAATGCCCAAATATAAGCACACATAGATTATTCGGAGTCCTGTTTAACATTGTTTTATTTTAATAATTAAGCATGTACAATTTGAAAAAAAAAGAAAAAATTTTTTAAAACAGAAAGATATTTTAACTGATTTTGCAACCAATATAAAGTTGTATAAGCTTGTACTATGCAAGTGCATTGATGTGCATATAATAAAAGTATGGTTAAAAAAAGATATTTTAACTGATTTTTGCAACCAATATGCAGATGTATAAGCTTGTACTAGCAAGTGCATTGATGTGCATATGATAAAGATATAGTTAAAATTTAAGCAAAATTGAATTATTAATTGTGAGCTTTAAAGCTTAACTATTGGATTTTTTACTATATACATATATATATATATTACTATAGTAAATTATATAGTAAATGTTTTAAAAAAAGTTACTATTAATAAATTTTTTTATTTCATCAATAAAATAATTAAAAGAATTTTATTTTTATTAATCTGATAATCTAATAATTATATTAAATTAAAAAAAATTAAAAATTAATTAGTACACAAATATTTTAATCAGAGCTATTTGAGGTACAAATCTTTTTGCACTGGACTATAAAAAGTTATCCAATTTGTATAAAAATTTTATGGTAGATGTATTTTATTCTCCTAAACAACTTTTCTTATTTTGTAAAAAAATATTTACTTTATATTTTTTTACTTTTTTATATAACTATCTATAATTACAGTATATATATAATTTACCTCTACTAAATTACTTTTTTTATATTAGGGCACTGACAGATATTACATAATATCTTTTTATCAAAAGGACCACTTCCTCTTCACTACATTATATATAAAGCATATATATGGGGATGAGTCAGTAGAAAAGGGTCAAATTTTTTCTAAGTAAAAGTTTTTTTGACTTTAAGCTTAAATATTTTAACAACTTTTAACTATCTTAATAAATTTAATAAAATTTTTTTTATTTTAATTCTATATAATTTCAAGATAAACTAAAAAATTTTTAGCAAATTTGATCAAATAGTTGTCAAGATATTTTAATTTAAAAATTAAAAAATTTTACTAAAAATGATTTGTCCCTTTTCTACTGATTCATCCCATATGATATATTATACCCAGCTACCCCTCACACTTAAGATATTATGTAATATTTGTCAGTACCCTTATTAGTTAATGCAAAAAGATTGATACCTCAAAATTTTAGTTAATAAGTACTTTTAATAAAAGTTTTAAAATTGATAATAATATAACTATAAATTTTGTAGGCTAAATAATTATGTTTTAAATTATTTTTTTTGTTATCTATATCATTCTATAACTATTCTATACAAAAATAGATGAGAATTAACTTTTTTGATAAAAAAAATTGCAAAAAAATTTTTTTAAAAAAATAGATTTTAATTTATATTTTTAAAATTCGAAAGTTTAATGCTTGCTACTATAAATGCAACTGCTATAGATTCATTAAAACTATACTTAAAAATTTTATAAAAAAATATTCACTAGATAAAATGTTATTAAATATTAAAGTTGATATATTTTTATTAAAATCATTATTTTACTATAAGCACTATATACAATTTAATAGTAAAACTAAGCTTAAAAATTATTATTATTAAATTTTTTTATATTTTATATAAAAAATAGAGCATTATTTTATGGCGATGGATCGCCATGGCGACCCTATATGAATAGCCAATCAAAATTGAGCATGTGACTATATAACATGTTGCTTATTATTATTTGATAAATATTTCCTACAAACTTTCTAACTTTATAATAAAAAAATACAAAAGAAAATTTTCTAACCCTAAATATGATTGGCTGCTATATATAGGGTCGCCATGGCGATGGGTATCCATCTATAATTTACCTAAAAAATATTTAAATTTTAAAATAATCTTTTTATTATCTAATAAAATAAAGTTAAATCAAAAAAAAATAAATTTTATAAGGCGACACAAATAAAATTTAATGGTTTTCATATCCGGCCGGGTAAAAAAATTTCAAAACCCAAAATTTTTTTTTATGCCGCAGTAAGTAGATAGCCAATCAAAATACGCATCATTAAGAGTATTCAATTTGGTCCGCCAAAAACGGTTACGCTTTTGCCATATGTGCGCATGTTGTGTAAATGACCTTTACTATACTAATTGACTATAATCATCCATATTTTTCCTCACAATATCTTAGAAGGAAATCTGTTCCTTGTACACGTACTTATACACATGGCATCTACTTATTTGCACGGGTAATGTAAACTCCTGGAGAGGCAAAAGCCAATCGGAGAGTGCAAATTTTGACTATTCCAGATCAGCTCGAAGAAGAATTCGAACACGCGTAAAAGAAGAAAAAAGCGAAAATATGCAAAAAATTAATGCTTAAGTCGATCTTGGTGCACTAATTAAACATGACGGGAATGAAATTTTACTTAAATTAAGCATCGCTCTAACCCATAGCCTCTAACGTTAAGGTCTTAACCCTAAATTTAATCTCACGCACTTAGTTTATTTACAAAATCAAATTTCCTTTTTTTGGGTTTGTATTACCCACGCAAATAAGTAAAATGATATTGAACCAACTTACACATAACTTACCACGTAATTATGTCACATGTTGTTCAAATAGTTTTATTGTTATGGATTACAGGATTAACGATTAAGATGTCCATTAATCCATGAGCAATTGCCAATTTATAGGATCATACGATTTTCCCTTAGATAAGTAAAGCTTATTTAAATGACAATAAATAAACTAATATTCCTGTCAGACTAAATAAAAATATAGTGTATGTGCGTGCGTCTTTTATTAATTATTCACTTTATTTTCCTTACAACTGTTATAATATAAAAGAAACTTCTAAGATAACATTATAGAACCAATGCTAACACAATAACAAAGTGTATCTCAATGGCTATTATGGTAATCGGTTATTAAGATGTTCAATATTTGGTTGTCATTACATACTTTGGATAACGATTATGTAATACGTTATAGCTTTTTGTATAAAATTCGATTTACTTGTAATTTACTGGTTAGACTCAAAAAAATTAGTAAAGTAAACATAATCACTTTTATACTATTTCTATGTATGATATCTAATTTTTATATTATAAAACTTGAAGTTAAAATAGTTATTTGAATTTCAATTATATTACTATTGTAGCATTAACATTGATGTAATATTGTCAAAAAAGCATATATTTTAAAAGTGTACAATATTTTTGTAATATAATTATAATAAAATATTTTGAGGTATTGAAAGTATTGAAAGCCGCTTGACAATAGATCTAGAAATAAAAAGGAATATTGTTAGGAGTGGATCTGTAACCCCAACGAACTGCAGCCCCACAGTAAACACATTATGAACTCGATTAGTTGTGGTAGCTCTCCCACAAAAAATTTTACCCCCGTGATTTTTATCCAATGAAACCCAATGATACTCTTTAGCGTTAGGGTTAGGATGAGGATTAGAGCTTAGAGCTGTGGTAGCTCTCCCACAAAAAACTTTACCCCCGTGATTCTTATCCAATGAAACCCAATGAAACTCTTTAGGGTTAGGGTGAAGTCACGTTAGGGAGTAAACTCATTGATTAATGTTTTTGTGGGAAACCTATAGACGTTAACTCGATTCACAAACAAACAAAATGGCTGCCTAGTGGCCATGTTCAAGTGTTTGTTTGTTTGTTTGTCGATATAATGATGGCATAATAGATTGCATGATGGGCTTAGATTGAACTTGTTCTCTCTTCCCAGATGTAAAAGTTGTTATAAAATGGTCATGTTTTGCTCTCAATAAAAAAAAAGAAGTGTGCTTGAAAGGCAATAAAAAGAAGTTGTTCCTTGTCACCACCATATACCGAACAAGCCTTCATACCAAATCATACCACCTCTACTAATTGGATATTAGTGTTGTTGTTTGTGTTGGGTTTTGGTAGTGATTGGTTTGCCCGTGTTGCCAGCCACCATATCCCGCAACCTAGCAATATTTCCAATTTTTAATGAAGGAATATTTAATCGAAATTCATATTAATTATCATTACCTAAACTTATGATAACGTTAATACTAGAAATGGGTTTCATGCGTGCTAATGTGCATTCATAATGCATATATATATTTTATTCCATCAAAATTTTATTTTTATTTTTTTTATCATACGCACATAAATGCGCATGAAAAATGTGTAAAGTACACAATTATGCGTTCCGAATTACATGCATTTTATCCCGTCTCTAGGTAACACCTAGTGATGTGCCGCGTACAGTACTATACTGTACTGCACGTACTGTAGGCTAAAATTTTTTGCCAATCATTTTTGCCAGCCAATCAAATGCCGGAAAAGAACTATACATACAGTACGTACAGTACGTACTGTACGCTAAAATTTTTCAGGTATCATATAAATGGCACATCACTAGTAACACCTGCATAGCGATAACAATACTGCAATAACAGTACAATAATGATAACGATAAGCTAAATTGATATTTATTTTAACATTAATGTTAATGTTAACATTAATGGACTTAAGGTAGATTTAGCATTAAAGAATGAAAAGATTAACATTAACGTTAACATTAATGTTAAGATTAACGTTAATGTTAACATTAACGCTAGTTATTACTTATAAAAAATTTTACCTATATAAAAAAAACCTCCGGGTGGCCGGGTCTAAAATTTTTTCAAATGTTATGTAAACCAGTTAATTTTATTTGTATCGCCTAAATAAAAAAATTTTATTAATAAGTCATAATCCAATTTATTATTTCTAAATATACTAAAATTTACTTAAAAAGTTTCTGCTAATAAATTTCTTATTTTTTATATAAAATAATTAAATAAATTATAACTTATTAAACCTTTTTCTATCTTTCAAAATAATTTTTTAAATTAAAAAAAATTAAATTTTATTACTAAAAAATTACTTAGTATTAATTTTATTTAAGGTATCAAACTTTTTACACTGGTCTATAATATAGATGGCAATCAATTAATCAATAATCACTTCACTGACATAACATTTCACTGACAATTATTCACTGACAAGTTTATTTTACTGACAGTTTATTTCACCGAAGCTCATTTCACCGACAAAGTAATTCTGGTCATTTTCGTTAGGGTCAGGGTAGAATTAGGCAGAATTAGGGCTAAAGTTAGGGTGCTTTTTGAAACAAAACTTGTCGGTGAAATGAACTTCGGTGAAACAAACTGTCGGTAAAATGAACTTGTTGGTGAGTATTTGTCGTTGAAATGTTATGTCAGTGAAGTGATTGTTGGCGAAATAATACGAACCCCTATAATATAATTTGTGCTTATATAAAGGTACTTTTATAAAGTTATACCTTTTATAATTACTATATTAGGATGTGCCCAACTGTGTAATTATAGGAGAGAATTACTATATAACCAACCTTTAAAAGTTTGCTATGCTATAAATCTGGCACAGATTTTTTGCTTGCAAAAATTTTGCTCCTATGTGATTACTGACCAATAAATAATCCTAATTTAGTATAACATAACACAATAGAAAAATTCAAAGCAAATGTCTTAAAACAACTCTTTTGTCAAAAAAAGCTTATTTCTTAAAAGTTTGTATAAGAACCTACTTTTTTGAACTAATAAAAAGTTTTCTTGAGCAACTTACTATATAATTATCTAATACAAACTCTAACTGAGCACTCACTCTAATTCTAATACAGTATAAACAAATTTAAATAAATTTTGGTACTAATTATATGGGTCAAAATTTTTATAATAATACTGTAAAGTTAGTCTATGGACATATACTATTTCATATAATTTACATATACCAATCATCATGTAATATGGGCATCTAAGTAGAATTTTTCTAAATTTCTTGGCAAATTTTTTTAACAACTATCTAATTGAATTTAGTAAAAACTTGTTTAAATTAATTCTAAAATTAGTAATATTCACTTAAAAAAGTTTTATAAATCTATCAAAAGTTGTTAAAAAAATTTTACTCAAGTTTAAAAAATTTTTATAGTCTTTAAGAAAATATTTACTACAAAAATTGTTTAAACTTTGAATAAAAATTTTTTAACTACTATCTAATAGAATTCAATATAAATTTTTTTTAAATAACTTTAAAATTAATAAAATTTATTTTAAAAAAATTTCATTGATTTCTATCAAGTAGTTGTTAAGAAAGGGCCTATTGTTTTAATATATCAAACAAGTTCAAAGTCAGCTATATTAGATATTTTGAAGGGTAAAAATTCTTGGGGCTGGTTGTTGGTAAAGTTTGATCTTATGGTTATGACCAATTAAAAAAGTATAGACTAATTAGAAACAAACTAAAGCTAAACTATATATATAACTAATCTAATCAAATTAAAATACTATCTAGTAAGGGTTCAAAACTTCAAAACCTTTAGGTTCAGAAAATTAGATTACAGCAAAATTGGATCTTATAATAAGTATTTTGGTTTCTTTTTCTTGCTATTCTGTATTTGGGTATTTATTCTCTATTAGTTCCTTTAGTTAGAACCTGGACATCTCTTATAAAAGTTATAACTGATTTTGGCCAATTTTAATCTAATTTGCTAAAAACAACAAAACTATATTTATTTAAATAACTTTTAATCCAAGGGTGTGGCGACTTAGGGAAGTTGGTAAGTTGTCACCCCCAAGTGGCAGGTCTTGAGTTCAAATCCCACTGGCGACGCTTTTGAAAAAATAGACCTGTGTTCCGGTAACTGTTTCTTGTCGATCAGTTGGGTATATCACCTGTAGTCCTTGGTTACCATCTTGAATGGGAGCTTTTGGGCGAAGTTGTGTCTCGTGACATAGACAAATCCAAGGAACCGGAGAAACCAAAACCCATTTGGCAAGTCCCGAGTAAGGAGGTAGCTCTGATCTTTGACGGTGCTAACCAAAAACTAGAATATTGGACTGAAACCGAGGAACCAGACGTTGTCCTTGGGACAAGGTCTACCAACCTGGCCGCCGGAGTCGCACCGGAGGAAAAGGACCCATGTTGAGGAATTGGGGACCAAGGGGAGAAAAACCATAATGGCACCTAATGCCGGGTAGATCAACCCTTCCGGGCCAACTGGATTGGAAGTCTAGGAAAACGGTGAAGGACCGGTAGGAAAGTGATAGTGGGTACCGGGGTTGGAGCAAACCTTATAAGGGCAGAAGTAGGTAATAGTAGCAGTTGGGTATCCCCTGACTGCAAGTTGCTTGCCTCGGTGAGTGCGTAAGTTACCTAAGTGTAGGTAATACCTGTGTGGGACAGGGACTGCTCTACCAAGTTTACCTGCAAGGATAAATTAGTCCTAAGGGGATGTAGGTAGCATCCAGGACTGTCTTCGACTGACTAATGTATCGGAGGGCTGTACCAGTGATCACAAGTAGGATTGACATGCGAAGCTTGGACCAGAGGGTTTAAATAGACAATCCCCCTAGTCGGGTTGTAGGTATGGCAACTAGTGTAGAACCTTCGGGTGGACTACTTAAATTAGACAGCCAAAAGTTGTACGTGTGGCTAGTTGTACTCTCATTCAATGTAATTCAATTGTGGGTGCGCCCAAAGAGGCGCCCTTGATCCACAGGCTTGATTAAATAAACTCTCACCCAAAGCGGGAACTTTGACACAAAAAAAAAAAAAAATAACTTTTAATTATGTAATCAGAATTAAATGAACTTTCTTTTGTTAGATGCATCTTACTGATAGCTTTATTTTGCAAAATATTTATTTAAATTAAACCAGAATTTCAAGATAATTGCAAAAAACAGTTTTTTTGCTTTTCAAATTTTAAAGTTTTTGATAAAATACATAAAGTATGATATCTGTACTAGCTATTCAAGGTCCTCCTTAGTCTATCTTAGCTGTGGCTTATAGGATTTGAATATTGAATTTGCAATAAATAGATTTCTTTCACAGTGCTCACATGATGTGTTGCAATCTTACAAGTTCTTAGAATTTTAGATAAATTTTATTACTATATTGATTAGGCTCTAATTTAAATTCTTATCTCTTAGATTGTAGTAGAACACAGGCAAATTTGCCTGCGTTTTTGCACTTTTTTAGCTCTGATTTACTTTTTTAAAATACTAAAATAATTAAATAAAACTTTGTACAATTATATTTAAAAATAAGGATTACTTTTTTGCAAAATTAGTTTTTATATTATAAGAAAATAAATTATAGTTACATATAAGCTGAAAATAGATAATTTTAAGAAAAAATTTTTTTAAAAAATTTTATTACAATTTTTCTGCGATCTTATTTAGTTTTAGTTTTAGAACTATAGTTCTTAAGACAATATTGTAGTTTATATAAAGGATGACAACTTTCATTATTGCAACTTTAATGATTTACTTGTAAAAATTAAGACTTGTATTAGAAGTAAAGATTTTTTTTATAGACGGGAACATATAAAATTTGAAAAAATCTAAAAAAAATTTTAATAGTAAAAATGCCAATACAAGAACTTTAAACATTTATTATATTAAAGTTTTCTAATAATTTTAAAAAAATTTTATAACAAAGTTACTAAAACAAAACTTAAAGAATATTTTTTACTTAGAAAAGATATGGCTAAAATCAATATTTAAAATTTTATTAAAAATTTTAAAATATGCAGGCAAATTTGCCTGTGTTACAATCTAAGGGATAGCACCTAGAGGCAGTCAAAAATCAAAAATTAATCAATGACAAAATCACAGGGTTTGATTGTGGATTAACAAATGAAGAGCTATAGGATAGTGTATTGTTTGATATAAAAATAACTAGTGTGATAGGTGTGCATTCATGCTAACTATCTTATATAGTTTTTTAAATTATATATCTGTTAAAATTTATATTACGGAATTTATCATATATAATAGTATACATGTGTATTAAATTTGAATAAGTTGAATTGAAGCTATCATGATTTCTTTCACAATTTATCACAAAGAATTCCGTTACAAAATTTATTAATTCAGTATATACAATGGTTTAATTGAGTTAGTCTTAGAACTTTATAATTTTACTATAAATTTTGATTATATATTATGATTTAAAACTTCTGTTACAGTATTTTTTATTATTCAGTAATCGCATTATGTAGTTAAAGTTCTTAAAGTTGAGTTTGCATCAAATTTTGTAGTTTTTATTAAAAATTGCTATAGATATTTTTATACAAAAATTGCTTATTATTCTAATAATTATAATATGTGGTTAAAGTTAAGTTAGTGCATATTAAAATTATTATTGATTTATTATAAGTTAATGTTATAAAACCTTACTAGAGTTAACACTTCTATCCGGATTTATATATCCGAATATATACTATGTCATGTGATATAACGTGATATAGTGTTTTTATATCCGGATATAAATAAATCCGGATATAAAAAATATATCCAGATAGAGGTATTAACTCTAAACCTTACCATTTTGGTAATACTAAGTATGAAACTCATTAATGCATATTATTAATATTATCTGTATCTCAGCTAATCAAATTTTAAAGATACAAAAAATATATATAATAAATAGAAGCAATTTTTTAAATCTGATACAAAGTGCATATTAGGGTTCCACAATTTGATTTGATCTTCAAATATTTGAATCAAATATTTGATCAAATTCAAATTCAAATTTGACTATATTTAATTTGATCAAATTCAAATCTGGCCAAATTTGATTTGATTTGACAAATATTTGATTTGATTTGAAAATTACTATTAAAAATTCAAATTCAAATCAAATTCAATTCCAAATATTTGAATCAAATCATATTCAAATTAGTGTCAATTTGATTTTATCAAATTCAAATTGACCCAATATTTGATTTGATTTGAATTTGAGGAACCCTAGTGCATGTAATGAATAAAAGTGAATTTTTGAAAAATATACAAATAGATAATAACTAATTATTAATTATTATATAAAATTCTATTATAAACTTACTCGACAGATAATAAATATTAAGGTTGAGTTTGTATAAATATTATAGTGGCTTTTAACAAAATTTTTGTAAAGAATTTTCATACAAAAACTTGATTATTGTTCTAATAATACACTATGTGGTTAGGGTTGGCATTGAAATTATTATAGATTCTATTATAAGTTACTGTGATAAACCCTTACTATGGCTCACTAATACATGTTATTAATGCTTTAGCTAATCTAATTTCAAGATACAAAGTGTACATAACAAACAGAATTAACTTTTTAAATTTAAAAAATACAAAGTCATGTAATAAATAAAAGTTAATTTTTAAAAAATATAAATAGATAACAACTGTTTGTTTTAAAATTATTGTAGCTTTTACAAAGAATTATAGTAAGAAATTTTCATACAAAACTTGGCTCATTATTCTAATAATTAAAATCTATTTTTAAGGTCGATTTAGTTTACATTAAATTATTATTGTTTCTATTATAAGTTACTATTATAAAATCTTACATTCTGGTGATACACAGTATACAAGCCACTAATGCATGTTATTAACATTATTCATATTTCAGTTAATATAATTTAAACATACAAATTGCATATAATGAATGGAAATGATTGTTAAATCTGAAATATTCATAGTGCATACAATAAATAAAAGTTGATTTTTTAATAATATAAATAAATAGAATTATATAACAACTTCTACTATAGATTTCCAAAAATAAGTAACCTTTTTTGGATGATTTTAAGTAAAAAAACTAGATAGCTTATTTTTAGAATATACAGATTTTAAGGATTTATGCTTAATCAATAGGGATAGCTTATTATTGGGTGTTTAAAAAATTTTAAAAAATTCACATGTGTACCCTATTAATTTGAAAATAGGCATATGTGTATATATGTACATCACTGCAAGTGCCATTATATTATTTTCAGTATATACATATATACATATGAACATATCTGATATGTACATATTACCTTCTTTAATTTGCTTTTTTTTTATTTGTTTTATTTTAAATTTTTTTACACTTTATTTTCTTTTTTAAATTTTTTTAAATTTTTTATTTTTTTATTTTAACTTTTTTTATGCATTTTTTATTTATTTTTTTTGTTTTGTTTTATTTTTTAATTTTTTTTAATTTTTTTAATATTCTTTTTTTTTAATTCAAATTTTAATTTAATTTATTTTATTTTTTTAATTGATAATCTGCCTGTCAACTGGAAAGTGATCCTATAGGAGAAATGTGGTATTCTCTATCTAAAATTTTTTCTTATTAAGTCAACAATACATGTTCACTAATTGAAAGTTGTAGAGCTCGTCAAGTTGCATTTAATAGTGGTTAGATTATTCAAATTGGCCTAGTGGATAGCAAGATATCATCAAAAAATGATTGGCCAACTATATAAAATTCCATATGGAAATCATATATGAAAATTACTATAGGTGTAATGTGGCATGCTTTTATATAAAACTTTTTTATACTAAGTTAATAATACGTGTCCACTAATTGAAAGTTGTAGAGCTCATTGAGATGCATCTAACAGTGGCTAGATAATCCAAATCGGCCTAATGAATGGGGAGATATTGTCAAAAACAATTGGCTGACGATATAAAATCTCTGTGTAAACAAACATTATTAAGGCGAGACCAATTTAATTCAGTAGTTTACGTTATATTCGTTTTTCAAAAGAGAGGGAGAGGAAGGGATAACAGAATATATAATAAATTTTAAAAATTAAATTTTTTTTCGATCGAAAATTATCAGGCTCCTCTCGCTCATCTTTTATGTTCATTCAATTTCTTTTTACAAAGTTTTGGAATCGGTAATTTCTAATCTTAATTCTACCCAGCATTAAGTTCTCCGGCCAAATTACCAAATTATGCATGTATCTCAAAAATAATTACTATAAAAAGTGTATTGTAAACTACTAAATCGAATTGGTCTTTGCCTAACTGAGATATGGATAACATTGATAATCTTAGTACATCTAAAGTAGCGCCTGACTAAAATTTCACTTAATGCATGCATGAGATGAGGGCTTAATTTTGGTCAGGTGCTACTTTAGATAAGGGCTACTTTAGATGCAATAGTACCCTTTGTACCTGATCTCATTTCAACACTCTGATTTTCTGATCGATCGTATGATCACGTGAGTCACTCAAATTATATATTTGTTTCATCTTTGCTGTTTTTAAATCATTATCTATTTCGTTATTTATTTGTACCCCTTTACTAAGTGCAAGGGCTCTTCAGAAACTACATGATACATAGTAAGGTTTGTAACTGTAACTCGAGATAGAAACTATAAGAATTCTAATGTAAACTATATAATTCAACTCTAACTATAAATTTTAATTATTAGAATAAAGGTATGAGAGGACCCCGGACATGTAGTACAGAGATCATACGTTACGCATTTTAGCAAAACCTCCGAAATTTGAAAAGCAAAAAATCAGTTTTTGGCAATTATCTTGGCATCCAGTAGTCCAATTTGAATAAACTTTTTTTTAAAATGCCGCTCTCAGTGAGACGCATCTAAAAAAAAAAGTTCATTCAATTCTGATTACTGGATCAAAAATTATTTAAATAAATAGATTTTGTCTTTTTCAGCAAATTAGGTCAAAATTGGCCAAAATCCAGTTATGACCTATATGAGAGATGTCCAGGGTCCTGGTATGAGAATTTTTACAATAATTCATGATAGAAATCAAAATAATTTTGAAGCAAACTCAACCTTAAATGTATTATGTGTCGAGTAGGTTTGTAACAAAATTTTTTTATAGAAACTATAGTAAAAATCATAATAATTCTAATACAACTAACTCCTTTTCATTATTACTGAAATGACATGCAAGCCTTGTATTTTATATATTTGATAAAACTTTGCTAAAAACATTTAAGTACAGTACCTCCATCAATAGATTCAATAAAAGAATTTGATTGGTTTGTCTTATCAAATGACCAATTAAATTCTTTGTCAAATTTATAAGTAATTTCTATAAGTAGGAGGGGAAGAATAAAAAGAGGGTGAAGGGTGTAATGTAAACTACCGAATAAAATTGGTCTAGGCTTATATAGAGATTTTATATAGTTAGACAATCATTTTCAATAATATTTCGCTATCTACTAGGCAGATTTGGTGATCTAACCACTATTAAATGCGTCTTGACGAGCTCTACAACTTTTAATTAGTGGACATGTATCATTAACTTAGGACCCTGTAGAATATATGTAATACTGAGATCTGGCTTTGTATAGACTTATATATAATTTTTCCATATGTCATATGTTTAAATTTGTATAACCAACTGGTAATTTTTTGAAAAGTTAGATGTTTATTTGTATAACAAAAATGATCTTTATAACAAGTATGATCTTTTTTTGTATAATGATACTATATATACATCGGGAAAATTTTTAAGTAAATATAAATCAATATATACCGTATGTTGCAGCTACCTTTTTTTGCCGATTTTTAACAAAAAAAAACTGTGGGTAGCTTATTTACTATTTTAAGTAATTTAAAGCACAATAAAAGGGTAGCTTATTGTTGAATACAAAACTTTATTAAGTAAAATAAATAAATAAATATGCTGTAGACAATAAATAAATATGTTATAAACAATAAATAAATATGCAGAAAAAATCGAGAGAACTTATAAAGCGATTTTTGGTCAATCGATTATAGTCGCTACATAGTAAAGTCTAAATTTTACTAAGCAAATCGATTAAAGTCGCATAAGTAACATTGTTCAGCAGATCAAAATACGCGTATGCTGAAAATTTCATACAAATTGGAGAACTTTTTATTATTTGACTTTTAATTTTTACGTTCAACGGTTTTTTTTTTATAAAAAAAATCCGTTGAACGTAAAAATTAAAAGTCAAATAATAAAAAGATCTTCGATTTGTATAAAATTTTCAGGGTACGCGTATTTTAATCTGCTAAACAATGTTAATTATGCGACTTTAATCGATTTACTTAGTAAAATTTAGACTTTACTATATAGCAACGTTCATCGATCGTGTGGGTAGCTTATTTTCAGAACTAAAAATTTTGTTGTTGAATTTGAACACAGTTAACTACTGCCCTTTTTTTTCTAGATAGGTTTCTGATTTTCTCTTCGTCACTTTTTTTGTGTAATTATGTTTTTGGCTTTGATGGTTAACATGATCATACTGGTACTCAGATCTGAAATTGTATAATTTATAGTAAATTTGAACTTATATGATAATTTTGTATAAAGCTTTTAATAAAATTAAGTGTATAAAGTTATATTAAAATTTTGAGTCTGGATCTGAGTTATATCAGAGTTCTTCGGGGTCCTATTAACTTAGTATGAAAAAAAGTTTTAGATGGAAGCACACCACATTTCACCTATAGTAATTTTCATATGTGATTTCTGGCACGGATTTTTATATAGTCAGCCAATCATTTTTTGATGATATCTTGCTATCCACTAGGTCGATTTGGATGATCTAATTACTGTTAAATGCGTCTCAACGAGCTCTACAACTTTTAATTAGTAGATTTATATCGTTAACTTAGTAAGACAAAAAATTTAGATAGAGGCATGCTATATTTCGCCTATTCTCCAGTTGACAAGTGGATTATCAGTTAATTATTATTTTAACTAATATTTTTAATTTAACTTATTTATTTATTATTTTTTTATAATAATTTATTCTTTTCGATTTATTTAAATATATAGTGAGCAGTCAATTAAAACACGATTTATGGCATTTTTTGCAAAAATGAGTTAACAATACTATCAAATAAAGCATGCATTTGACTATATAATTTAGCATTTAAAGCATCGATTTGCATAATAAAATTTTTTTCAATGCCTATTTTTTTAAATACCGTATGTAATTAGAAGCAATCTAAAAATAGATTTTAGAAATTAGCTTGTTGATCCTTGCTGCATAGTCATAGAAAAGAGCTTGTATTATTGGCTAATTCATATAGATCAAATAGGTTCTACTAATAATGGATCATCATTGTTGTTGTTACACTAAATTTAAATCATGATTATCTCAAAATGGAAAAAAAGTCATAAGCCGTGTCTTAATTGACTGCGCCCATATATTTAATTATTTATTTTAATTTTTTTTAGGTCACAATATTGGTTAGCATGGGAAGAAGATATATGCGCATATACATACTGTACATATGTATATAAATCTCTAGTTAGGAAATAATTCTGTTGTTTATGATATTGTGAGTAAAAAAACAAGTTTCCAGTAATGCTTGTTATTTTTCTGGTATACTGTAAGTTACTAGAAACTTGTTTATTCACTAATGGAGTAGCAATATTAGATTGTATGTTTACTAGTATATACATAGATTTGAGAGGTAGCTTATTTTCAGAATAAAAAAATTTACTATTGTTTTTGGCTTGAAAATATAGGTAGCTTATTTTCAGGGATTAAAGATTTTTAGGTTTTTTGCTCAAAACCAAGGGGTTGCTTATTTTTGGAGTAACTTATTTTCAGGAATCTATGGTATAACAAACCTACTCAACAGATAATATGTTTTAAGGTTGAGTTTGTGTTAAAATTAGAAGTTTATACAAAACTTATTCGCTATTCTAATAACTTTAATATGTGGTTAGAGTCGAGTTAGTTTGTGTTGAAATTAATAGTTTCTATCATGTTACTGTTATAAAACTTTACTATTCTGGTAATATAAGTATATGAGTTGCTAATGCATATTACATTAAAGTTATTTGTATCTTAGCTAATCTAATTTCAAAGATACAAAATATGTATAACAAATGGAAACGATTTTTTAAATCTGAAAAAAACAAAGTGCACATAATAGACAAAGTTAATTTTTTATTCAAAAATAGATGAATTACAAATTATGACTAATTTATTACAACAGTACAGCTGATTGAGTAGGGCACATGATGAATTTTGTGATAATCATCAGCAAATTTTAGTAATAATTTGCAATAATTACAGATTTAACTGATTATCTTATTTTAAATTTTTTTATAGCCTAATTACAGTTTTATCAAAAATGGCAATGTGCAATTAAATTTTTTTTTTATTCTCATTATTAAGCAGCGCTATTTACTGTTTATTATATACTCATATTATATACTTATGTAAGAAATTAGTAGATAATTAATTTTATTGTGGGTAATTGTTCTTGTGCTTTTTCTTGCACTTGCACTTAAATCTGTAATTGTTTTTGTTCTTGTACTTGTTTTTATACTTGTATTTATTTTTGCACTTTTTTTTGAATTCAAGACTATAAATACAAAATGCTTTCAAATTTGTAAAAAATTTGATTAACTTTTTAGTTCAAATGTTTTACAATTTTGAAAGTTGTTTAAGAGCATTAATAAGAGCATTAAAAATAATACAATAATTACTTAAATATTATAATTATAAAAAATGATAGAATAATTACTCAAAAGCTATAATAATTACTCGCTGTGATAATTGTTATAATCATCTTACATATTTATATTAGTTTCCATATTTAGGTTACATTTTTTGGGTACAACTGATTAAAAATATTAAAGTGTACAGATTCAAAATTACTATATTATTTCTGTTTAGAAGTTTCTAAAATTCCAAAATTTCTGTTTAAAACTTTCCAAAATTGGTTGCAGCCAATTAAAAATGTTTAAACAGACAAACTCTAAATTAGATAGAATAGATAAATAGATAGATAAATCATAACCTGACTAACATATCTTTATTTCTCATATTTTCTGTATATACCAATTCTGCTATATTAGAATATTAATTGTCATAATCTAATTATCAAACCCTGAAGTTTTCCTATACACAGTTCATATTTTCTAGATACGACCAATCAAAAACGTTAAAGCGCATGACTTAAATTTAAATAATAAAAAAAAAATAATAAATAGATTTCATAATAATACATTATGTTATAATTATGAATTAAAGTAATTATGCAATTAGAAATTCAAAACATTTAACTTTAATAGGAACTTAAATGGTATTTATTTAGTAACTTTAACTATTTTAATTCAAATATCAATTGTAATATATTCAAAATATCATAAAACTTAATTCAAGGTAGCAACTATACATTAGGGATGTTAATGGAGTAAGGTACTCCAGAGTAACTGTAGAGTATAACTCACTCCATACTAGTTCCATACCGGTGTGGTCTAGATATGATACTACAGCCAACCCTCCATAAATACAACCTCCATAAATGCAATACCTCTCTAAATGCACGTTTTTTTCTATTCTGTAAAATGTTATTAGTGCTAAATGCACGTTCTATATTCTGTAAATGCACATTCTCTTGAATAACATTTTATATCACACTAACCTCCCTAAATGCATGTGGCCAATCAAATTTTAGTATTTAAGATAGGTTATACAGTTTTGGTAGAAGTTACACAACTTGATGATCTAATTTTTAAAAGCTGCAATTTAATTGGCTCTCTCTAAATGCAAACATCCCTAAATGCACGTTGTAGGCTTGTCCCTACGAGTTGCATTTATGGAGGGTTGACTGTACCTTGGATTACTAAGATATTATTAATAGAAGTAATTGCTCTAGAGTAATATTACTTATACAAAATGGATTATACTCTAGAGTATTATTGTATATATATTTTTTTACTATATTTTTCCAAAATAAGGTAGCATATTTTCAGAAAAATATGGTACTATAAACTCCAGAATATTACATAGTGTTTAGCATATAGTACTCCGGGTTATACTCTGGGTTATACTTTAAGTTACACTTTGGAGTATGCTCTAATTTATACTTCAGTATAGTGTGGTATTAAGGAATATTCTCCAGAGCATGCACCACACCACCCTGGAGTACTCTGTTAATATCCCTACTATACATACCCCTTAAATTTGCAATTTATACCCCTATTAAAATTAAAAAATTATAAAACTTTGAGCGAAGATATTTTGACAACTATTTGACTAAATTCAATGAACTTTTTTTTATTTGAATTATATGAATTTGTAGAATTAAAATAAAAAAACTTTATTGAATTTAGTTAGTGGTTGTCAAGATACCTTTGCTCAAAGTTAGAGAAAAATCAAAATGTCTATCTAAATAAAAGCTGTGCCAAAATTTTGTAAAACTTTAAGCAAAGATATCTTGACAACCATCTGACCAAATTCAATGAACTTTTTTTTATTTGAATTATATGAATTTGGTGAATTCAAAAAAATAACGTTTGCCAAATTTGGTTAGATGGCTGTCAAGATATCTTTGTTCAAAGTTTTAAAAAACTTTGGCACACTTTTATTTTGATAGACGTTTTGATTTTTCTCTAACTTTGAGTGAAGGTTTCTCAAAAACTATTTGACTAAATTCGATAATTTTTTATTTAATTCTATAAATTCATATAATTCAAATAAAAAAAGTTCATTGAATTTAGTCAGATGTGTGTCAAGATACCTTTGCTCAAAGTTGGAGAAAAATCAAAATGTCTATTAAAATAATAGCCGTACTAAAGTTTTTTAAATCTTTGAGCAAAAATATCTTGACAACCATTTGACCAAATTTGATGAACTTTGTTTTATTTGAATTTTATGAATTCATATAATTCAAATAAAAAAAAGGTTATCGATTTGGTCAGATGGTTGTCAAGATATCTTTGCTCAAAGTTTTAAAAAAACTTTAGTATAGCTTTATTTTGATAGATGTTTTGATTTTTCTCTATGATACAATGAACTATTTTTTATTTGAATTCTATGAATTCATATAATTTAAATAAAAAAAGTTCATCAAATTTGGTCAAGCAGTTGTCTAAATATCTTTGCTCAAAGTTTTAAAAAAACTTTAGTTTAGCTTTTATTTTGATAGACTTTAGATTTTTTTTCCAACTTTGAACAAAGATATTTTAACAACCATCTGACTAAATTTAATGAACTTTTTTTATTTGAATTATATGAAATTATAGAATTGAAATAAAAAAAGTTCATCAAATTTAGTCAGATAGTTGTTGAGAAACCTTCGTTCAAAGTTAGAAAAAAACCAAAATGTCTATTAAAATAAAAGCTGTGTCAAAGTTTTTTAAAACTTTGAACAAAGATATCTAAACAGCCATCTGACCAAATTCAATGAACTTTTTTTTTATTTGAATTCTATGAACTTATAGAATTCAAATAAAAAAACGTTTATTGAATTTGGTCAGATAGTTGTCAAGATATCTTCACTCAAAGTTTTAAAAAACTTTGGCACAGCTTTTATTTTGATAGATGTTTTGATTTTTCTCTAATTTGAGCTAAGATTTTTTGACAACTACCTAACTAAATTTGATGAACTTTTTTTATTTCAATTCTATAATTACATAAAATTCAAATAAATAAAGTTTATTGAAATTAGTCAGATAGTTGTCAAAATATCTTTGCTCAAAGTTTTAAAAATTTTTAATTTTGATAGGGTATAAATAGCGGATTTGGGTTAATATCCTGACAAACAAAATTCCAACAGGTCATAATCCTGACAAAAAATTCTGACAATCAAAAAAAGCTTTCCTTGAGCAACTTTACTATAACATTAGAAAAGTTTTTTTAGTACAGCTTTGTACAAATTTCTAAAAAAAACAATTATTAAAAATTAATACAGATCTGTAACCCTCTAGTGATCGTTGAAGAAATTTTTTTTAATTTTCTGTGCAGATTTTTAACAATTAACAATTCAATATCTGTACACATCAGGAAAGTTTTGTTAGTACAGCTCTGTGAATTTCTAAAAAAAAACAATTATTAAAAATTAATGCAGATCTGCGACCCTGCTAGTGATGGTTGAAGAAATTTTTTCTTTATTTTCTGCCAGATTTAATTTTTAGCGCAAATGTTTAATCAATAGCCTGCGCAATTGTAAAAAGCAAATAATAATAAATTACTATATGCTCGCCTAAATATTAAATACTAGCTAAATTTTCATATATTAAAAGAATATATTCAAATATTCATATATTTTAATAATGTAATTTATTACAAATACATAATATTGATCAATTATAAATTTCACAAAAATAATAAAAAATAATATATTTTAATTAATAAAAAAAATATATAATAGTATAATTATATTAATAAAAAAAAACTACAAAACATATTACATGAAATATCACAAAAACGCCTTAGAAATACCACACAAACACTCTCAAATTCAGCAAATTCGATACCAACGACAAGAATATTCAGTAACGTAAGATGCAACAGCCGCCTACCTTGAGTCTGAAAAGAATTAGTATAACACGAACAAGATACTGAAAGTAAAAAAAACCGAATACATAACTGTACACTCCAAGACTAGACAACACCAATGGCAAAAAACCTTCAGGCAGCACCCTCATAGCAACAAAAGAGCCTCGACACCAACGATGAAAGAATTCCAAATGCTATACGAGTAAAGAAAGAACGCCGAAATGGATAACACTAATTACAAATGAAACTCCAAATTAGACATGACGATACCAACAATAAAGAAAAAGCACCAATATCCTGAGTAACACTAACTATGAAAAAATACCACTATAACAACGTAGAAAGGAAAAAAACTGAAAAAATAAAAAGATAGTGTTAGTAGAAAAAATTTGCAAAAATGCCATAAAAAAAATATTTTTATACTTATCTTGTATAATTAGTAATGTAAAATCGTCGTAACAGCTATTTTAAAAATAAATTACTAGTATAATAAAAAAAGTAATAATGTTAAAAAAACAAATTAATAAATTATAATAAAAAATAATAAAGTATAAATAATTAAATAAGTAATAAAAATATATAAAAAAAAGTAATAAAAAAAATGAAAATACTGAAATAAATAAAAAAAATAATAATTAAAAAAACATTATAAGTTAAAAAATTTAAATAAAAAAATAAAAAATTTACATATGGGCGGATTTGATTCACATAATAATGTGTTGCTATATTGTACATCAGTAATGTACAATATAACAACCTATCATCATATGGGCTTGAGTCAATAGAAATCAAGCAAATTTTTTATAATAAAATTTTTTTGTAACTTTGAACAGAAATAACTTAACAAAAATTTAATCAAATTTGATAAAATTTTTTTTAAATTAATTTCATAAACTTAGAGAATTAATTTTAAAAAAAAATTTATCAAATTTGATCAAGTTTTTGTTAAGTTATTTTGATTTAAACTTTTAAAAAAAGTTACTAAAAAAAATTTGCTCGATTTCTATTGACGGCAGCCCATATGAATCAAATCTGCCCATATGAAATAAAAAACATTAAAAATTAATTAATTAATATTAAAAAATAAATAAAAAATAAATTAAAATAATAAATAAAAATAAGCGGCTAAAATTTTAAAAAAAAATTTAAAAAAAAAATCTGGAATAAAAAAAAAATTTAAATAAAAAAAATAATAATTTAAATAAAAAATAAAAGAATTAATATAAATGTACCCTATGGGTACATTAAATTTTTTGTACCCTTTATTTTGATCATACAATATTACAAAACCCGTAATACTGATATAGGTTAGGGTTAGGGTGAGAACTATGTTAGGGTTAGGGTTTGGGCTTGGCTATTATTTAGTAAAATCACTCAAGGAAATCTTTTTATTAATGCACAGAAGGTGGTTTAGTATGCAATTTCTTGCGAAATAAGCGATTTTTGTCAAAACGAACATTTGGTTTGAATTTTTTTGATTGTGTAATGTTACACCTGATCTTAAATTTTATGGTAATCTTATAGGTCACATGATAGGGTACATGTACCTTAGGGTACATATAAATAAACTCAAAATAAAAAATAATAATTTAAATAAAAAAACAATAATTTAAATAAAAAAAATAATAATTTAATTAAAAAAAATACATAAAAAAATTTAAATTAAATAATAAAGCATTAGAAAAAAAAGTTTAAAATTAAAAAATGTAAAAAAAACAAAAGATAAAAAAAAATAAAATTATTAAAAAAAATAAAATAATTAGAAAAAAAAAAGA